>CP139501.1:73388755-73736255 GCA_021014915.2 Artemisia tridentata subsp. tridentata | reverse complement strand
GTGGAAGTTGACGGTGATATGTTTGTGTTGCGTGTGGGTAATTATGTTTGAGTGCTTTTGATTTTGTTGGTGAAGCTGGCTTTGATCAAGTAGGATAGTAATTAAGAGTCTAAAACGATGTTGCTATATATCAGAAGTGGATGACATTGTTTATATTCAATTTCCTATTTGTTCATCTTAAAATGAATTGTTAACGTGTTTTCATAATTGCATTGCACATGGCAGTACTTTCTCTATCAATTACTATGTGGACTAAAGTACGTGAACTCTGCAAATGTATTGCACGGAGATCTAAAACCAAGAAACTTGCTTCTGAATGCAAATTGTGACCAAAAGGTTTGTGCCTTTTGGCTTGCAAGAACAACAAATGAGAAAGATTTCATGACCGAATATGTGTGACCAGGTGGTATATAGCCCGTGAGTTGTTATTTAACTACTCAGAGTATACTACAGCCATTGATGTGGTTGAATTTTAATGGAGATTGCTTTGAGGGAGCCTTTGTTTCCGGGTAAAGACTATGTTCATCAATTGGTGCTTATACCCTCCCCTTTACATGTGAACCAGAATAAGATGTCCATTCCATGCTATCAACTTATTTTAATACAGTATATGGTTTTGAGTTTTTCTTTTATGTATGCTAAGTAATATGACTTTTAAATCTATTTTGCAGAAATGCACTTCAATTGGCTGCAAAAAAGGTGTTTAATGGAGTGCATCAGAGAGTTATTAGCATGGTGCATATCAACGTCCACAAGTACTCAAAATGCTAAAACACTGACCTATCGCATTAGGATCTTTGACCAAGGTATGCATTCCTTTTAAAATGTTTTATCTGATATTTCTTTAAGACTACAAACATTACACAAAGTTAGTTTAGAAGATGCGTATAACCTATTGGCTGTAAACTAGAAGATGTAATCTTGGCCCGTGTCATATTTTGACATCCTGCAAGCGTTACTCATTAGTTTTCCCACTTTCTATTACATTTTCTATATATTTTAAAACCTACCATATAAAAAAATCATGTATGTTTGAATAATTTATAATGGAAAAAGTAAAAACGTTAAATACAATTGGAATTCATTGCAGGGTGGCAAGCATTTTGCTTTTTGAAAGGATCCTTTCAAGAAGCAATGCTATCTCTTTTCTTTGGTTGGTTATAGTTTAGAAAGCCGAGATGATACTTTCACAACAAGCTCTGGTCGTAAAGTTGCCTTGAGAATTTGGGTTAACCATTGGATCTGCCAAAAACTAGACATTCCATGTATTCTATATTAAAGCAGTCAATGAAATGGGATGAAGAAGTATGATAATCTTTTCCTTACTTTTTATGACATTTACTCGGTTAAAATATGAACTCGCCTTTGAATGGGCGACACAATCAATTAACCATAAGATAATGAAAGTGCAGGCTTTGATTGACTTGCATCATAAAAGAAAGATTAATCGTACAAGAGAAGATATTATGAATACATTAATTGCAGTCACAGAGGTACTAAAGCTCTTTTAAACTTTGTTAATGCTTTATATTATGGTCTTTATAGTATTCGTGAAAAACGACTTAAGAAAACTTTTCATACTTGGGGGGGTGTTTGGGTAAGCTTATTCAAATTAATTGAGTAAACTTATCATAAAAAATATTACTATTTAAGTTATGTTCTATTAAAGGAAAATGCAAAATATAGTGTTTGGATGCGCTTAAGGGGGTTGTACATGTATTTTGTTAACCCACATCACTGACCGTCCAGGCCACACGATGCAAGTAAGTGTCAGTAATTCTTTTACAAAAAACAACTATACACCTGAACGAGAGTAATAACAGGACTTAAAAATTCAATTGTATATACTTTGTATACCACTTTGCCTACATTCACAAGCCTTGCTAAGATCTATATGTGAACTAATTATGGTACTCTATCACATCCCCTTTACAACACGATACAGACTTTGCACAAAGATGACTATCACCATAGATCTATATGTGAACTATTTATTGCATTCTATAAAATTTATTTTAAAGACGACCCATATGCATTACTTTTTTGTTGATGTCCTGAAACTTTGACAGTGGGGTAACCATCTTTACAAACCTACAGGGTATTGGTCAACTCAGATATTTGGAATTGAGGAAAAGACTGCAAACTGTTGGTGTACATTCTAATTTCTGATGGACATATGAGAAATCTGAATGATTTTGCCTTAAGCAGGTAACGGGAAAAAAGTGTTTGGTTTAGTATTTTTGTTGATAAGGCATTCCTTTGCAAAGTTGCTTTTGCATTAAGATGCTTCTAAATTCTATTGTTTCAATGCAATTCATAGGGCTTTGTAACAGTTGGTCAAGTAGACACCAAGGGTTTATCTTGAAAAGTACGTTTTATAATGGGGTTTAGGAGAAAATCAGTGTTCTTATCCATTTAGAAAAATATTAGGGACCTTATAAGCATTTTCTAAAGGGATAAGGACACTTGAAAAATACGCCTATAGGGCTTTGTAAGAGCTTTTAACATTTTCAACTACCAGTAAGATATTTTTTTTTGCATCTTATAGTCTTTCATTGCTTAAAGATTGATTGTCTTTGATTGGTCAATTTCCATTATTTGAATTGGCTCATTGATGTGTTTATATGTGTAAATCTTCTATGCAGAATTTTGTTAGATTGTATTTCAATCAAAGGAAGGAAGAGGATTCCTTATTTAGTCATTGCAACGTATCTATCGCTCTTCCCATGGGTTATTGTGGGCCTGTAGGAAAAAAAATTACTTTGATGATGTTGGAGGATTTGCTCTTGATTCCCATCATGGATTTGTAGTTGAGTATGGAAGAGACGTTGAAATGGGTATGTGACAAGTTGAATTTCATGTTTCTTCATTAACTGTGAACATTTTTTCTCTTTTTAATATTTATGTATCTTATATCCGCGTATCTCACATGTAGGTATCTCATAGGCAGGTGTTTATATGGAATTTGTTGATGAGATGGTTGCAAAAATCCCTAAATGGCATCATGTTTTGGTGGTCTAAGTTATTGTTAGGTGTGGCAAATGGGCAAGTTGATAAATGGGTTAAATGGGTAACTTTTTGCTTGTGTGGAAACGGGTTAAACTTACCCCAAATTCGTTTTGTCCCAAAAGTCATGTTAGAAAATGTTTAGCAGGTCAAGTAAGATGTTAATCATTTGACACGTTTGGATAAAAATGTGTCGGTTGACGTTATATAGAATGTGTACTATATGGAAGTACGTAGGGCTTCGAAAAAAAGTTTAGCAATTCTTTTTGGTTAAACCACATTCACTTTTCATTTGATTATTAAGTATATATATGATGGCAGTTGTAGTTCCAAAATTAGATGGCTTTGCTTACTATGTTTCTGTTTATATTGTTAACCACTAGGATCTTGGTAACGGGTTACTTACTCTAAAATTTGTAGAGTTTAAGAACTTCCGACTATTTTCTAACAAGTGATAATTTCCGTTTTTATTATGAAAAGGTTGCTATAAACTAACATGAATATTTTGGTGTTTTCCATGAATATTTCGTCTTGCGGGTGTACTTTTCATGATACTCATACTTCAAGTGGATATCATATCGATGTCGGAAGTTATTGACGGGTAAGTGGACATGGTGTGCATAACCATCATGATTGGAACATTAGTATAGGCTGATTCGAGCGGGGCAAGTCTCTTTTTTAAAAAGAGAGATAAGAGGACTAATATGGAACCAAGCAGAGAGCAATGTGAGTTAATAAGCGAAGATAAGTGAGTCACGATACAACTAATTAGAGAAATAACTTTATACTTCTTAGCTGTAGAGCATTAAGGTTACTTTATTAATGGTTTTTTTGGAGGCAGAGTTTGTGGTGTTGCTGAGAAATTATAAGAGCATTAGGTATTATGGAGCCGTTCGGCTCGTGCCGTTCTCTAAAAGTAATGCCACGTCAGCAAAACACAGAATGGAATCAGAAAACCTTTGGCACCACATTTTGTGCCGTTATCGTTGGCATCAAAAAATGTGGTGTCGTTAAATTTTTTTTTTTTTCATTTACATAAAACACATAATATTAACTAAAATAAACTTCATTGAATAAAAAAAAATAAAAAAAAAGGGATGTACATACCATAAATAATAGATACCTTAATAGTGGTTATTATATATCATGTTTCGGATGTTAATGATTAAACGTATATACAATTACAATAGAACCTGAGAAGGTTAACAAAGACAAAAAATGAAACTTACAATTGTGTCTCATACACATGTTACACAACAAAACATTACATGAGTTCATATACTTATGTTAACCATTAAACTGACCAACATATCGCACGACAGCTATTATTTACATGCCCATAAACATACTTTTAACTAATTGAAAACACATCAAACACTACTTAACTAAAAAGTACACCATAACGCAAAATACACCAACCAACACAAAGTTTTATCCATTCAGTTTACGCTAAGATGAGTTAGCTTCACAAAAAACAAAGTTAAACCTTTCTTGAAAACACAAACAATCATACTACGATCATGTTAGAATTTCAGTAGACATCAAAGACAGCCACCAACGGAATAGGCCCATTAAACAATTGAACTTCAAAGGCCGGATCGAGTGTATTCATTCAAAATTAATTATAAACTTTTTTTAAAAAAAAAAAAAAAAAACACATAAACATTAAACTCTATATATCAAACCAGGTTCAAATGTTATTAGGATACAAAAATGTATTCTCATAAAAAAAAGAAAAAAAATATTCAGAAGATAATAATAATAAATGCATAAAAAGTTGAGCCATTAGTAACTACCAAATCACTTTGACAAATAAAAACGACTACAAATACACTAATACTGACAATGTAAAACAAAACAATACATATAATACAGAACATAGAGAACTGCTAATCGCTAAATAATCCAATATTCGTATTTTTTGTGTATCGGTAGTTAACAACTATTATAAAAGACGTTAACATTACAAAAGGAAAACTTACAAAGCATGGCCGTTCATCAGCATTTAAATCACATCATAAACACTCTAATAATAATGAATGCATAAAAAGTTGAGCCATTAGCCAGCCCGATGAGCCATTAGTAACTACCAAATCACTTTAACAAATAAAAGCGACTACAAATACACTAATACTGACAATGTAAAACAAAACAATACATAAAATACAGAACATAGAGAACTGCTAATCGCTAAATAATCCAATATTCGTATTTTAGGTGTATCGGTAGCTAACAACTATTATAAAGGACGTTAAAATTACAAAAGGAAAAATTACAAAGCATGGCCGTTCATCAACATTTAAATCACCTCATAAACACTCATTATAACCTTCACAGTCATTATTACTTCATGTCTCTTCGTAATTAACAATTATAATAAAGAATGTAAAAATTACAAAAGATGAAATTACAAAGTATGAATATAAAGAACGTAGACACTTGCTAATCGCTAAATAATCCAATATTCGTTTTTTATATGTCTTACTAATTAATAATTATAATAACGAGCATGTAAATTACAAAAGAAAAATTACAAAGCATGACCGCCCGCGGATCCCTTATTATAAGGGACGGATCCGTCATAACAGATCCGTCGGTTTAAAAAAAAAAAATAGGCAGATTTTTTGGCTTATTAATAGAGCCCATTTCTTACACATTTGGTTTATTCCTTTGCATATTTCTCTAACCTCTTTCTAAATACCTACTTGCTTATCATCCTCTACACACTGTTTGATCATTCCACTTGCATAAAAAATACATAATAATATCTATAAATGAGTTCAACAAATTATTACTAAAGCCCGCGCATCGGGTGGGCTTTGCAAATTTGAGACACGTCTACCAATTATAGTTATGACCCTTTCTTCGTACAAGTCCACTTTTCCAAAAAAATTTAAACACCTCTTTTTCATTAAACAAAAATATGTCAACGATATTTATAATTCACGCCCGCCCGTCAGTAATTGGTTAATAAAAAGTAGCTAAGATGGCGTAAAAATTTAACCATAACCAATTCACTGTTGGAGTGTGTCTTTATGTGGCTATCTCAAAAGTGGGAAACAAAAAAAAATTAGACATCTGGTTTTTGGTAAATGAACGCTAATTCATCAAAAACAATAACTAATGCTTCCTGTAAACAAATATTAAAAAATTTGTACATTTATATCTTATTATTCGACTAATATCTTCAAGCAATATTTATAACTAATTCCCGCCCATCGACCGGGCTTCCCAAACAGTATGCAATTGCTTGCTGTGGTGTGCTCAACAACAACTATTAATAAAAGTAAGTGCAAAAAATTTCCACAAGTATGTCTATCTCTTCAGTGGCGAGTTTTCTTCCTTGACAAATAATTTGCAACTGTCTCAAAAGTGAATGAAATAAACACAATGAAAATTGTTTTTTGGTCAAATTGTTTAATAATTAATAACGGCCAACTAATTTTTATGTTTAACGTATTAACAAACAAGACCTACTTAACTAATACCTTACAAGGAACTTTATAAGTCATGCCCGCCCATCGGGCGGGCCTTGAAAGCTAGTATATGTATATATATATATATATATATATATATATATATATATATATATATCATATATATATATATATATATATATATATATATATATATATATATATTGCATTTGTTGCATATAATATGAAGTATTTGCAAAATATGAAACTTGTGCGGAGTTTGTTTCTGCCTAGTTTAAGTTTGAGGACAAATAGTTCACCTTTCTGTGATAAATCGGGTTGGCGCATAGTGTTAACTATCTTGTGTGCTAGATTTCAAAATGACTTTTGATCTCGCGGCTATGATTTCATAGGCGAACTTAGTAGGTTCAAAGGCAAAAGAGTGGTGGATTGACACGGGTGCTACCCGTCATGGGTGTTTTCACATAAATAGTCTTGATGTTGTTTGGTTCAATGGTACTGGCTTAGTACTATAACAATATACAAGTCACTTGATTTTATATCGAGTATTGAGAGAGTTTGGATGTTGCAAATATTCGGTTGCGAATATTGTTGCAAATAATCAAACAATTAGTTATTTTAAAAGAAATGAATAAAGTCAAGACTTTTTGCAACTCATGTTGCTAATGATCTAACGGTTTGTCATAGTGAAAGATATGCATAAATGTTAACGATAACCGTTAAGACATAGTGAAATGTTAAGAAAGCTCACAGATATTGATAACGACAATTTATGTTGGTTTATGTAACTAACTTGAATGGTGTAATTGTCATTCAAAGTGAGCTATTGTCCATTATCTTACACCGGACATATTTTGATTTTGTAGAATGATTACATATTGATATTTTGTGATCATAATCATATAACTTTGGGATTAAATATGATTATATGGTCTCAAGTGAATTTGGTTGACATGTTGTATGTGTGCATTTACATAATTACCGATGTTAATTTGTATTACGAAAGAATGTTAGTAGGGGAAGCAATGAATAATCAGAATGATGCATCTTCTGTTCATATGCTTGATTCATTGGTCTATAGCGTGCTAGACATGGAATTTGTTAATTATGAAATGGAAAATAATTAACGTCAAACATTCAAAGAGTGTATACACAAATATAGTGACAAATTACTAAGGTTACTCATGTCATATACTCAAAAGAGTATCTCTTAAATGAGATTGACGTTGAAAGGAAGAACCCTTTCTACAAAATTCTTGAGATAGTTTCAATGTGGGGGATTCCGGCCCAGCTAGAGTTCAAATGACACCAATCAACATCTATTAAAAATAGAGATGAGGTGTTACCCATTTGAAATACTCATGAATTATTGGGAGAACCACAATTATGATTTTGTTTAGAGCAAAACATAACAACTATTTGATAGGTAATTAATGTTATTAATGACCGTTTGAGTTCAAATCATGAGTGGCTATGTATACACTCTTGAAATGACCACTATATTTTGGATGGCTTCTAGACATAAAATATAGCTAGGTCCACAATGGAATATAATTTTATCGTGATAGATAAATTTGGATAAGAGACAAAATGTCTACATTTAATATGAGATGACGCACCAGCATCGCCTATAATGGTAGTTATATACATTATGATAACCATTAAAGAATTGGCAAATCTTATATCACAATGTATAATGGTGAGTCAAAACATATTATGTCGATACGACAACTACTCTCAACATGAGTTATTATTTTGACAATGTGAAGTCAAATGATAACAATGCGGATCCGTTTATAAAAGGCTTAATGAGAGAGTGAGCTACCAAGTCGTGTGGAGGAATGGGACTAAAGCCCCGAAAAAGTTTATATGAAGGAAAACCTAACCTAGCTGACTGGAGATCCCAAGATCTAGGTTCAATAGGACAACCTAATTGTATAAACCGATGGAGGTCACTGTGGGGGAGTAATAAATTATCCATCCATATAAGGGAGTTTGTAAACTTCCTAGTCCATTCCTATAACAGTGACAATATGAGGATAAGCTTATTGCTTTTAATGATTCGATTGGAAATACCTATGTGAAAAAGAAGTGGGGTCGCTTCGAAGGGAAATGTGTGGGGCGCAATTCCTTAAAGCTTTCACAGAACCAGGCTAGTGTTCATGACCATAACAAACACGACTATGAGGATTTGACTATGTCAGGGAGAGTCCTGTGTGAACTTATATTGTCATCTATATAAATAGCAGATCAGTTTAAAGACATCGCGTTCTACTGGCAGCTAGTAGGCTAAGTATATTTCACAAGGGAAGGTTCAAAGGGTAACACCTACCTATCCTATGCTGGATTCAATTGTTGAAATTTTCATTGGAAATCTGTGTGTTTTAGAATCGATCTCCATTCATGTGGGGGATTGTTGGAAATTTTGGTGAATTATTTAGGTTTCACCAAATTTAGTGTGAATGAGATATCGAATCTCAAAGTGATGTGTTTGGAATAAAACCAGTCTCACTCATTATGAGTCAAACTTGTAACATCATATTGAAGTTGTTAATGACTTCATAACAATCAATTTGAATGTCATTTAACATGCTTAATGATGTTCATAAAAGTGACTTTCAATGTCATTTAACGAGTTTAATGGGTTAATGACTAGTCATTACAAATTAGTGTTTCTTTTAGGTGTATATATACAACCTGTGAGTTGTAGCAAATGGGAGAAGGAAAAACACTCAGGTGAAACACACACTTTCACATGAACACACTTGACCTCCGTGAGAATTTCAGGCATGTAAGTCATATCCGGCAGTACAACATACTGTTTCGATCGTTATACCCTGAGAAATAGACGCCTAATGGACGGCGGATCTGTTTTAAGGGAAGCGTGTCAAACATGTGCCTTGGTCCCGTTCATGAATCGGTGATATCTACTCTTATTCTCGTTGATTATTGTTTATGTTTGTAACAATATGCTTCCATTTAATTAATCTTTACACTCATAATTTTTGTGTATTTTTTTCTTGGTTGTTTCTTGTATTGTATTGTAGTTGTGAATTCTGATTATGGATACTTAGACCTACAAGACTTCCCTTTGTAAGGATAGAACAATGATAATCCTCTAGCCAAAGTAGAGGTAGCAAGAAACACGAATGAAAAATACCCCAAAGCAACTGTTGGATCTGCCGGATACCTGAAGATAATGACGTCCTTTCCTGTGATCCATGTTCCAGATGCAGGCTGAAAATACAAATAAAAAAGTCTTGATATATTATTCCAACAATTATTCCTTTTATCCTAAACGGGTATTTTTCTTGATATGATTTTTAGCGATAAAAGATGCGCGTGACAGGTCTTTAAAAGGGGTAAAATCAGAAGGTAAATAAGTAATCTTGGTCTTCTATAAATGGTCAGTTTGGTCACAGATGGTATGTCTTCTCATGATTGTAATTAGTTTAAAACAATTTAGAAAAAGAAGTGGCTAGCAATAGCAACACCATCAGTCATCTCATCTCCAAAGAGAGTCTTGAAATGTTCAAACTTTGAACCTTCAATGTTCAAATCTGCTTCAAATCTGCGGATTTGCATGCCACAATTTAACTAAAAGCCTTGTTAAAAAATAGTAGGTTATGCACACCTTCATTTGAGGGAATACTCCAACTTGAATCCTAACGAACGTTACTGGTCCGATAACAACCTGCAACAACCACCGATCTTACTTAGGCACAAGCTCGACATCAACGGCTCATTCTCATATTTAGTCAATACATTTCTAACTATTTGAAACCTTAATGACTGAAAAAATAAGTTCAGTGACTAAATGTGAAAAAATGGACAAACCATAGTGACCATTTATGTAATTTACTCTTTCTAAAATATCAATAAGTTTTTTCTATACTAATAAGCATTATGTTTTACAATACTAACGATATTTGTTTACTTGATAGGTGCTACAATGTAACTTAGACAACACCTTCTAAACGATGCAAAGTTTATGAATACATCGTAAGTCAGGTTCGCTGCATAAGCCGCTTTAATATTGCAAGATTGATGTAAAACAATATTAAAGTTTCATGTTACAATCATAAGTTATTAAATTTATAAAAATGCATAAGAAGCTTTCAATTTTATTTCAGATGCGGCAATACTCTTTTTTGTATTCAATTTGTGGAAATAGTTTGCGTAAACTTGAGACTCGAGCCTTACCACCACTGACCTATATCAATCTTGAAGTTAACAGAGCCAGATGTCAGAATTCAGAAGCTGCCATTTTACGAAAGGAATTTGACTAAAAAGTAGTTAACTTGTGAGAAGCAACATGTACGCGACCGAAAGTCAAAAGTTGCATTTTTAAATCCATATTTCTTTACCATCTCCAACATCCAAACTTTGCATTTTCAAGAATACAGCAACATAAGATTTTAGAGCTTAAAATAAGTGGAAATTTGTAATATTTGAAACTTACCATTAGAAGAAAGGTTGACTTCTTCCGCTTTTGAACCAAAGCTGCAAGTTATGGCCAAAGAAGCTATAATTGATCGGGTACGCTGCCCGTAAGTGTTAGTCTATTAGGTTAAGTCGGATTTTATAAATTTAACACATCAGCATTATACAACGGTGCTTTATATGTAAACAAATCCTCATTGATCCTTTAGATGTCGAACTCCTCCTATATATCCTGTACACTTCCACAAACTAGTGCATCAACAGTTTCCAAATAATACCGAGTAGTAGAAGTAAATCCATTTGACTTATCACAATTAAAACTATTTTGTCATCCCCTATTTTTAAAGAAACACGTCGATTAAAAACGTCTATTTTAGCACGAGCAGTAGCCAAAAATGGTCTGCCCAAAATACGAGGAAAATTAGTGTCTTCGGGCATATCTAAAATGATAAAATCGATGGGGAAAACAAATTTATCAATTTTAACCGAAACATTTTCAACAATACCGTCATAAAGTTTTACCGACTTATCAGCTAACTCTGTATTCAAATCGGTAGGATCAAGTTTACCTAGACCAAGTGTAGAAAAAGTAGAGTAAGGCATAACATTTACACTTGCTCCTAAGTCAGCCAAAGCGTTAGCAAAAGATAGGTTACCAATAATGTAGGGTAAAGTAAAACTTCCCGGATCCTTTTCCTTGGAGGGTAGCGTGTTCCTTAGCACAACCGAACACCGCTCATTCATAGTTACATTTTATGCATCCATAATTGGGAAATTAACTTGTAACTTCTTTTCTTGATCGACACTCTCCTTTTCCACCAACCAGCTCGGGAAAGGAACGGGTGGTCAATACGGCTCGGCCACTGGTGTGGGCTTAGGCAACTCATGCATCTTGCTTTCCTCATCATCCTTAGCAACGACAATAGTAATAGCTTTCACGTGGCCTCTCGAATCCTCTTCTTCACCTAGTGTCCTCATCGATTTCCCATGGACTCCAGAATTATAAATCTCATCTTGTGGTGGTTGCGAATAGGATGAGAGTAGGAAATCCAAGTTACGTGCATAATCGCACACTATAGCATCAAACCCATCATCCTCAGAATCATAATACTCCTCATGTTTTATAGTTGGATGATATGATGGATGTACATAATTGTACACAATATCAGGAAACTCCTCATCATCATATTTTGAATACTCCTAATCTTCATCAGATAAATACTGTAGAAATCAAAGGGAAATTGAAAATATATTATTCAGATTCAACTATAACTAACACATTACAATACATTAAATAGAAAAGACACAAACAATACTCTGACTATCAAACAGGCCTAAACAAGTGGCTCGGGCCTATAGGCCTTTATTATCTAACATCCCCTGTCAAACTCGCAAAGCTGCAGCGGTAAACACTGAGAGTTTGTTAAACAGAAAATAAACTAAAACTGGAAAACAAACAAAAAACAAAGTGTCCCGGAGTGCAAACTCAATGCTAGACGGAGTCTCGATCCGATGCAATCCAAATTATAACAAGGCGACAAAAGTCAAGTCTGAAACATATGGATCAAAGTCATTGCAAAACCAAAATCAGAGCAGGGAAACATAATCACGTAGATGAACGAGAGTAGATTCAGACAGACAAATGCAGACAAAGCAGATTAAGGCAGACAGATACAAACAGAGCATATTCAGGCAGACAGAGTAGACATATGGAGAACCAGGGTGGAATCAGGCAGATGCGTAACCAAAAAATCAGAGTAAAACCAGGTGGAACCAACAAATACAGATGCGGAACCAAAACAAGTTGTTGATGTCGAGATGCAACACATAACTACTCAATACATAGGATTAGTAAGACTATAGTATCACCATCACAATTCATTATAACCCAAACAAACGTAACCGTGATTGCCAAAAACTGATACCGATACTAATACCAATGCAAAACCTAATTTACTAACAAATACTTCCCGCCATTGTTTTTTTGTTTTTTTTGGTTTTGCGTCAACCGTAGCTTCCAAAATGAAACCATTATTGCTTATCCTTATTATTTGCATCAGATTGAATTTTGTAATAACCCACCCATTAAATTCATCAACCAGTCAAAACTTAACAATCAATTTAATCAGCCAACTAACTCATATTTTCATATTCAGATCCAATAAAAAACAACCTATTCCAACGAACTGGCACTAACATAAACAAACCAATCAAACTTATTTAAAAACAAAAAGCCAATTACATAAAACATAACACAAACGATTTTTCAAACCTGATTCTTTAAACCCAAATGTCAAATGAACTTATTATTTATTTTCTTTTTCTTTTTCTTCGTCTTTGACCTAGCTGTGATACCATGTTGAAATCAAAGGAGAAAAGATAATTGTATTAATCAGATTAAACTATAACTAAAACATTACAATACATTAAATAGAAAGGACACGGAGGAAACCCTAACTATTAAATGGGCCTAAATAAGTGGGTCGGGCCTATAGGCCTTTATTAGAGAACCGAACTAACCTATTGACTAACACTAACGGGCAGCGTACCCGATCAGTTATAGCTAGGATGGTAAGTACGGGATCGTTCACAGAGGTTGCACAAGACCAAGTCAAACCCACGATCTCAAACCCTGTCAAAGCTTCCCCGCCAAGATAGGTATCGTCGGACATAAACCTAGCAGTTACCTAAAATGATGGGACAACCCCATGATCTCCGGATTAAGTGCAGAAGCCTGTCAGAGCCTATTTCCATCCACTATAATATAGCTTGGCTGGTCATTCAAGTTTGATGACGCTTTCAACATCTACATTTCATAATTAAGCACCTTAAACAATCACAAACATCTACTTACTCTCACGCCAGAGGAGATTCGTAGGGTCTAACCCCTGCGCTTCACTTAGCGTAGTATTTCCATTTGAATCCTAATGAACGTTACCCTCATATCCTTCGATCATCATTGCAAGGCCTGGTAGTGCGATTTATTCCATAATCACTACCCTTGCACTGTCAATCCTTCATCATCTGAAGGGGAACATGAACTTGTCGTGGTCTCTTTTGATAAAGTTGAAGCAAAAGAACATAAACCAAAGAGGATCAAGGTCACCATTCCAATTCCTATTCCTATCACCTCCATGAGACCACCTAAGATGCCTTATGCTTAGTTCACTCAACACCTCTTTGGATCTGATCACTCTAAAGACTCTCAAACAGAACATCAGTCACTAACAAGAAGCCCCTCTCCCAGCATCATTGACATAGGGAAGTGAATTGAATTTGATGAGTCTGCAATGAAGGACTTAGTTCCTTTTATGAAAGCATTTAATGGAAGAAGTACTTTTCAAGTAAATGTTTGACACGTCTCAATGACCCTTACTAAAGAACAACCTCATACCTACTATAAAAGAGAATGATGGTCGAGATTAAATGCTACCACTTCACATATTTATTGTTGTATTAATTAAAGTGTATTTACTCTCTTGAACTTACAATAGGCCCCCGGTCCTATCTGAAAGACCTCATAAGTTCACTCACAAACTTAATTTTGTGTTTAAGTTTGTGTGGTCAGAGAGCATACACATTGTCATTCAACAAGCGTTAATTCGTATAACACTTTGTATTTTTTGATTTATTCAATAAAGATTTACACCTTTTAAAAGGAAATACTTGTGCTTGCATTTACTTAACTATTTCATACATTGTTCTTTAAATCTGTCGTGGAATTGGGACTTTCGTATTGGTTAAACATACTGACTCAATTTTTTGAGACGTGACAAAATCGAGTTCTTTTATTGACACAATGTAATTTTATGAGTATTTTTTTATATGAAACGGTCGCGAAATAGTGGTTTTCTTTTATTGTACTCTATCCCTCCAAATATTAATTTTCACGTTTCTTTTTTTTTTTGGTGTCCCAAAAAGATTGTCCATTACATAAGTAGAAGTTAAAAGTGTTTAAGTTTACTATATTACCCATAATCAAAATTATTATTTATAAAACTAAATGAAAGCATTACTTAATTGTTATAGGGTAAAATTGTCATTTTGTTGCTTTTGCAGAATTTAAAGCAGTAATAAATGTATTTCTTTTAAACTGTGTGTTTTTTGTCGATAAATAATAATTTTGAGACGGAAGGTGTATAAAAAATGTAGCGAACCTTGCTCACGTTAGGCAATGGATCCATAGAGTGAATTTGACTCATCAAAGTCTGCATCCATCTTGATCTACATTTAGTTATGTATCTTTTGTAAGGTGAAATAACAATTTCACATATGTACATTACAATTGTCGTACACAATATTTGAATCTACAACCACTTAGAGCATTGGGTATTTTCGTGCCGTCTCGCTGGTGTCGTGGAGAAAAGTGTTACCATATCAGCACATTTTCTCATAACACAAGAATTCACCGCAACACCAAAAACCTCCTCCCTTCTATAACATCAGTTTCTGGTGCCGTCGTGCACCCTTGAACCCCACATTTTTTTTCATTTATTTAAACACATTTAAATAAACCAACACATCAATTTTTTTAACAATAAAATTAAAATTTTATTAATAATAAAAAACATTACATAATAATTCAAATAAAACTAAAAATATTATATAAAAAATATATAATAATAATAATAATAATAAAATCTTGAACGAAAAAGTTCAATTATAAGAAACCCAAAATAGTCCAACGACAAATTAAAAAATATATATATCTTGTCCAAACATTACTATATATATAATGCAGCATCGAAAACGACGCACATACCGTCGTTTTGATCCCGTCTCAATGGCCCAGCCCAGTTGTCCAGGCCATGATCTTAGCCCGTTTCTTTTTTTTCTTTTTTTTTCTCGGTTTGATATTAATGATGCCACCGCCTGAGTCTGCATAGCTATCTTCTTCGTGGAATCTCGACACACACAAACACTAATCTCACCACCTCTCTCTTTCTCTCTCTTTGTCTCTGTCTCATTATTATTAGTTCGGTTTTCCTTATTTCAAATCACTGGAAGGGTTGTTAAGGTTAAGGTGGAAAGATTGATGGTGAAGAACAAGACATGACTGCTTGGATGTTGGTATATTTTGTATTTGTTTTTGGTGTTTATGTTAGAGTAAGAATGAAAGATCGGTTCCTGAATCTGATTATTTCGTTTTGTGAATCAAGGTATTATTTCATCTTAACTTTTTTTTTTAAATTGATATTATCGAATATTAGGTGTTAATTACTTGATTTTTTATGCAGTACCTTGATGAGAACAAATCTTTGGTTCTGAAAATTGTTGAAAGCCAAAACTATGGGAGAATGATCAACGGTGCAAAGTGAGTTATTATTGGGTAAAAGAGATGTTGGGACTTGTATGCTTTTATGGTTTCATTAGATGTTATTGGTTTCATGAATCTGCTTTTGTTGTGTTTTAAGGTTGTAGGTGATGTTTGGAATTGTTAATTAAAATGGGTTAATTAACAGGTTTTTGTTACTGTGGAATAAAGATTAATGGGTATTTAGTTTAGTTTTCATATAAAAAAATTGTTGTTTTTTTATTCGTAGGATTTTGGTTGGTGATAGGCGGCTGCAGAACGTATGGTGGTGGTGGTGATGTTGGTTTTGGAGATTCGTTACGAGGAATGGATGCATTTTATAGCCAAAGTCACCATTAAAAGAACAAAAAATGTAAGTACCTTAAACAGTTTATTTTTAATGTATAATTGATTGTTGTAGGATGCTTGGTGTGTTATTGTTTTATTTGTTATATGCGGGATCAATTGAATGCAGACCCGTAAATGCTGTGACAAACTTTGTGATGGAATGGTATGATGTGGAATCAATTTCCAGTAACTCGCTTCATGTTGGGTTACTTCAGCTCATGATTTTTGGTTATTGGATATGAAATTGTAATTTAGTTACTTACTTTTTGATTTTGATTAGATGAAAGTCATGATTTTTAGTTGAGAATTTTATTTTAATTCCTTTTGCAGTTGGCTGTGATGGAGCTTTTTGTCGAAGATGGCTATTTACATAATACAAGGTAAATGAGTCTGTCCAACTTATTTAGTTTCGATAACCGTCACTAATCAGCAACCACCAACTATCGCAGTACAGTACACGACACCATTTTCTTTTTGGAAAGCCTAAAGTACAATATAAAGGAAAGCAACGAGTGTACTACGTAATGGTATGATGGCCGTTTATTTAGTATTTTTTTCATCATTATTATGTAAGCTATTAAACATAATAACGGTATAATGTCTGTAATGGTTTGTCAACCTTCCAGGTCATATATTAGAGAACAAAGACAAAGGCAGAAAGCTAAAACAAGAAGAGATATCATCATCGTCGATGAAAAGTAAGATTGTCTTTATATTTATGTATACCACCTATGTGCTAATTATGGGCTAAAACATATTTTTTATAGCACCTATTTTGGTTAAAAAGCAACCCAAAACTGGAAACAGCCCGGGTCAATGGAACCGGCAGTTTTTAGTGCTGAACGTTCAAATTAGAAGTTGGACATGTACATCTTTAAGGTAATTTTGTTCAATTAATCTTGGTCAGTCTAATTCTCATGCATGTTGCAACATTATGTAGCATGTCACAAGCCCAAATATTAGAATTTTAGGTTATCAAAACTTACTGATTATCTGCATGAAAATAAACGGATAACCAAATAATACCGGCTATCCCAAAAACCCTCTTATAGTCTTATTATGATATTCTTCACATAAATTTCTTCCGTAATTTAGATTATATTAATGATTTTAAGGTTGCTGTTGTCACAGGCATTAACAAAGAGCCAGAAAATAAGACAGACAATTCATGTAGAAATAGTGGATTCAGATGTTCAACGCCCCATGACAAGTGAGATTATTAGTACCCGTCTTTTTTCTTTCTTAAATTTTCTCGGCTTTTCTTTTGGGTTACTCTTCTTTTTTTTTGTGTTCCGAAACTTTTTTCAGCTACTTATTCACTTACTTTTGTATTTTTGTTAACTATGCAGAACCTCCTTTAGATAACATGTATTAGGGGAATTGCGCTCATGTGTGTCGCAGTGTAGAGACCACGGGAAGTTTTGAGGCTGTATGGGTGGTTTTTTTGTGGGAACAAAATAATTAAAATAAGTTTCTGCAAGTTTCTATTCTTTCAAGATGAAGAGAGTGGTGAAGACGCTACATTACAATGTCAAGTTTTTGTTAGAGGTAATTTTAATATGTATAGGAGTCTGATGTGAGTTTGGGAGCATGTATATTTATAGTGATTTTTTTGTTGCAGGATTGTCGCTGGCTACTAATGATGCCACCTTGCGAGAAGCTTTTAGCGCGTACGGGAATGTTTTGAAAGGCACAGACGTTAAAGTAAAATAGACACAAGTTGCATGCTGTATTTTTGTTTGATCTGTTTTAGTTTCCCTTTGATGATTTAAGATTTGCTTAATATGCTTGCAATGTTTTAGATGGTTCGTGTGATGATAGTTGTATATATAGCCTACCTTTACACAAAAGAGTCATCAGCATATAGGACACACCTGTGAGTATTATTCTGTAGTTTCATAGCTATTATCAACACTTGTAGGTTTTTGTGATGTGATACGTAACATCTTTAGGTTCTTAAGTATACTATATAATGGTGCTATAATAACTTGGTATTTGAGTGGTCTTGCGAAATAAATGGCAAGCTAAATATTTGTAGCATGTTGAACACTACATAATTTTTTGTATACTTATTCGATTATTTAACTCATGTTGGTACCATCTGTTACTATATTAAAGTTCTAAATTGTTATTTTTATGCTCGAGTCTATATGCATTGCAGCTAATGACGATATTGCAGAAAATGTTCGTATCGAAGAACGGATGTTTGAACAACTACCCTTTATAGCCACCGGTGGAGCAATAACTGGAGATAATCTACTTCAGAATGCAAGTATGTAATTGTAATTATGTCGTTAGCGATAATAAAAACTCTAACTGGTATAAGATATAAAGTATGGTTTCAATTTTTCTAAACCTTTTGAACGTGTTCTTGCAGATACTAAAAAAAGCCACAAACGGTATCTGTATCACAGTACTTCGGTAACATAAACAACCTTCAAAGTCTTCAAAGTAAATGCAGTTCTGTTTACTACTGCATTAGAGCATATAGTTTATACTATAAATTAATATAGTTTCTTCTAAACCACTGCTGCAGCAACTACAAGCCAAAGACTAGATAAGGCTGCCAACATTTTGCATGAAACCGACGTTCATATGCGTCACACATGCCTTCAGCTCACAGGTTCAACGGTTAGCCGACGGTTCGTTACAAGAGTTGTTCATGTCCTACAACAATGCTACTAACCAACAACAACAACAAGCCCAATTATGTACTCCGGTAGTGAAATGGTGTTTCTAGCTTTTTAGAGAATGTATAATTTTATTTTAGTATTTATATTTATTTATTTCGTTTTACAAGTACACAATTTTGACCATCTTTCAGCATCAGTAGCATTAAAGACCCATTTTGGATGATTTTCAAACATTACATGCTAAGATTTTTATTTGAATAAAGTATTTCTATGTTAGTTGTTAGCGATAATACATGTTACCAATCTAATGGGTTTGGATGGTGCTGCTGGTGGAGATAACGCCATTGTATCAGCTGACCGATCGGTACAACCTACAGGGTAAGTATTGTTGGATCGTGCCTTCCTGATAGATCTTTGAGCTTGGTAGACTGTCTATGTAATCACAAACAGCCTAAGAGAATCTCTATAAATGAAACTTATGCTTAGGCGGAAACTAAACACAAGAGTTAAGAAGAAAATAAACTATAAAACGTTGATCCTCTATAGATCTTTTATTAACTAATATTGTTTTAATAGAATCGATTACAAGACTCAATGCCGCATGTTTCTTTTATACTACAAGAAACCCTAATGCAGCAATACTAAGAAAACGTGTAAAGAGATATACACTATCTCTTCCTAAAATAACTCTAACAAACATACTAAATATACGATAAAACCAGCAGTAACATACACTGCCAGCAGGAACAATCAATGCTACTAGCAAGAACCATGACCAGCAGTAACAAACACTGCCAGCAGGAACCAAACTATACTAACAGCAGCAATGAAAATAAATAGAAATCTAATAATTCCTAACTATCCTCCCCTAAACTTGAATTTGACTAGGTTAAGTTCAAGTTTCCAGATAGATCTTTGAAGTCCAGCAGGTAGAGGATTGAACCAGCAGCATCAGAAAGTAACCAGCAGCAACACCATCTTTAAGCACAAGCTTCCAGCAGCAACAGATGTGGATCAGCAGCAACAGGAACATCTTCAATACATAATCTGGTTACTCCTGATATGCAATACTCCACAGCAACAATGACATATTGTACATCAAAACATTTAAGTTTCATACTATTCTCATCACATCCAGGTGTGTAAACTCCTGTGAGAGGTGAATCATTGAAAATTAATGGATTTGATGTCTCTTTACCAATAGCCATCACTACTGGAGTAGCCAATGTTTAGGTGTGTGAGACCATGGTACATTGATAACCATATAATTTTTAGTAAATCATCAACTATAAACGGATTTGAGTTGTCTTTACCTGTAGCCGTTTGCTCAGGACTAGCCAATTCTTAGGTTGAAGATAACCTTTGGTGAATTGAATACCAAATATGGTTTTCCACTGCCTTTACCACAAGCCATATACATGTGGGCTAGCCAATTCTTTGGAAACCCCAAATGGAGTAAAATCCATGGTGAATTGAAAACCATTCAACTCTCAGTAATGAAACATGGGTGAGTTGAGAACCCTATAGTTTTGAGCAAACTATTACAGCTGTCAACGGATTTGATTATCACACCAGAGCCGTACCCTCATGGTGAGTCAACTCTTTCTTGTCTGTTAGACATGGTGTGATGATTACCATTTGAGGTGTGGTTAAAAACCAACACTGTACCTGCACAAAAGTTAGTATACAAAATATAAAGTTTTTTTTTTTTTTTTTTTTTTTTTTTTTAAACGAAAAAGAAAACAAACAAATGAAAATGAAAAAATATACAACAATACGCCTCCCCTTAGACGTATACCTCCCCTCAAGCTCAGCACTTAAGGATTAAGCATCCCTATATGGACCACCAAAAGGTTAAATCTTGGTCCATCAAAAGCTTTTGTTAACAAATCAGCCACATTGTCATCAGTGTGAATCTTAAGCACTTGGATAAGATGCTTCTCATTAGCATCTCTGATAAAATGGTGCCTAATTTCTATGTGCTTAGTTCTTTGATGAAGCACTGGGTTCCTAACAATGCAAATGGTGCTCTGGTTGTCACTAAAGATTTTGGTGTTCGTGAAATTAAACCCATAGTCTAATAACTGATTTTGAATCCAAAGTACCTGACCACAGCAACTAGCAGCAGCAACATACTCTGCCTCAGTAGAAGATGTGGCCACTATAGTCTGCTTCTTGCACTGCCAAGATATCAACCTTCTTCCCAGAAACTGACATCCCCCAGTAGTAGATTTCCTATCAAAGTTAGCACCAGCATAATCACTGTCACTGTAAGCTTCCAACACAAAAGGAGAATCTCTTGGGTACCAAATACCCAACTTAGGTTGTCCTTTTAGGTATTTGAAGATCTTCTTGACTGCATTCAAGTATGAAGTTAATGGTGTAACTTGATGTCTAGAACAAGCACTGACTGCAAACACGATATCTGGCCTAGAAGCAGTCAAATACATCAATGAACCTATCATGGATCTGTATAAGTGAACATTAACAGCAGAATCAGGTTCATTGTTAGACTTAGGCTTTGGAGCTTCATATGGTGTTGTTGCAGTCCTCACACTTTCCAAATCAAACTTTTTAAGTATGTCATACACATACTTTTCCTGATTGATAAAAATTCCATCTGGCATTTGTTTAACCTGTAGTCCCAAGAAAAAAGGTAAGTTCTCCCATAGCACTCATTTCAAATTCACCTTTCATAAGCACCTCAAACTCCCTACACCAAGCTTCCTTAGTGGACCCAAAAATAATTTCATCCACATAAACCTGAACAAGAATGATATCTTTGGAATTCTTCTAGATGAAGAGTGTCTTGTCAATAGCACCTCTTCTGTAACCATGCTTCAGCAGAAAAGCAGATAACCTAGCATACCATGCCCTAGGTGCTTGATGAAGACCATAAAGTGCCTTTACCACCTTATAAACCAAATCAGGATTATGAGGGTCCACAAAACCCTTAGGTTGAGTGACATAAACTTCCTCTTCAATTTCACCATACAGAAATGCACTCTTCACATCCATTTGATAGATAATGAATCCCATGTATGAGGCAAAAGCTAAGAATAACCTAATAGCTTCAACCCTTGCCACAGGAGCAAACACCTCATCATAGTAAATACCTTCTTCCTGCCTATGACCTTGAGCTACCAATCTAGCTTTATTTCTGACCACAATACCCCTAGCATCCCTTTTGTTCTTGAGAATCCATTTTGTTCCAATAGCATACTTTCCTTCAGGCAAAGGTACTAACTTCCAGACCTTCTGATTGTAAAACTGTTGCATTTCCTCTTGCATAGTTTCAACCCAATCAGGATCTTCAAGGGCTTGAGCTACACTGCTTGGTTCAAGATGAGACAGAAAACAAACATAGAGGCAATGTAGATAGTCTGTGTGATTATTCCTTAACTGATCTTGAATATAACTCACAAATGCAGATTCTCCAAAACCAGGTTGTTTCAACTTGCTTCTTGTCTGAACAGTTGAATTGGGATCTCCAAGAATCAAAGACTGAGGATGAACAGTGTTTATCCTCTTGGTAGCAGTAGGATTGACATCAAAGGTTGAGACTTGATTAGTGATAGAGGGATTGAATTCACCATCATATGAGGAGTAAGTGAAGATGCCAGTTCTTGATTGATGATGAGAATCCTCCAACTTAGATCCTGAAGAGAGTGAATTCCCAAGGTCAGATGGACTTGGGTACCTTGTAGGAGGTTCATTGAAACCCAATGAATCAGCAAAAGAAGTGGATAGAGGACCAGCAGGATTGGGGACCCCAGCAGAAAGAAAAGAGCCATAAGCAGAATTGGTTGTAGCAGCAGGAACAGGAAAATCACCAGCAGAATCCATATTCCTGCGGACTTCATCTTCAGCTTGACTTAAGATCTCCAATGTTTCTTGAGAGAACTCCAAACCAAATCTTTTAGCAGCTTCTTTGGCATTATGTTCTTGACTTTGAAGCCTAGCAAGATCTTCTGCAAAACTTGAATCACCTCCAGCCATATCAGAAGAATCTTTGTGCTCAGTACCTGAAAAATGGTTAAAGGGAAAAGAAGGAACAACAATAGGTCATTCATCACACTCTGAATCTGAATCATCATCTGAGGTACCTGCAATGTTAGTTTCAAAATCATGTGCACCTACAGATTGATTAGCTTTGTATCTAGAGTAACCTAAAGTATCAGTCAGATAATCAAGGTCAAAATACCACTCATGACCTGTACCCTGTATATTAGGTTTATCCTCAAGATATCTTAAATTGAGTGTTTCTTCTATTCTCTTGGCAGACAAATTATATACCCTATAGGCCTTACTATGAGCAGAATACCCAACAATAAATCCCTCATCTTCCTTCCCTTCAAATTTACCTAGGTGATCACTAGTGTTCAAAATAGTTACATGACAGCCAAAAGGTTTAAGGTAACTAATGTTAGGAATCTTCCCAGACAAAAGCTCATAAGGTGTTTTGTTGTGAGGACTAGTAATAGATACCCTATTCAGAACATAACAAGCAGTGCAAACTGCTTCAGTGCAAAACATAGTTGGCAACTTAGAGTCAGCCAGCATTGATCTAGCTGCTTCTATAAGGGTTCTATTTTTCCTTTTAGCAACCCCATTTTGTTGTAGGGTTCTAGCATTACTATAGTCCCTTTTAATCCCCTTATTTCCACAGAGTTCTATTAGATTAGTATTTTTAAACTCAGTTCCATTATCACACCTAATAGTCTTAACCTTTTTATTCAGCTGGTTTTCAATTAAGGCAATAAAGTCCCTAAGCACAGGATAAGGTTTCATCTTTAGTACCTAAGAAGAAAGTCCAAGAAAACCTGCTAAAGTCATCAGTAATCACCAGGCAGTAGTACTTATGGTCAATACTTCTGATAGAAGTAGGACCAAAAAGATCCATATGAAGCAGCTGTAGAGGCTCAGAGATAGTGCTCACAGCAGAAATGGCCTTGTATGAAGCTTTGTGTTGCTTCCCTTTGTTGCAGGCAACACAATTGTGTTCATTCGTGAAATTCTTGAAAGGGAGCCCTTGTACCAAACCATTCTTAGCTAGCTTGTTGATAATCTTAAAGTTCACATGTGCCATCCTCCTATGCCATTTGTTGGATTCATCCACAGATGCTTTTGCCACCAAACAAGCTAAATCACCCCTAGGCTGGACATCATTCAGGTTGAAACTATAAAGGTTGTGAGTTCTTGGAACTTTGAGTACAACCTGACTATCATCAGGCAACTTGAAGTCTTTGGACAGCACAAGACAGTCAGTCTCAGTGAAGAGAACACAATTCTTCTTGTC
Source organism: Artemisia tridentata subsp. tridentata (assembly GCA_021014915.2). Classification (NCBI taxonomy): domain Eukaryota; kingdom Viridiplantae; phylum Streptophyta; class Magnoliopsida; order Asterales; family Asteraceae; genus Artemisia; species Artemisia tridentata. The sequence goes on along the minus strand of CP139501.1, from coordinate 73,711,796 downwards.
ACACATTTGTGAGACAAAGAACAAATTGAAGTTCTTGAGTTCCTTCACATAGAGGACATTATCAAAGTCCAGTTTAGGTGTCTTTATGGTTCCCTTCCCTGTAATCTTGCCATCTCCTCCTCCAAATGTCACAGTTCCTCCATTAAAGGGTATAAAATCATGCAGTCTCTCTAGGTTACCAGTCATACTTCTGGAACATCCACTGTCAACAATACCTACACCTTTACTTCTAAGAGGATTATCCTACAGCAAAAGAATACATACAACAACATTAGATATTTGGGAGACCCAAGCCATCACTGACTTGGGCCTGCCTAGTGGATCAATAATAATTAAACCATGGAGATTGATGAGATCCACCATTTTTCTTGGACCCCATTCTTTTATAGTGGTCATTGTTTCTCCAAGAACAACCTGCTGAGGACTTAACAGCAGTTTCCCATCTTGCCCCCCCCCATGTGCATGGTGTCAAAATAAACAGCCCTAAGATCATTCTAAAAATAAGTGCTTGTAGGTCTGTAGAAAGGTCTAGCATCGTTCCTCCTCCAACCCGCAGAATTGGAACTACCAGCAGGAACAGACTCACCTGCAGGAACTGGCTTACCAGCAGCAACAGGCTTACCTGCAGGAATTGGTATACCAGCAGGAAAAGAAACTCTACAAGAGTTCATTCTTGCTGCATGTGGCACATATGGGGGTATATCATTAACATTGTTCCACATAGGTCGTGTTTGACCAGCATACAAACCCATCTTTTTCTCATAGAAGTCACAATCTTTTATAAGATGAGCATAACTACCACACACAAAACAAGATTTCTTCTTAAAAGACTTATTCTTAGCATAACTTTTCTTATTGCAACCAGAATTATCATAACCACACGATGACATAAAATTATTCTTAACAGAATGAAAACCAGAAACATCATTGTTTGAAACAGAACCAAAACAAGAAACATCATTGTTATTAACATAATTAAAAGAAATATCTTCAAATGCATCTGTCTTTGAACGAGATTCATCATCAGCTACTTCTGAGGAGAAATCTTCTGACTTGGTTGAGGAAGACTTGTCACTTGAGTCACATGTGGCATAGTCATTGGTCTTGATTTCTGAAGATTTGTCAATGTTAGAACAAGAGACAAAATCATTAGAGTCACAATCAAGATCAGGAAAATCATTTGCCTTCTTGCCATAAGTCATCTGTGAATCATCAAAGTCACAATGGGGAGAGGTAGGCTTAAATGTTCCAGTGATTGGTGGAGGAACAACATTCATTCCTCCTTCTTTGACATATTTGACAGGAATTTGGTAATTTACCTCCTTAGGGGTAGGGTCAAATATACTTAGGTCACTAGGGTCATAAATATCATCTGGCCCAACATCATACCCCAATCCCCTCTTACACCTTACAGACTGAGTACTGTTATTTAATTTGACTAGGTTTTTAGCTGATTCTTGCCATGCATTATGTCTAGCCAATTCAGTATCTAACTTAGCATGTAATTCCTGATTTTCTAATTTGACCTTAGCATTTTTAGACTCAGAATATTTAAGCTCATTAGTGGTGTTTTCTAAATCTCTCTGCAAAACCCTAACCTTTTCCTCATATGCTAACTGTTGGGTTTGATACCAAGCCTTTTGTTTCTCTAATGTTTTCAGAGTATGTTCATAAGCTTGAACCTTAACAAACAATTCTTTATATTGAGGCTCTATATCATCAAATTCTCTCTTAAGTGCAGCATATTTAATTTCACAACCAAAGGGACAATTTTGTACCTGAGATGGGTAGCCCATCAAACCAAGTTCCCCAGCCGCTTGTGTCTCAGCAACATGTCCAGCAATCATCCCATAGACCTTTGCAGCTCCTCTTTCTGCATCAGCTACCTCATGTTGTTCCCAATCCAGCATGGAATCCACAGACAGCAAGGCTTTGGGTTCTTCTGACTCCAGTTCTTGAATCTTGAAAGCAGAATACCTTGTTTTGTCATCCACCTTCTTATCTGTGCATTCTCTAGCAAAGTGACCTGGTTGTGAGCATTTGTAGCATATCACCTTCCTCTTGTCAAACCTTGCTCCTTCCTGTCCATCGAATTTAATCCTCCTCCCTGCCTTCTTCTCAAATCTGTTAACCTTCAATGACAGCATAGCAATCTGCCACTTGATATCCATCTCTTCCAGATCCAATTGATCAATCTGGTCAAAGTCTTCATAGGCAATTTGCTGTTGTGGAGCACTTTCAGCAACAAATGAATGAAAAACTTCCTCAAGCACATTGCCAGACCTTGACTGTGATCTAGGTGTTGCAGTGAAATAGGAAACTGATGAAGAAGAGGGGGTTGGGCTATCACCATATGAGACCTTGTTAGTACTGGTAGCACTAACAAATGCAGTATGAGCTGGAGTGTGAGATGAGTAGGTTGAAACCCCTTTGATGTCAATTTCAAGGGTCTTAAGCTTGTTGTACAAATCATCAAAGCTCATGAAATCGAGCCCACCTCTGGCCTTAAGGGTGATGGAAACCTGAGACCAGGATGGAGGCAGAGCCCTAAAAAACTTGGTGTTGCAATCTTCATTGTCTGGCCTGGCCTGCAACTAGTTGAGTTGGCTCAGGATCTTGTGAAACCTGTCATAACCTTTGTGAATCCCTTCAGTCTCAGAAATCTTGAACTCCTGGAACTCCTGCTTGAGCATGGACTTCCTCATCTTCTTTGACTCATCATTCCCTCCAAATCTAGCTTTTACAGCAAGCCAGATCTCCCTAGCATCATCCAGGTAATGAAAGTCTCCCATATGATCTTCTGGGAGAGCCTGAAGCAACAGAGTTCTTGCCTTGGTCTCTCTTTGTACAGCAACATGCTCTTCAGCAGAAAGAGGAGGAAGGATCATGATGTTCCCTCTTTCATCTCTTCCAGTTTTCTTCCTGCTGTTGCCATTCAGAATGATGTTCCAAAGGTTATAGTCACTGTTTGAGATCCAGTACTCCATCTTCATAGCCTAAATCTTATACTCATCTTTCTTAAGGTATGGGAATTTAGCATTACTGTTAGACACAGTGGTTGTGACTATTTGTTGTTGGACTTGAGAAGTTTCAGGTTTTTCATTATTGATGACAGACTCATCAGAATGAACGTCAGCCATTGAGAAAGGGTTTAAGAGATTTGTTAGAAAACTTTTTCTTCTTTTTCAGAGATCTCACCAGGCTCTGATACCACTTGTTGGATCGTGCCTTCCTGATAGATCTTTAAGCTTGGTAGACTGTCTATGTAATCACAAACAACCTAAGAGAATATCTATAAATGAAAATTATGCTTAAGCGAAAACTAAACACAAGAGTTAAGAAGAAAATAAACTATAAAACGTTGATCCTCTATGGATCTTTTATTAACTAATATTGTTTTAATGGAATTGATTACAAGACTCAATGCCGCATGTTTCTTTTATACTACAAGAAACCCTAATGCAGCAATACTAAGAAAACGTGTAAAGAGATATACATTATCTCTTCCTAAAATAACTCTGACAAACATACTAAATACACGATAAAACCAGCAGTAACATACACTGCCAGCGGGAACAATCAATGCTACCAGCAGGAACCATGACCAGCACTAACAAACACTGCCAGCAGGAACCAAACTATACTAAGATGCTGGCGTATTCAGCTTATACATTAAGGGGATTAAAATGACGTCGTTTTAATAGCAGCCTGTTCGCTAGCCCAAAACTGGCATCATCTGGGGCTCTGTAACCAGGCCAGGCCAGGTCCTTTTTGTTTAGACGACACGTGTATATGATCTGGCCAAAAGATAGGTTGGTAGCTTTCTGGAATGTTTTCATCTTCTCCCTTACGAGTATTGCAACATTTTTCTTTAGGGCGACCCCTTCTTTTTGGTAGTGGTAGTGGCAACTCGGTTCAAAAAACAAACGTTGCTTATAACACGTTTGTTGTTGGTTGTGTTGCACACGTTTCAGGTCCTTTAAATGTGGCTAGGTCCTTTAAATGTTTTTAGTTTTGATAAGCTCAATGCTTAAACCTCATAAGTGAACAATAGCAATGTCATAACCGGTGTCAATTTTGTATACATAGTAGTTGTATATTAATTCATAGTTTGTTGAATATCGTCAAATTGGCTCATTGTTGCATTTTAATTTACCGCATTCTCAAAATCCAATAACTACTTAATGCTTATCCTTCGGTTGTTTTTAATTAATCAATTTGCAAAATTTGGCGACTGTTGCTATAAGGAGCTTTGTGATGCTTTGTAACCGTGAAAGTATAACATGTAAGATTCAGTTTCACTTACATTCTATGTTCATTTTTTTCGGGTATCAATAGAAGAAGTAAATAGCAGTCGCGGGGGGTCTAAGTATTTTATATTGGCAGAAAAAATATGTGATTAATTAATCAATGTACATGTAAATTTAAATATATACACACTGTCCAAAGCCACCATCTGCTTTCATGTTTAACTGTTGCGTTTTCAATTTGATGTATGAAATGTCAGTGATTATTTATAGTTTATTGATAAGTAATGCGATTGTGACTATGCAGGGTTGTCGGAAGTTCGCATCTTACCAAGTGAAATAATGATGCGTATATAGAGACGAAAAACCCATTTCAGATAGTATTATTAATTAGTAGCTGCATGACTTGCTGTGTAAAGTACAGGTAACAAGACTCGCCTATTGATCCATTTTACAAATTTTTTGGCTGTTAATTTATTTTGAACAAATGCATAATTGTAGTTTTATTTTTCTGAACATTTATGTCCTGTGATTGAATGTAATGTTGAAGTTACGCTTATTTGAAAGTTGGTTCCGAACTTTTTTTTTCTTCTTTTCATCATGAGATGTTCACCGAACAAACAAATCCCTGTAACAGTTAGTGGGAAGATGCATAATATGTATGTAATACAAAAAACGGCTCACTTTCTACTTGCAAAAAAAGCCGTGCAAGATCAACGACGTGAAACAACGCACCGCCGCAACGCGGCGGCCTGGCGCCCACCTCGTTACATAAATATTAAAACAACAAAGTAATAAACTTATGTTCCAATGAAAAATAATCCAACGAAAATGTCAGTCCACTTATACCCGTCCCATAAAATTATTGTCTGACCCAAAATGAATACAAACTTTCGGATGAAATTTGAGACAACCTAATAGTACAATATTCGAATTTTTAGCCCAAGTCCAAAACAATCAACCCTAATATTACTTTGCCCTAAAATATAGCAACCCTAATCACTCTTAGGGTGGTGGGAGTGGGTTCGGTTTGGACTCGGTGAACTTCGGCACCGATCGGTAACACTGCCGCAAGGACTTCGGCAAAAATCGGTTAAGGGTTCATTCGGTGATTTTTGCCGAGTGAGAAAGAGCTTGTGATCTTGGTTGTGGGGCCCCTCAACGGTTAAATATTTAGCTTAGCATCATTTCAAACAACGAAAACAACAAATGAATGAACAAGAAGATAAAGAACTTGCTATGACAAAGACAAAAACATGTGTGGAACAAAGTCAACGGCTTGTGTTTGCTGTTAATGGTGAACGCTTTGAGTTGTCTAACGTTGACCCTTCAACTACTTTGCTTCAGTTTTTGAGGTTGCAAACAAGTTTCAAGAGTGTTAAGCTTGGTTGTGGTGAAGGTTTGTTTTTTCTGCTTTATGTTTATCTTAGTTTTGACAATGAAATGAAATTTCTGGAGTGTTTGTTTTGTCTACTAGTAAGAGTGAAAAGAGTGTTTGGATTTTGCTTAGTTAGGATGTTTGGATAAGGTGGTGCTGATGCGTGGTTTTGCAACCTTACAACAGGTTTTACCTCTCGAGGGATCTCAAGAGGCTTACAACCCCACCAGGCAGTGTACCTGACCGATGTAGTATAGTGTAGTGGTAAGTACGGGGGAATTGATCGTTCTCCACAGGGAATAGTGTTCGTTAGGTATGAAAAACTACTCTAATAGGTCTAAGGGTGAGGGAAGATTCTTTTTTATGTTTTTATATTTTTTATGAAAGCAAGTAAAATCTCGGGTTTGAAAAAGTGGGCGGAATTAGTTGCTAATCAACTAACCCAAATAACTACGAATGCAAATAAAATAAAATAACTGAAAATGAAAAGGTGGTAAAACTTATGTGGAGAGAAATGTGTTTACTTAGATTTCCTTACTCCCTAACTATCTTTTACCGGTTGATTAGTGTGTATTAATCGCGTGGATGACGGTGTATTCCTTAATACCAATCGTGGGGTGGCGTACTTACTTCCCCAACTCTATAAGCTCCTACTTCACTCCTATGTCGAGCCGGCTAAGAAGCTCCTAACATGGGATCACTAGAATTCGCTCATGCATTAAATACAACCATAAAAACCTTAGTACGCATTGGTTCATGTTTCTTAAGACGTTCAAGCAAGTTACCGAATAGGAAGTTAGCCAGTTTTCTTAATCCTAACATCGATGAACAATCATCCAATACAATTAATAACACACTAATAACCAACAATCAATAGCTAGGTTTCATTAGATCTAAGCAAACACAAGATAAATCTAGCCTAGCGTGTTAAACAAAAGACAAGAACAAGATAGAATCAAACAACACATAGACATATTGAATGATTAATTGATAACTTATCTTCAATGTAACATGGAAGATCTCAAGGCAAAAAGCCTTGAAAAAGCTGCTAAAATCGTCTTAGGGTTTCCTCCCAAAAGGTTACACACAAAGTTCCACACTAATGACAAAAAATTGCAAAACTATATATAGAGTTTAAGGGCTGACGGCGTCACGTTGTAGATCCTGACGCCGTCACCTCGCCGCTTTTAGGGTTCCCGGATGGCCTTCCTGACGCCGTCCCTCTTTAGACCTCCAAAATCCGTTCTGGCTTATCAAAGCTTGACGCCATCAGAATAAGGCTTGACGCCGTCCCTCTTTAATTTAAACCGTGACGACCTTGATCACTTCAAAGGGTGACGCCATCAGATTTTTCATGCAAAATTCTCTGGCTTATCATGAGTAATTTTCATATCCACCTTTTTCTTGCCAAGCCATGACGCCGTCCAGGGCAATCCCTGACGCCGTCAAAGGTATTTTTCAGCCGATTTTGAGACTTTTTCGTTTTCTTCACTTTTATGCTCCAAAAACGTCCAAAATGCTTCCTTTTCCAGATTTCTTCTCAAAAGTACCTAAAATGACAAAAGGAACGATTTAGGGCAATATTTGATCAAATAAATACGATTTAGGGCTTAAATGACCCCTTAAAAGCGGTACACTTTTCGCTTCATCAAATACCCTTACACTTGAGATTTGCTTGTCCTCAAGCAAATGCGCTTTTATTCTAATCAAAATACAAGTTAGGGGTCATTTAACGCTAATATAAAAGTAATTGCAACAAATAGTCGTTCCACTTTAATCATAATAAGCACGGAGATTACAAACTAGCACCTCACAAGTAGTGTTTAGATACTCACATCTCTCAAGTGTCATCAAAATAAATCTCATAAATGAAAACGGATAATATCTCTCACTACCTGTCATAGCAAATAGATTACCATAGGCTTGGGAAAGGATCGAAAACCTCCTCCACTAGGCGTAAGCACCTAAGATAAACTATCAAAGAGGGCTTTTACATGGGTTATAACGTTAGGTGTAGGGAAAAGGAAAACACGGTTTTGTTGGATAAAGGATATTTTACTAGTGGCGAGTTAAAGATCTTGATCAATTACATGTACTATACAATGTTGCTAAGCCAAGACTCGACTCAATCTTAAGCTAAAAACAAAATAACAAAAACATAAAACAAACATAAAATGAAACGGGATGGTAGTCCGTATGTTTTTTCTACTTTTCTTTTTCTCATTTTTTTTTGTATTTTTCTTGATTTTTTCGATTTTTTTTTTCATACACTCTTGCCCTAACATCCAAAATAATACATCATAGGGGCGTTGCATTCCCCTTACACTTGAACTTTTACATAACTTTACAAATAACTATTCTAATGACTCGAATTAAGATAATTGAAACACTTGGAGTACTTTTAAAAATATTTAGCACATATGGGGGTAATAATGTTGTTCTTCCCCATTACTCCATTACACTAGTACTTTACCCATGATTCCCAATCGTCCCAAAACAATATGTACAAGGATATGACTCGACTTAGCAACCATGTAATCAATTAGATGATTAACTAAGGGTTTAAACAAATGTTGTCACAATAATGCATTAAAGATGAGTGCACACAAGGTAGGCTAAGGCGATTTGGGTGTACATTTAAGTGGGGTGTAAACAAATTCTTCCTTTAAGTAAAATGCTTAAAGGTCGAAAGAAAAGATAGGCTCTGAGGGGTGTACTAGGGGTATCGTGTACCAAAAATGGGTACAACGCAAAGGGTGTGGGAGAATTACTTGACCAATGTAGCCAATGTAATTATAACAAAAACACAGGTGTAAAACAATGGGTTAATCCTAATGCCTCTTATCATGTAGTAAATCTAACTACACGAATGTAGTCTCACTTGTGGCCTCGGAATGGTCCTAACGCAAGTTCTAGAATCTAAGTGCTACCGGTACACACATCATAGCATAAATGCTTTTCCTACCAATTCTAGGGGCGAACCTCACATATTTGGGGGTGGAAAATTTTTTAGTGGTACGGTTTTTGTGCTAGTCATATAACTCCTATCCGTGAGACGCTCATTAAGACCAAAGTTTCACTCCTATATGTTGTAAAAAAATTTAAATTTGGCACTAAAATTGCCTTAACAAGTATTTCTCTCAGTTTTATTACACATCTACCATTAAACAAACAAAAAATCAAGCGTAATTGCATTCTCTAATCGTACTTTTACCCCCCCTTACACTTAAGATGAACATTGTCCCCAATGTTCAAATAACAAGATGTAAAAGCATAAAGTAAAAGAATGAAATCAAATACTCCCCTGATTCGCTCGGTGGATAAAGAGGTAACATGGTTAGATCTTCTTCCAAGGTAATGTTGAAGCTTCAAGATTAAAGCAGCGCCAAAAGCTTGATTCCACATACATCTCCTTGTCCAAAATAACCTGTTAAACCTGAGAAAACAAACACGAAAACCTGCATAACATCGGCGGGATAAATCTGTATAAGGATATAATGCTTGTGGAATGATTATTTTGCAGATTCCTGGAGTTTATAAGTTAGAGATTTAATAAAGCATTTTATGATTCCGGAAGAAAAACAAAACTTTCAAAATTTCCAGAATTTTACACTTGACGCCGTCAGGTGTTAACCTTGACGCCGTCAGAAGTGACCTGCAGAAATTTTATGGTTAGTTTCCAGAAAATTTCTGGAAAAACTTATGCCTCACTTCCTGGAAATCCTGCAAAATATTCATTATGACTCGATACAAGCATTTGACTCTAACCATTACTAGTATGCATGCTCATTTAATATTGTTGTGATTCATGTTCAATCTTGTTCTTGTAAACAAATTTGGATTCCCTTACACTTATCTTTTGCAAAATACCTTTATATGTAGTTAAGACGAAGTTAAAAACAAAATAAAGCATTTTCACAATTTTATTTGAAACATGAGCACAAACAATAACAATTAAACATGCATACGGAAACAAATAAAATCAAACAAACAAACAAACAAACAAATAAAGCTTGGGTTGCCTCCCAAGAAGCGCTTGTTTTTGTTCGAGTCACGAGCCTGACTCTACCCTTATTTAACGGAAATAGGGGAGGTTTTCCCTACACTTAGGATTAAGTGCGGGTGGAAGTAGCGATACACACCCTTAGGGTGGAAATATGCCACGTGAGGTGAAGGGGGTGAGTGAATGGCTTCCTTCATCCTAAAACTACCCGGATAATATTGGTTTATGGGTGGGTCGGTTCCTCTTTTGTCTCCTAGATGTAAATCTAAGGATGAAAAGTTGTGTAAAGGTTGAGGTTCCGGCTCATCAACACTAGGAAATTCCCTAGAACTAAGAGTAAGGTCATCACTAAAAGTGTTCAAACCTATATCCTCTAGTTGTGCTTGGTCCAAGGGTTCTACCTCCATCGGGATTCCTAAAGTCTCTTCTACTTCTTCCGGGTAAGTCACGGGCGGTGTGGGTGCCTCAAATAATGGTTGAGTATTTTGTGGGCTTATGGTGTTTACCTCATCATTCCACGTGTCAAGATCACCTATATCCTCATCAATTGTTTTCTTAGGTAGTGATGATAACAAACCTAGCGCTTCATCCAACTTATGGTTTATTGCTTCGCTCTATCCACAATTCCTTGGCAAACTAGGTCGCTTTTCCTATTGGCCTCACTAAGATGAGATCCTAAACATGGAGGTTGTTCATAAGAATCTATCCTAGGTGAAGGCTCATATGATTCATAGGTGTCTCTAAATGAGGTATTTTGAACTCCTTGGTGTTCTAGCCACTCAACCATATCTTGCAATCTTAGAAGTCTAAGTGAAAAGTCCATTTGAAGCAAATTACAAACAAAATCACAAAGAAAAGATAGACTACGAGAAAGCTACAAAACAAAAAGAAAAAATCTCACTTGATAGGAATCTTGTGAGTAGACCTAATAAAAATAAAATTTCAACCTAAGCAATAACTACTCCCCGGGCTGCGGCGCCAAAAACTTGATGCGTGGTTTTGCAACCTTACAACAGGTTTTACCTCTCGAGGGATCTCAAGAGGCTTACAACCCCACCAGGCAGTGTACCTGACCGATGTAGTATAGTGTAGTGGTAAGTACGGGGGATTGATCGTTCTCCACAGGGAATAGTGTTCGTTAGGTATGAAAAACTACTCTAATAGGTCTAAGGGTGAGGGAAGATTCTTTTTTATGTTTTTATATTTTTTATGAAAGCAAGTAAAATCTCTGGTTTGAAAGAGTGGGCGGAATTAGTTGCTAATCAACTAACCCAAATAACTACGAATGCAAATAAAATAAAATAACTGAAAATGAAAAGGTGGTAAAACTTATGTGGAGAGAAATGTGTTTACTTAGATTTCCTTACTCCCTAACTATCTTTTACCGGTTGATTAGTGTGTATTAATCGCGTGGATGACGGGTGTATTCCTTAATACCAATCGTGGGGTGGCGTACGTACTTCCCCAACTCTATAAGCTCCTACTTCACTCCTATGTCGAGCCGGCTAAGAAGCTCCTAACATGGGATCACTAGAATTCGCTCATGCATTAAATACAACCATAAAAACCTTAGTACGCATTGGTTCATGTTTCTAAAGACGTTCAAGCAAGTTATCGAATAGGAAGTTAGCCAGTTTTCTTGAGCCTAACATCGATGAACAATCATCCAATACAATTAATAACACACTGTCACACCCCCAAAATCGGGTCCAGCGGAAGCATACATGCCACTGGGGTGCAACTCAATTGGTATCACAACACAAGTGTAAAGAACGGTTTTCACATCAATCATTTAGAATATATTTGATAAGTCAAAATTGTTAAATTTACATTATGAAAAGTGGTGCGGAAGTTGGCCCATAAAATAAGTTAAGCGGTCCCAAATGTTTTATCAGAGTCTTCTATGACCATGCCATGCCCTGCCAAAAGCCTCCAGTAGCGTGCTATAGCTTAGTTCCTGAAAATACATGCTAAAGTGTCAACACGAGGTTGGTGAGTTCATAGAGTTTGTTATAAATAAGTTGAAAAGCGTTTAAAGAAAGTTTCCATAGCATAGGCATTGTAAATCCACTCAGTTCCAAGCCCTGCCCATTCAAGACTTGCAACCTGTGTGTTTACAACCCAATGCTAACATAGTATGTCTAGGATAGATGACTTGCATACCAATGCACAATGTAATAGATGTCTTGCATACCAATGCAAAACGTGTCAGAGTACTTGCATACCAATGCAAAATGTATTAGCGTAATTGCATACCAATGCAAAATGTATTAGAGAACTTGCATACCAATGCAAAACGTGTCAGAGTACTTGCATACCAATGCAAAATGTATTAGCGTAATTGCATACCAATGCAAAAATAGAATTGATGACTTGCATACCAATGCAAAACGTATTTGATAAACGAGAAAAGTAATTTAAGCATGTATCTCCCCCAAAATGTTCAAAACATATAAAAGTAGGGGCTATGAAAACTCACCTGATGCGATAGCAACAATGATAATAATGAATATGCTGAACCGAGGCTCGGTCTCTAACCGCGACCTAATATGAATGATATGATCTAAGGTAAGCAAATGAAATAATTCTACTCATGCAATTACGTATGTTAACGATACCACTCGTTAGTTTTGAAAATAACGTTTATCGTTGAAAACTACATTTTTGTCGGATCGGCAAGTTATGAACTACTTCTCGTGTAAATATGTTGAAATGATACTCTAAGATCCTCGTTTGGTGTTCTATAGTCAAATATAATAGTTTCGTCGCAAAATAACTCTTTTTATAACTTGTGAAAATGTGACCGAACGGCCTCGCAAAGCTAGTCGCAAAATATTGTACGTTAAGAGTTTGGAATAGAACTTGACGTTTTTGAAATCCTTGCAACAACATCTCAATGTCGTCTCTTTTGAGTTTTGATCATACACGCTTCGATCATGAAGAAAATCGGCTTTGAATATGGTGTCTTGCAAAACAATTTACACTTAGAAAATATTGGAATTATAGTGAGGCTGTCAAAATGAGTTTTGTTAGTCGGATTTTCAGAAATTCATATCTTGGTCGTTATAAGTCCGTTTTCTATGTTCTTTATATCCACGGAATCGTCCTAGCATGAACTAACATAATTTCAGTAGCTCGGCCCTCCTAGATCATGTCTAACGCCTCGTTTTGTCCCTTGAAGTTCGGCAAACAGCAAGCTTATCTTCAGAAAATAGTTTTTGTGTTGTCTAACTTTAAAACTTCGTATCTCCTTCGTTATAACTCGGTTTTTATCCATTCTTTCGGCCATAGTTTCGTCTCGGAATGTATTTTCTAAATCTTTGGTCCAAAGTTACACCCTAGCCCCTGAGTTTCCCACGTTTTGCAAAATGGGACAGCAACTTTCTATAAGTGTCAAAACTTGGTTTTCCTAGTTGCTAACTTGTTCAAAAACCAACCAAACAACTTCAAATGATCCCCAAATCCTACCATACATCTTCTTAGGGTGTCATGGGGTCCTAAACATCATCAACCTTGCTAATCTACCAAGGATCTCATAAGGATGTTAATAAAACTTATAGATCTAGGGTTTATTATGAAAATGAACAAAGTGGTATAGATAACTTGTATTTTGCATGATCAATCATCAATATAACATGAAAAACAATAGATTGAAAGTATGAAAAGATTAGAAAGATGTTCTTGAAGCTTACTTGATGATTGGTGAGCTAGAATGAAAAATGACCACAACCTTGGAGTTTTTATTGCAAAACTCTAACAAGGAAGGTATTTGGGACTAATCTAACACTCGATCTTGGAAAAATTATGGGATCTCCTTGGTCTTTGTGGTGTGCCGTGAGCTAGAGAGAAGAAAGGAGGAGAGTGTGTGTGATTTGTGATAAAAATGAGCTAGTTTAGTCTTTATATAGTCCAATGGCATTTTGGTAATTTTGATGGAAGGGTAAAATGGTAATTTCACTAGGTCTTTGAAATATCTAGATATTTTTCAGAAAATATCTAGATATTTTAGGCTGGATACTTATCTTGACTTACGGAGTGAGTTTCGGTCCCGTTAATTGCTAACTGTAAGTCGTAAAGTCACAAAACTTAAAACCGGGTATCCTAAAATTCCTAAATTCATGAAAATGTCACGGAAGGTGGAAAACATATATTTCTCTTGTTGGTAATGTTGTTTGGACATATCGGGATGCCTAAATGATGTTTAAACCTTAAAGTAAGTCTCGGACACGGTTTCGTGATTCTTGCAGAAATTCTCCGACGAGTGCCAAAATCTCGGGTTATCATTAAAATAGTTTAACTTACGAGAATATGAAATAAAAATTTTGGAATGAATAGTGCCAGTGAATAGTAAAAATGAATAGTAACTTGTGAATAGTAAATTGTCGAGGTTCGGAAAAATGGTCTGAAATTACGAGTTGTGACACACACTAATAACCAACAATCAATAGCTAGGTTTCATTAGATCTAAGCAAACACAAGATAAATCTAGCCTAGCATGTTAAACAAAAGACAAGAACAAGATAGAATCAAACAACACATAGACATATTGAATGATTAATTGATAACTTATCTTCAATGTAACATGGAAGATCTCAAGGCAAAAAGCCTTGAAAAAGCTGCTAAAATCGTCTTAGGGTTTCCTCCCAAAAGGTTACACACAAAGTTCCACACTAATGACAAAAAATTGCAAAACTATATATAGAGTTTAAGGGCTGACGGCGTCACGTTGTAGATCCTGACGCCGTCACCTCGCCGCTTTTAGGGTTCCCGGATGGCCTTCCTGACGCCGTCCCTCTTTAGACCTCCAAAATCCGTTCTGGCTTATCAAAGCTTGACGCCGTCAGAATAAGGCTTGACGCCGTCCCTCTTTAATTTAAACCGTGACGACCTTGATCACTTCAAAGGGTGACGCCGTCAGATTTTTCATGCAAAATTCTCTGGCTTATCATGAGTAATTTTCATATCCACCTTTTTCTTGCCAAGCCATGACGCCGTCCAGGGCAATCCCTGACGCCGTCAAAGGTATTTTTCAGCCGATTTTGAGACTTTGTCGTTTTCTTCACTTTTATGCTCCAAAAATGTCCAAAATGCTTCCTTTTCCAGATTTCTTCTCAAAAGTACCTAAAATGACAAAAGGAACGATTTAGGGCAATATTTGATCAAATAAATACGATTTAGGGCTTAAATGACCCCTTAAAAGCGGTACACTTTTCGCTTCATCAGGATGTTTGGATAAGGTGGTGCTGTAGTTGGATTTTGCTTAGTTAGGATATTTTAACTATTAAATAAGCATGCAACAAGCGGGAAATTGGGAGGAAGAACGGATGGAAAATTTATTTTTAGATTGTCGGTTTAATGTTTTATATTTTTATTATGTGGACTTTTATTAATGTAACGCATTAAGTATTATATAATGTTTTTTTTTTTTTTTTTTTTTTTTTTTTGTTATTAATAAAATTTTATTTTTTAATTTTATATAGTTTTTGTTGGATTTTATGTATTAAAAAAAAAAGGTGATGTGGCAAATTGGTGAAACCAATGCCACCAAATTGGTGAAAATTGGGGTGAATTGGTGAAGTGTGAGTTGTAAGATTTTTATTGGGTATTGATGATGTGGAAATTTGGTGAAGGTTGGTGTTGGTAAAACCACTCCTTCCACCCTTACTAACACACACTCAGCGACTATCTTTTTTGTTTTCTCTCAACCTACAAACCAGCCGCCAAACAAGAACAAGACAAGAAAATTAGTTCCTTGTTTTGTTATCAACTCAAATCAAAAAACAAAACCGTTCCTTTCTTTGACCAACAAACCACACAAATTTCGTCCCTTACTAGTGTTAACGCCAAATAAAAAGGAAAACGCGAGGCTCGGTACCGTTCTCGAGCCGTTTGGGCTGGTCGTGACAGCTCAAGACGCGAAAACACGAGGCCCGGTGTGGTTGTGGTGTCTTCTGTTGTGTTTTCTTGGAAAACGCCTCTCTTGGCGTTGGATACCCTCCCCTCTTAGAGTATTGGGTACGCTAGAGCCATGGCTTCAAGCCATGGCAAAAATTTGCCTGCCACGTCAGCAAAAATCTCTATGACACCAAAAATCCAACGGCACCACATTCTGGCCGTTACACGGCACCAGAAAAGACATTAGATTAACTCAAATTTAATTTCATTAATATAAAACACATTACATAATTAAATAAGGACTAATGGTGTAAACAAAAAGGTCTAATGGTGCAAGAAAAACATTAACAAGGGCAAATAATGTAAATTTATAAAACAATAAAGTTTAAAGTGAAATATATATATATATATATATATATATATATATATATATATATATATATATATATATATATATATATATATATATATATATATATATATATATATACTAGCCTAAAGCCCGGCCGCTGGCCGGCTAGCTTAAAGTTTTATTATTAAACTTAAAAATTATTACAAACGTGATGTTAAAATAAGGTATCCGAAAAAATGTATAATGTTGAAGAATAAAAAGGTATAAAATAAATAACCTTGAATGTATTGTTTAAAAGATAACACGGTCAAACAAAAAAATGGAAAAAAATCAAAGACGATTAAGAACTTCTTTGTACACAACGTTTGTTGTGTGATTGCAATGGTTCCCATCAGTGTCACAACATAATAGTTTGAGGCCCTTCTTGCTCTTTACCCTTGATACGGCTCCATATAGTTGTCCGTGCAAAAATACCGGTCGTTCCAAGTATAGTCCCACCTTAGATAATGTTTGCCCTTGACTTTTGTTAATTGTCATGGCAAAACAAATGGATATCGGGAATTGTCTCCTGTTAAGCTGAAAAGGCATTTTCTTATCGAAAGGGCAAATATTCATGCGAGGAATAGCGACTACCATTCCTAATTTACCACCAGATATGATCTTTGCCTCGATGTTATTTACCCCCTAATGATGTACCCTCCGAACGGGTCGAAGGACTCCCCTTCGAGCCTGTAGAAAGCCCTCCCTTAGGAGGCCCAGGTTAATCTCCTAACACGTTTCGTTGGCGTAAAATCATTCGTCTATGAAATGGTTACCATGTGGGAACCCGCCAATCGAAGCCTTAAGCCCTTCGGGGTATCCCTCTCGAAGGGACTACAACGGAGAACCCTCTTGACCTAGTCATACCCACGTCTCCTCTTCCTTTAGGCCTTCCCACCAAAATAGAGATCGTGGGCTACAAAGCCCTAGCGGTTACCACAAAATCATGGGACGCCCCCATGATCTCCGAACAAAGTGCAACCACCCACTAAGTCGTATTTCTCTCCTATAAATAGCTTAGTCGGGCCAAAACAATGTAAGTTAACTTCACCCTCGTTTGTTACAACCTACTTATCATATCACACATACTTACTCGCACGCCGGAGGTGGTTCGCAGGGTCCAACCCCTACGCAATCACTTAACGTAGTGTCTTGGTATTTCTTATTTCAGGTTAAGAACAAGCTTGGCGCAATCCCAACACCCCATAAATCCTTTGATCATCATCGAAGGCCTGGTCGTGCAATTATTTGTACAATCAGTGGTGCCATCCGTGGGACCGCTACAATTGGTCTCGTTATTTCCAAGCTTATAACCAACCAACTACTTTCACTATTATTCTGGCATGGATCAAGGGAGAGAAGATACTCCCCCACCGGGTTTCTCGACCTTGGTGCCAATACCAGTCAATGACTCTAACAACCTTCCCCCAATAACCGCCTCCACGTTCACAACACGTTCTCACCCAGAAACAACACCTAACCATCATGCTTCGACATCAGCCAATCCGGAGCCCATTATTAGCCCAACCTTTGTCGAAGCCAACCACGAAGTGTTGGAATCCCTCATAAGGGCTCGTAAGAGGCAAGTCAGGAACGCTGAGATACGAAGGGAGTTGGAATACTCAAGTGATGAGTATGATGAGGAAATGGAAATGGAACCTAGGCCTCCGACCCAAGGGACAACCCTATCGGCCTTAAGGATTGGGTCTCCAGTCAGTCGAAGGCTAGGCAGAAGGTCCGTTGGTTTCGAGGGAGTCCCTAAGAGGGCTTCGAAAAGGAGAGAAGGGGCAGTTACCGAAGGCTCTAACGGTAGGAGCCAACGAAGGGAAGATGTGGGGGTGAGTTTGCCTCCATTGCTAGCAGCTCATCTGGGAAGGACTAAAGTTGGGGTTCCGTTGCAGCCTTCTCACGCATCAGGCGTAGAAGGCAATCCGCCTACAATTAATATGGGAGGAAATCTTCCTCCCAATGGTATGTACCCCTCGTTCCAAACTCAGTCTTATCCTCAAAATTTATATCCTCCAGTAAATGGACAGCCTAATAACCCAAGCCTCCCTCAAACTTATGGGAGCATACCCTTCGGGCATCCTATGGCGTACCCTCCGTATGCCATGGGAAACGGTTATCCGTTTGCCACGAATACACCTTATCAGTCCTACCCAAGTCAAACTCCTATGGGAATGCCCCTAAACAACAATCCCTATAATATTGTTCCCATGTATGCACCACCTTACAATTGTCTATACTCAGACCCTATGGGTTCAGCTACACCCTTCGTTAGGTGGATAGAAGATTACCCATTGCCTGATGGGTTGAAAATGCCTTCGCACATTGGGACTTATGATGGGAAGGGGGATCCGGACAATTTCTTACACTTGTTCGAAGGGGCTATCAAAATGCAAAAATGGGTTATGCCGGTGGCCTGTCATATGTTTACATACACCCTACGGGATTCTACTCGTATTTGGTGGAATTGGCAAAAGCCCGGTAGCATCGTCAATCTTGATGATCTTAAGGCTAAGTTCCGATCACACTTCAGTCAGCAAAAGAAGTTCACAAGGACTCATTTAACGGTGCACAACATCAAACAAAAGGAAAACAAAAGCACAAGGGCCTTCGTTACTAGGTACACCGATGAGACTTTGCAGATTTTGGGTCTTCATGAAGATCAGCGTATTTCGGGTTTCGTACATGGTCTTCGAAGTCGGAGTTTGCTGGAATTCTTGTCCACTGACCTTCCGACAACTTACAAAGGGTTAATGGAAAAGACGTATACTTGGATCGAAGCGAAAGAGGTATCCACTAATGGGGCTCCGATAGACAGGGACAGCAACAGCAAGTTTTCGAAGCATTCTTCGTAGGAAGGGTCAAAGAACAAGAACAAGAACAGAGACAGGTTTTCTCCGTACAACAAAGGCCCCAACCACAGTTTGTTATGCAGTCTAACCAAGTCTCCAAAGGAAATACTTGGTACGGAGAGGACTGCTAAGGCCTTCGAAGCACCCCCTCGTATGACAAGTAAGGGCAAAAACAGGGATACCAGCAAGTATTGTCACTTTCACGAAGATTATGGTCATGATACGAACTGTTGTAGAGAGTTAAAGAAACAGATAGAAGAAGCTGTGAAGTCCGGGCAATTGGCACACTTGGTGAAGGGTATAAAGAAGGGAAAGGAAAAGATGACCAACACTCAATAGGCTAAAGATACTACTCCTCTCGAAGCCCCAATACTCATTGTTTGTTGGGGCGAAGCCAGCTTGAAAAGAAAGGTAACGGAGCAGGAGGGTAATGCAATAGGGGAAGTAACTTTTCCTCCTCTTGCGGGCCAAGTCCCTTCAAATGATCCAGTAGTCATCAAAGTCCTCATTTCCAACCGCGAAGTGAATAGAGCCTATATGGACTGTGGAAGTTCCTGAGAAATCATTTATGAGCATTGTTTTCTTAAGCTCAAACCTTCGATCAGGTCGCAGCGGGTTGATTCGAAGATACCTTTGGTAGGATTTTCTGGTGAGCATTCGTGGCCTCTGGGAGAAGTTCCATTAGAAATAACAATTGGAGAAGGCAAGCTCGCAAGGACAGAAACCCTCATGTTCGCTATCGAAAGGTCCAAATCTCCTTACAACTTGCTGATAGGAAGGACCGCCATGCAAAAGATGGGTATCGTAGTCTCCATTATACATGCAGCGGTAAAGTTCCATACACCTTATGGGATAGGAATCGTGTTCTCCAGTTACAGTCAAGGGCAAGTGAGAGACGGTGGCAAAAAGATTAGAGAAAGTCCGGAGGAGCCTCCGAAGGCTATCCTAAGTTGTACGGATGCCGAAGAACGTATTGTGATAAATGAGCTCTATCCAGAGCAAACGGTGGTAATTGGAAAGCAACTCCCTGCTAACTTCAAAGCAGACCTGGAGAAGCTACTCAAAGCCAACAAAGATGTGTTCACATGGACATATTCAGATATGACAGGAGTTCCAAGGACTCGTATGATCGATGGCAAGCCCTTCGGCACAGAACATAAGCTTAACGAGTTCAAGCACATTGAACCAATTAAGCAGAAGCGACGAAGCCTGGCACCAGAAAGAAATGCAGCTGCTTGCAAAGAGGTGGATGAGCTTGTGCGAGCAGGAATTCTCATGGAAGTGAAATACCAAACTCGGGTTGCTAACCCAGTCATGGTAAAGAAAAGTGACGGAGGGTGGCGTATGTGCGTTGATTTCACTGACATCAATAAAGCTTGCCCGAAGGACTGCTACCCCTACCAGAAATCGATTGGAAGGTCGAATCTCTCTCGGGGTTCCGTCTAAAATGTTTTCTGGACGCCTACAAAGGGTATCACCAAATACAAATGGCGGAGGAAGATGAAGAAAAGACAGCCTTCTACACAGGAAAGGGTGTCTATTGCTACAAGAAAATGCCCTTCGGTCTGAAGAACGCAGGGGCAACTTACCAACGGCTAGTAGATAAAGCCTTCCACAAGCAAATTGGGAGGAACTTGGAAGCCTACGTTGATGACATGGTAATAAAAAGCAGAACCGAAGAGGACCTCCTCTCCGACATCCAAGAGACCTTCGATCAATTACGGGCATGGAGGAAGGACAATTCTTGGGGCATTTGATCACTAAACAAGGGATTAAAGCTAACCCTTCGAAGGTAAAAGCCATCACTGACCTTCAAGCTCCGAAGTCACTAAAAGAAGTTCAAAGCCTCAATGGGAAGCTTGCGGCACTTAGCAGGTTCCTGTCGAAAGGGGCAGATCGGTCTCTACCATTCTTCAAAACACTCAAGGGGTGTACAGATAAAAAGACTTTCCAATGGAGTTGTGAGGCGGAAGCAGCCTTCGAAAAGCTAAAGGAATTCATGGAAATCTTACCAACACTTACAGCCCCAATCAAAGGCGAAGTGTTGTTCATGTACATTGCGGCATCATTCAGGAGCAGGTTTAATGCTAGTTAGTCCGGAAGGAAGGGAATACACTTACGCATTGCGTTTTGAGTTCGAAGCTACCAACAATGAAGCCGAGTATGAAGCTTTGTTAGCCGGTCTTTGACTTGCAAAGGACATGGAGGTTCGTAACCTCTCCGTTTTTGTAGACTCGCAGTTAGTCGCCAACCAAATTAAAGGCTCCTACGAAGCAAGGCAGCCCACCATCAAGCAATATTTGGAAAAAGCTAAAGAACTCCTTCAAGGCTTCAAAACATATGATATAGCACATGTTCGCAGAAATCAAAACAAGAAAGCAGATGCCTTAAGCAAGTTGGCTTCAATGGCATTTGCTCATTTAACGAAGGAAGTTTTGGTAGAAGTATTGACTGATAGGTCAATTAAACGAGGCGAAGTTTCTGACATCATACTCGAGGAAGGCACCAATTGGATGACTCCGATTAGGGAGTATTTGATCAGTGGTATTCTGCCGGAAGATCCTAAGCTTGCTCGAAAGGTGAGGATCAAAGCTCCCCAATATTGGCTCATTGGGGATAACCTTTATAGGAGATCCTTCCTATCTCCATGGCTTCGTTGTGTGGGACCAAAACAGGCTTCGAACATCATCTATGAGATTCACGAAGGATCTTGCGGGTTGCATGCAGGCCCTCGCTCCGTTGTTTCTAAAGTAATGAAGCTAGGGTATTATTGGCCATCTATGCATAGAGACGCAATAGAGATAATACAAAAATGCGAAGCTTGTCAGATCCACTCCAAAGTTCCAAGAATGCCTAAGCAAGACATGACATCTGTCACCTCAGCATGGCCCTTCTGTCAATGGGGAATCGATATAGTCGGACCCCTACCAGTAGCTTCGGGAGGGGTAAAGTTCTTGGTCGTAGCCATAGATTACTTCACCAAGTGGGTTGAAGCAAAGCCCTTGGCGTCAGTGACAGGAAGGCATATGGAAAAATTTGTGTGGGAACACATAATCTGTCGTTTTGGTGTCCCTCACATTATCATCTCCGACAATGGAAAGCAGTTCGCTGAAGGGGTGTTCGCAACCTTCTGCGAAGGCCTAAAGATCAAACAGTCATTCACTTCCGTTTATCATCCCCAAGGTAATGGACAAGTAGAAGTCACAAACAGGGATATTATCAGTGGAAATGAGAAGAGGTTAGGACGAAGCCATCTTGGGTGGGTAGACGAACTACCCCAAGTTTTGTGGGCACATAGGACGCACCCCAAGTCAAGCCATGGGGAGACTCCTTTTAGCCTTACTTATGGAACGGGGGCTGTTATACCCTCCGAAATAAGCATCGAAACGGAACGTATTGTGAACTTTGAAGAAAAGACAAATGAATAAAGGCTTCGGGAAAATCTTGATCTTCTCGAAGAGAGAAGAGAAGTAGCTTCAATTAGAGAGGCTATCTATAAACAGAAGTTTGAAAAGTACTATAACAACCGAGTTCGACCCTCCACGTTCAAGCCAGGTGAATATGTCCTTCGTCTAAACAGCGCAAGCAAGGCTGAATACGAAGGAAAACTAGGGCCAACATGGGAAGGACCCTACGTTATATTGGAAGCCTACGGCAACGGTGCTTACAAGCTTGCAACGTTTAAAGGGGAGACCATGGATAGGACTTGGAATGGTACCAATCTTCGTAAGTTTTACATATAAAACTTACTACATTTAAAACAATCAGTTTGTTTTTCAATTTCATGTAACGCATTCTTCTCATTTGGGAAAAAAGCATTAATGGTAGGCGTCTTAGTGTTCATTTCTTAAAATGATGTAATCCTCCCTACCCACTTAATGATATAAATTATTTCCCTCAAAATCTCTTGTTTCATTATTTACAACAAAGATTTGCTCAGCCAAGTACTTTACAAGTTTCAATGTCGAAGGATGAAGCAAGACACATGTCTTGTATACAGATAACATCCAAAGCAATTCACATTAACTTTTCCTATATAGTCTTAGGGTATTCTAAGCCCTTCGTATCTTAAGGATAAAGACGGAGTGGGTCGCGACCCTCTGTCGCAGTCAAATTATACGATTGCGGAAAATCTTGGTTCAAAATACACACAATAAGGTTATAACCTTAGGTTGTATATGTACATTTATAATAAACGTACGAGAAGAAAAGCATGACATTCATAGCGGATTATTATCCCTACTTAACATTGATAAGACCACCAATAGTCAAAGCAAAAACAGTTTAAACAATTGTCTAACGCATGGGTCGAAGCCCATACAGCAACAAAGATAAATTGTCTTAAACAAATGAACATTAAACACGTTGGGGCATTATGCATAGAGATCCTTTCAAGGCAGAACAGAAGCAGATTTCTTTGCTGAAGACGGAGGGTGGACCTTCATCGGCTTCTTCGCCAAAAGCTCTTCTATGGGAGCCAACGGATCTTTGGTTACCTTGGCTAGGAAAGGGTACTCTGTTGACGTAAATGCACCGCCAGCCTCATTAAATTCTTGCTCAGAATCAGAGCGATAGTATGGTACCTCTGACAAAACCACAGGCTTCTTTGTCTAGCCAATTTCTTCCAAAGCGGTACAGGTACCATAAAAGATGGCTGCGTTCACTAGTTTCCCAATAAATTCCCCCACCTCATCGCTACGATACAATTCCATTGCCACATGAGGAACAACCTTCGAAACTACCTCAGCTCGGTCTTTCTTCAAGTTTCGACACTGGAATTTTAGACTATCGATTTCCTCGCAAAGCTTGACCTCCTACTCAATCAGCCTAGACCTTTCGGCTTCCAGACTTGTACATTTGGATTCGAGCATTTCAATTTGGGCTCTATAAATGGAAACCTTAGACTCCTCAACCTTCAACCTATCGCACCTTGCTTGGGATTCCTTCAATTGCCCCTCGAGTCTGTCAATCTTGGCTCGCATATCTTGTACAAAAGGATTCTTCTCAAAGTTCTCCAACACTTCTTTGCACTTAGCCTCCAATTTATCATATTCATGATCCCTAGCTTTTTCTTTGGCTAAGATAGCATCCATTTTCACTCACATTCAACACCGTTTGCACCAATTCCCTTGTTCTAGAATTAAGATGATTATCCAAAACAGCCTGCCTAGCATAACTTTTGGAATGAAAGTTGCAAAGCTCTTCTATAGACATGTTATCCAAGATTCCCCTCCATTTAGCAGGTGTCATTTTTTCAACCAAGTGGCGACACGCAGTCGAATTGGGTAGTTCATTAACATCGGGAAGACCTGCGAAAGACAGAAGCACAAGTTATATGAGGAACAACATTTATTACGTATGAATACAACTTACTAGGAGTATCATCTTCAGGAATCGTCAGAGGAGTAGGTATAAAGGTTTTAGAATGAGAGCCTTTGGGCTTCACCATTCTTGTCGGAGGAGTAGGAAGGGATAATTTCCTCTTCGGAGGAGTCTTTACAGACATAGCAACTTTTGCTTTCTTACTTTTCTTCTTATCTGAAAGACCGGAGGACCTTATGAGCCTTATTTGAAATTCCTTGATAAGGGGATCATCGGAATCTGCTACAGTCTCCACAAAATGCGGAGTCTCGTCATTATTAATTGATGTTGATGGAGAACCTACTTCATGGTTCACATTATTTGGCTCTTTGGGGACAAAACTAAGCTCTCTAGTACCACGGGCCACAACGAAGTTCCTGAATGCCATCCCTACAGAAAAAAGAAATGAGATAAATACCATCAGATAAGTCATTTATTTTATTTGAATAGGTACATACATACTTTTCCCATTGCAGATTATCTCAGGTTCCAAGGGAGAGCCTTCCCAATGATCTATAATGCCCGCCAGAAACAGTATTGGCTCAGGAAATGTTTGCACATCAAATGGGTAACGTTCAAGACGTTGGTAGAGGGGATAGCTTCTTACGAAGTGCGGCAAAGGATCATCAAAGCGTTTCTCGTCAAAACGATTGTCTTTATCTAGCAACGCTGGATAATTGGGAGGTATGATCGTATCTTGCACATAGAAAAACAGACCTTTCCATTTTCTTATGTTGGCAAAAGGTTTAGTTATTAAGCAAGGCACATCGGGCTTACTCCTTTTGGCCAATGTTAACCAATCACCACCAGGACAAAGGCTTATAAAGCCTCTAAGCACATTCAGTGTTGGCTCATACCCATAAGCTTTACATACAACAATGTAAGTAGTCAACTTGGCTAAGCCAAACGGGTTCAGCCTGGATATATGTACTTGATAATATTGTAGAAACTCCAGGATTAAGGGGTGGATCGGAATCCTAAAGTTAGATTCTGTAAATGCATGCACGTAAAGCCCCACATAACCCGTTGGAGCATCAAAAACATTTTGGTTTTGATTGGGAAGCATAACTTTAAACTCTTTAGGTATGGGATATATTTTAAGAACTTCTATTAGAGCCTGCTCTGATAGAGTACATTTTTGCTCCCTAATAGTTCTTTTCGCCGCCATACTCATCTTGAGCTAGAGACTATGAGTGCAAAAGGACAAAGATCGGAGAGGAAAACTTACCTTTAAGCTCAACTGAAGCTCAAAGCACAGGGTCGTGTACGTGTATTTTGGGCGCAAAAGAAAATATAATCTAGGGTTGGAAGTATGAAGGGTTTATGAATATCCTTTGTAGTTTCATCCTAGCCATCCACGTGCAGTTATAATCCGAGATATACATGGAGCCTGATTTTTTAATTTTTGAAAAGATGTTTACCGATATCTTAGCTGCAGTAGTATAGAGTGGTAGTTGAAGATTTATTAGCCGCATTTATTGCGCAAAGTTTGTTTAAGCACTTATCTTCATTACGTTCAAATTTGTGACGAACGGGATAGAGTGTAGCAGGTTTTTTGAGAGTCGAATGCAATTTATACTTGTACGTATATATCACTTTCGACTGGGGGGCTTGATGATGTACCCTCCGAACGGGTCGAAGGACTCCCCTTCGAGCCTGTAGAAAGCCCTCCCTTAGGAGGCCCAGGTTAATCTCCTAACACGTTTCATTGGCGTAAAACCATTCGTCTACGAAATGGTTACCATGTGGGAACCCGCCAATCGAAGCCCTAAGCCCTTCGGGGTATCCCTCTCGAAGGGACTACAACGGAGAACCCTCTTGACCTGGTCATACCCACGTCTCCTCTTCCTTTAGGCCTTCCCGCCAAAATAGAGATCGTGGGCTATAAAGCCCTAGCGGTTACCACAAAATCATGGGATGCCCCCATGATCTCCGAACAAAGTGCAACCGCCCACTAAGTCCTATTTCTCTCCTATAAATAGCTTAGTCGGTCCAAAACAATGTAAGTTAACTTCACCCTCGTTAGTTACAACCTACTTATCATATCACACATACTTACTCGCACGCTGGAGGTGGTTCGCAGGGTCCAACCCCTGCGCAATCACTTAACGTAGTGTCTTGGTATTTCTTATTTCAAGTTAAGAACAAGCTTGGTGCAATCCCAACACCCCATAAATCCTTTGATCATCATCGAAGGCCTGGTCATGCAATTATTTGTACAATCACCCCCATTCTAACTATTTGTAACCTTGTACCATTACAAAGACCACCTCTTGGGTCTATGTTGCGCAAACACATTATTGTAGCACCAACCTTCAAAACTAATTTATGATGTGGAATACCAGACATTCTTATTGTATTTAAGAATTCTGTTGTGTACAACGACTCGTCGTAATTGAAATCCACATCTATATCTGACACAGAATCTGAACTATAACAAACCTTCTCCCTACCTTGCAATTGGGACATCATTCGGTCATTAATTTTGTCAACCTGTTTGTGTGTGGGAGCAAGAATAGCTCGATCTTGAAAATATAATGGATCCCACAAATTATCCTCCCAATTATCGTAAGTATCTTTTATAATAGCGCCCACGTGATCATCAGAATCAGGAATTAGCATTTCTTCTGGGAATTCTACCTCCACATGACCGTCATTTTTTGCACCTATTTTCCCCTCGCCTATATTCAAAATCCATTCAGCGAACTCATTTATTTCTGCTGCATCATTTGGATTGGACCCCACACGAAGCCTCATGTTTTGTGTAAGCTTTAGAACTGTGCAATGCTTCCATAAATAAGACTTGTTAAGTGAAGTGTGTACAACGTCTTGCCTAGAACCGTTTGGAATGACAGGAAGTATTTGGCGAAAATCTCCCCCAAAGACAACTACTTTACCACCAAACACATTGTCAGAATCAGTGTTGTAATCACCTGAACATATGTCTCTTAATGTTCTGTCAAAAGCTTCAAAAGCAAGTTTATTAATCATCGGAGCTTCGTCCCATATTATTAACTTTGTCTCCCTTATCAAATCAGCAAGGTCTCCGTCAGCTTTAATAGTACACATGGAATCTTCAACAATATTTATAGGGATAGCAAACCGAGAATGGGCCTGTTCTTCCACCCTTAAGCAAAAGGGATGCAATACCACTCGATGTAACATTTAAAACAATCTTACCTTTAGGCCTTAAAGCTGCAGTCAACGTCTTGTACAAAAAAGTCTTGCCGGTGCCTCCGTAACCATATAAAAAAAACATGCCTCCGCTATTATTGTTGCATGCATCAATAATAGTTTCATAAATCCTTTTCTGCTCGTTGGTTAAACTGTTGAAAAGGATTTCATGTTGGATAATGATTCCGGGATTTTATAATCCAATTCATCATAAATCAACCGGTTGTAACCTTCCATCGTAAACTCATCATTCGGGTAAGGCATATTGACTATATTTTTAAGACTCTTACCGCAACTTAGCAGCTTTTCCTCAATGTACGTTAAACAAATATTGTATCGCTGTGTATCCGTTAGTTAAAGATCTGCAACCAAGAGACAATATGTTATTTAATATAAACGTATTAAAATGATCAAACATGTATGTTATTATGAAGAATACAAATGATTAAATACCTGGATGATTTAGTTTTCTCTTTTCTAATTATAACACATCATCAGCTAAAAGACCCCATGTCTTCTCCCATATAACCTCAGGCCGGGACATACTGTCGGTTAATATTAAACTTACAAAATAATTTCGTAAGTAATCTCCCATTCCCCATTCACTTGCTTCAATCAATCCATCGATATATTCCTTGTCCTCATCCAACAATCCACGGGCATAACATGCATCTTTACATGTAGGATAAACTACATCATCAAACTCCCAAAAGTCTTCCCACTCTTGAGGACCTCTGACATGGTTTAACAGCCTTCGTAGATAAAACAACTCGCCCCAAGAAACAGGAACATGATGAATCCGTCCAATGCTTTTACCTATTTAATCAAAAGATATGGCTGTTAAAACTTATTTCTGCTAAGACCAGCATACCTAATTAAATTATGTGAGACATTGAATAATATGATTGTTTAAAAATGAAATTTTACCTTGCTTTCTTTTAGTCCAAATTTTGTCATTTTTATTCCAAACATAGAATTTTGGGATTTCCACATACAACAACTTTCTCGCTTCGACATCAGTTTTATTTAAATCCATCCAAGCTAAGAACTTGGAAGTGTTTGATGAAACCTTATCAAGTTGAAAGTCGATGCTTTCAGAGGGATAAAAAATGACAGATTGCTGGTTTGGGCGGTGAAAAGGTAAGCGTTCAACAGCGGGTGACCTATGATGTATATCAAACCTAAAAATCCTCCATGCAGCCTCACATGAAGATAGGTACCGACAGTCTAAGTAATCCATAATCTCATCTGTTTCTTCATCTTCCACAGCCGCAGTAACTCTATCCGGACCCTTATTAATATACTTAAAAAGGTATTTGATTGATCCAAATTGATTGCAATATTCTACGTTGATGTGAGCTTGGTACCTTATAGACAACAAACGATACAACTAAAAATAAGTATAGTTAAAAGAATTACAATATAAATGATAAAATTAAAAAATCTTTTGTTTTGGTACCTCTTCAATAACGTAGGGTTGTAGGGGACAACAAAGCCACCGTCAAGCTCAGCTCCTTGTTTGCTAACAGTTCTGCCATTATCGCTCCTTTTGTATATGCAATATCCACTTTCATCAATGAAAGTGGACTCATTGAAGTGCTTGGGGAATTTCTTAGAACACTTATTCTCAACCATGCACGGGCAACTTGGATGTTCGGGACCACATGGGCCGTGCATCATAAATTCTTTAACCAATTGGTGTAGCTCGGGGTCTGCCTCTTTATCTGGTATTTCAGCCGATATACACCTGTCTACATCAGCCGGTAACCTCAACTTATCACCGGATTCCAACCATACACATAAATGGCAATGAGGCAAACCGCGCTTCTGAAACTCTATCGTATATACTTCTGTTTAACAATAGAAAATAGAAATAGATTTTAATAACATAAAGACAAATGACAATATGGGCAGTATTAAATATATCATGTATATTTTATATAGATTGTAAGTTACCTGCTCGCACACGTCCAAAAAAATTTTTTCACTTTTATATCCTTTAACAATTGATCAAGCTTCATTTTAAATACCCTCGTTGTAACATCTGGTCGGTCTTCAGATTTTAGACCCCTTTTTCGAAGAAACCTTGTAATTTCAGGCCATTTCGGATTACATGTAAACGTAATAAACAAATCGGGGTATCCATAAAACTTGCACATAGCCATGGCATCCATGTAGTTTTGCAACATGTAACGTGGACTACCGGTGTATGATGACGGTAAGATAACTTTTGTACCACGTTTTCTTTTTTGTTGGTTGTTTGACTCTGCCGCTTGTGCTAATCTTGAGTAAGTTTCCCACCTAAGTTCTTTGTTTTCCCTACGCACATATCTCATCCTTTCAGCCTCAACCATGGTATAAGCGTAAACCAAAAATTGTTGGAATAATCTTCTACCATTCAAAATTGGTGAATACACGTTTGGCCGCTCTTGAAGACGGTAAGCAAACCATTCACGCATAGTGACATACTTTTTTTTACTGTCTGGTGTATCATCAGTAATACCTTGGTGATAAATGTCCGTACGATAACCATCTTCAGCGTACGGGAACAATAGCGGATACTGTAATGGAAGGAATGAAACGTGCAACTCGCTAATTGTTTTAAGTTTACCACTATTTTTGTGCACAATTATGTCTCTTTCATCAGGCATAGAAGCAAAGTCATCAATGATTAGTGCTGCAACTTTGTTTGATGTTGGAAGGTCATATTGCCTTCCATCATGTGGACGTCTACCTAAAAGCCTGATCTTAACATTTGCCTCACCAGCAGCTAATTTAAGACCAGCATGCCTATACTTCTGAACCAAAGGGTTGTTTAGATCCAACATATTTTTTATGTCTTTTGTGAGTTTCCGGTCTATATCTTTTGATGAGGAAGAAGATGCGTTGTCTCTTGAACTAATGAAAACGGGAAAAAATATTATTATAATATATATACTAATAATGTATAATATAGGTTTCTTTAATGTATGAAAAATTTGACATAACTAACAACATTAATGCGGTTTTGAACCTCATTGGCTGGATCATATATGTAAAGCTGTCCAAACTTAGGTGGTTCACCAGGTTTTGGTAACAAATCTCCCAATACATGATTGTTTTCTCCTTGAATTCTAAAACAAAATGGACCTCGTCCAGTATTAACCGTAGTATCTTGCTTACCAGACATCCATGTGAAAGCAAACATAGAGTTGTAACGTCGTATGTTCTCCATAAATGAGTCACTTTTTGGGTATTCTCCTTTTAATAAGCTTGTTAACAACGTTGGAGGACTATTCTTTGCCACCGGTAGTTTAACTTTTCCTCGACCACAACAAATAGAAAATGCATCAGCATCTTTTGCGTTGTTAGACCCTCTTTTACTTTCGGGAAGCCACAACAATGCACCACATTTGTCGCATTGTTCAGTCGGATCTCCAAGGTCTAAATACTCTGATTAAATACAAAAAAAGGTTGGTTGTTTAATTAAGGATACTAATATATAGTATGCCTATAAAAGTTTTAACACGTGTTTACCTTTAGATATCCCTTCTATACGTTCAGTATAGCCATGCTCATCTTCATATTCTTCATCAGACAAATCAATTCGAGGTATATTTGCGACTGATTTGCCTTTTCGTAGGGTGGTGGCATATGTATCAGAAGTTCTTTGTCTAATAGTAGGACTACCTATTTAATGTATACGTATACTCATTAGGATTTGGTTGAATGAAGAAACATATAAAGAGAAAAAATAGTAAACGGATAATAATATTTAAGCTCACCAATGTCAAAGTGAACAGGAGTTTTGTTTTTGAATCTTGAACGTGGGTTAGTCTTTGATGCATCAACTGTATTGTGTAATTCTTGTTAAACAACTTGTATATGATGAAAATATATAGAAATGCAAACAAATTATATAATTTACATTAACAAAACTTACTTGTATATGTGTTGTCACTTGTGTTAATAGAAGGTGGTAACTCAGGTGTGTAGAAAGTATGAGATGAAGATCCAACGCAATTGGTAAAAGGAGTATTCTGAACATGTTGTATGGTACTACTTGTATTATGATCTATTAAAGAGAGACAGTTTTAAAAAAAAAATTGGTTATCAACTATACAGCCGTTATATATGCACATCAAATTATAATACTGTTATAATCATAAAAGTTAATGGATTTAACCTTGTGTGGAACATGACTGGCGATTTGAATCAACTGGATAAGTTGCATTGATTGGCGGTTCAGTTGGTTGTTTTGGTTTGCGAGGCCTTCCTCTTGATTTAATAGTGTTTGAGGTAACAGGCTGTGATGTTGGATCATTACGGGGTCGACCACCTTTCCCATTATGTGAAGTGGCTACCGTTTGGTTTAAGCGAGACAATGTACCTAATAAAACGTAAAATGCGTATAAAATTAAATGTATTTAAAAAATTTATATAATGATTAAAAAAAGTATAATTGAGAAAATTTACTTGATGTAATGTCGGACAGTGGAGATTGCTGCAAATGGGTCGTAGGAACAGGGCAAACTACATTTGACGGTGTCACTACTCGGCTTTTAGTTATTGCAGGATTTCTATTCTGTTTTGTTTTACGAACTTTAGTTGTATTGGATATAGTTACTATATGAACAGGGTTTTTACGGGGGCGTCCTGGCTTCCTTTTAAGTGGTATAATATTTTGCGATCCTGCTATAAGAGCAACATTTGGTTGGTTTGTTGACTGTTTACTCCCATAAGTTGAGTTGCTAAATGTTTGATTCATGGATGACATTTTACCTACAAAACATATTACACTTAGTATGAATATAAATGAAAATGGTTTAGTAAAAACTGAAAGACTAAATGGTAACAAGAATAAAGTTAAAAATTACCTGGTGTGATATCTGATAGAGGAGATCTATGTATATGGTTATTAGCATGTTGGTTAAAAACATCTGATGGTGTTGGGATGTATATCGGCTGATAGTTAAGAACATTATCATTAACTTTAGCCGGCACATGATGAATCTTGGCATTAGCTGTAATAAAACATGTTACAACAATACGAGATATATTTTTTTTACATGACCATCATTTATATTTAACGACTTACATGTTATTGTGATTGAGCCAATATTTTGAGTAGTACGAATCGGTGTTTGATTTACAAACATGTTATGATTTGATCCAGAAACATGAGAAGCAACATCATATTGGTTATATGGTACTTGCTTATGCGTGACAGAGTGATCCAATTGCATGTATGGAAAATCAGTGTAGGATAAAACTTTGTTGTTCAATGGTTTATCTAACATAACGGACTTTCCCTTCTTTCTTGTATCATGATGATCTGGTATAATTGGGTTATGTGTTAAAATTATAGTAGGGTATATTGTTTAAATAAAAAAGAAACCAAATGTTCACACAAACAAAGAAAAAGTATTTTAAAGAATATTGAATAACATACCATTTTGTAATGAAGTATGATCATCAATTTGTGTATTCAACATGCTGTGATTTAAAACCTTGTTGGAGCAGATATTGGTTGACGGATGATGTTGTTGTACATCAAAAGTTCCATTAAGATGTTGAGGCATGTTAAAACAACCTTCATGATGTTCATTATGTGAGTGATTTGGTTGAAGAATCCTCTTCTTCCTATTCATTTGGAAAAACTAAAAGTGATATAAATGACAATTTTCAGCAATGTGATTCATATGCTAATTGACAATATGATTTCTTTCTTTACTATTATTTCGCTTCATGATAACTAATAAGAGATTTGAATTACCATGTTTTTAGGATTTTCCATAAATAAAATACGTTTTGGTTAACCAAAAGATACTACAAATATTATTGGGCCCAAACTAATGAATTTATATAGTTGGCTGATTTTCTGAAATTAGGGAAGGATAAGTACAACAATATATTTTAAATAAATATGTGTTATGTTATAAGGATGCATTTAGCATAAACAGAATAGTTGTTCAAACGTATGATTACCTTTGATGAGTTATGTTGTTGATCAGCCATGTAATGTTGTTAAATGAAGGTTTAGAAAATAGTATAGGCAAATGTATTTGGTTTAGAGTTGATAGTATATATAGGGTTTAGATAGAATGAGTTTTGAGGAAATGATATGGATAGGAATAAAGTTTAAATGTATATATTTATCAAATATTTTAGTATTAGATTAAATTGGTATAACAGTTGAATTGTTAAAAAAGATTTGCCTAACTGTTTTTATAAGAGTTGAATAAGTTTTTATTTAATTGTTATAAAGCATAAGCTTAAAACGGTTCCATAAAGTTGTTTTGTAACATATGTAAGCCATCGTATTCCTTTTTATCTTAAAATGGTTCCATAAAGTTGTTAATTTATTTAAATGTTGTTATATACTTTTAGCCAAATCATAAACTAATGTTCAAATTTATGTTTGTTTACGTCTATAACTTTGATGATTAATAAATATATGCTAAAAAGGTCTATAAGTTTGATGATTAACAAATCTATGCTAAAATGATATACATTTGATAAAGAATGCAAAGAAAAAACATGAATATATCATCCTCTTTATTCAAAGGCTTTGTTTATTTGGAGAACAACACCAAAAAAACACAGATGTTAAAGTCTTAGGAAAAACCATAGCTAAAATGCAAACCACGCAAATGAAACATGTCTTAAAGAACACTGAAGAAAACAAACAGTATTGGAAAAACAAAACAGTGAAGATGATATAACAATTTTAAGGAAATCACTCCTCAGGCTCAATTTTCACTTCAACCATCTTTTTTGACTTTTTTGCTTCATCATCTTCTTCTTCATAATCATCCAAGTCAATGAATGTGCGCTTCGCACTGCCAGAACTGCTCGTATCGCCACCAGAAGCTTGAATGCCTGAATCACCAACAGAAGATTGATTTCCTTTAACAGAAGTGGGTGTTTCTTCCATGTTAAATAGAATGTTGTCTACAGTTTTGAATTTGCTGATGTTGGTGGCAGTCAGTTCAGGAGTTTGGACCTCATCACAAACCTCCTAAGAAGGTGTATTTCATAAGATCAGAATATATACATGTGGAATTAATAAATCATTTCAGTATTGTTAGGTATTTGATTAAAAGAATAGCTTAATTTTTAACCATAAAATTACCTCCGTAATGAAATCCTTCTTAAAGGTGTTGATCATAGCCTCCTCATCCGACATCAATTTCACTTGGTAAACATGGTTGTTATTGCTTATGTTGAAGTCCGTATATTCAAAGCGAAATAGCAACTTTTTACCAACCATGACATTAAGCTCAGCTGGAAAATAGTCATCAACTTCAGGTCCATATTCCTTGATGAGACAGTAGCATTCTACTCCACAAAGTTTCACTATCATATCATCAAACGTCACCAATGATGCAAATCCAGTGTCATCAATAACACGGACTATGACTTTCATTCTGAAAGGTAGAGTTTATATATTACCATAAAAGT
This sequence comes from Artemisia tridentata subsp. tridentata, assembly GCA_021014915.2. Classification (NCBI taxonomy): domain Eukaryota; kingdom Viridiplantae; phylum Streptophyta; class Magnoliopsida; order Asterales; family Asteraceae; genus Artemisia; species Artemisia tridentata. The sequence continues at coordinate 73,677,046 of CP139501.1, read as the reverse complement.
AAATGAAAACAAATCATTTGAAAAGGTATAAAATGTAAAAGAGAGCAAAAGCATGCATACTTCATCCCAACAGCAGTGATTTCCTTGTGTTTCTTACAATTTCAGACCTGTTGCTTTTTGAACTTAGAACCACTCGATGATGTTTGCCCTTTCTCAATTTCTTTGGCCCTACATCCACACCTCTTGCAGGCAAGGTATGCCCAGCCATGCTCTCGATGAATCTTGTGTATCTTAGCATAGACAATACAGTTATAGTTCTGCAAGTTTATGGTTTAAAGGATTTTAATATGCATGCGACATTTTATAAAGTAATAAATAAGCCCAATTTAATAATATAAACTCACAGTTTCAGAATCACGTATACTGCCGACCATTTTGTTAACAGCCTTCTTGAAAAAGTCTTCCGAGGTCAATTCTTTTTTAGCAGAGGAGAAAATAGAAATGCTATGTGATGCGTGTCGCGTGTCGTTGCGGTTTAGCAGTTTTAATGCCTACTCAAGTTTTAAATTTATATTTAGCCGACTTATCAATAACACACACACTTAACGAGCAGTGTACCCGGTCAGTATGAATATAATGGTAAGTAGAGTGTCGATCACTAAGAGTGGAACGTATTATCTAGTTATTCTAATCAGTATTTTAATATATTAAGTTAGCTATACAACCTATTCTAACGCAAGGGGGTTCAGCCTGAGAGACTGGTACGATTTGGTTACAATTAAATAATAAACTAAACCAATAGGCACGAATCAGCAAGTAGCACACACGTACACAGATGAATACTCGAGACAATAAGAGGGCTGTCCTTATGATAAGTAGTTTGTCACTTGTTTTATTGCTAGTGTTATATGAAGTGTATAGTTCGATGCAACGCACCGAGATTAAGTCCTTTCTCGTTGGTTCTAATCTTATCGGCGAGTAAACCCTTAATGATTACTTATGACTATCCCGTTTATCTTTCTCCTACTTTTCTACAGACCATAGAATACATAGGCGATCTAATAAACAGGCGAGGGCAGAGGCATGGCGACCCGATCAACGCTCAGCTAGACACAGAGGTTATCAATGAACTAATAAAAGTCACCAATGACATCAACATATAAACTTTAATTAATGAGAAAGCAGTTTTAAGGGAGTGCAATCTTTCCGTTGTCACATTACACAAGCCACCAATCTTGATGAATTAAAGTTTACTAACACAATAAAACAAAACTACTTAATGAATTAAACACATGCAGCACCTTCTTACAGCTCTTGTATCTTTGATTTGGGTGTGTCTTGTGCTGCTGCCTTGACTGAATTCGTCCAAGGTTTCTGGTCTTCGGTCTTCGGATATAATATGTGTCACCCCAAAGCTTCGGAATTCGTCTGGTCTTGGGGTATTTATAGTTTCTGTCTGAGGGTAGGATGCGGCGCATCTAGTAAGTAGATGCGGCGCATTTACTTAACTTCGCGTGGGGTCCAAGATTATAATATTCAGGAATATTTGTACACCGCCAGAAGATGCGGCGTAACTCCATTTATAGATGCGGCGCATGTCCTCTTGTATCTTGGATCGTATCTGGTGAAATATTGATAGTGATGCGGCGCATGTCATAAGTGAGATGCGGCGCATCTGGAGCAGAATAGTCTTGATCTTGTACATTTCGGTAGACTCTTAACTTCTTGCATGTTTTGCTCCATAATTAGTCCAAAATCGCCAAGTTTCACCAAATGCTTGTTTTCAACTGAGAATTACAAAAGTAAACAATTAAGTATCAATCCTCATACATAATATAATAAAACAAGTCAAATTATTAGGATAAATGATAGTAATAAAATGTACTTATTTGAGTTCTTCAAATATCCCCCCACTTGAACTTTACTTGTCCCCAAGTAAACCTTAGAATTAATCATATAAAAATGTATCCTAAAATATATTAGGATTTATTTTTATATTTAAGCATGTATTCGTTTTTGTCATAATCATACAACTAAACACTTAACAAATTAGAAGTAAAATAAAATATTTTGATAAAAGCAAATCTAATCGTTTAACTGTCCAGTCGCAACGAATATTCTATCATAAGCTTGGCAAGTATACACATCTCCTCCACTAAAGCCAAGGAATAACAAGTCTAAAGCGGTAAAAAGGGTTTTTAGGCTTAAGGGTTAATTATTCTTAATCACTATCGATCTCAAATTCCAGAAAAGGCGACAAAATCACAAATACATGATCGAATCCACGAACACGATACTTGCAATTGCTCAAATCCTTAACTCGAATAGGCTAAAGATAGGTCCAAACTTCACCAATAATAATATATCAAAAAGGGCGACAAAATCATAAATACATAGCCGAATCCACGACTACGATACTTAAGATTGCTCAAATCCCTAATCTCAATAAATCAAAGGTTTCGTTGGATAAAGAATAATACAGGGTATGGATAATATTTGGGATATAAATTGGTGTAAAATGAAAAAAAAAATAAACAAAACAAATAAATTAAAATCCTAAGTGTGGTTAATCACTATCCCAACCATCCCATGAATAAGACTCATATCGTTGAATAACTCACGCTTTAACACTTGAAACACACGCTTTAGGTAGACACGAATTATACTCAACAAAATCTTAATCAAAGAATAAACCTTAGTTGACGTTCCCATAACTGCCAACTCCCATTCAATCCATATATATATAATATACAACAATTAGTGGTGATATCGACCACTTACATAACTTTACATCGTTGGTTAAAACAAACATCCAACTTTTTTCTTCTTTTTCTTTTTTCTTTTCTCATTTTTTTCGATTTTTTTTTTTTTTTTTTTTTTTTTTTTAGCATAAACATAGATGTGTAAAATTTCACCACATCACTATAACAATAAATCTGGATAATTTTTCCATACTTTTCATGACTTCAGAAATAACGGTAATAGTGAAAGTAGTAAACACACGGAAAAAAAAAAAAAACTCAAAGATATACAATATTTACTTTCACTCCAATTGCATTGTGCAATTTCCCGACCTAACCATAGATAATGAATTACGCACGCGAACACAGGTAATGTAAGGAAACACACTTTGCCTATAGCAATTAACCAACCACGGACTTTAATCTACAGGGTAGGCTAAGGTGTAAGGTGTAACGAAACATTATAACAAAGGTGTAAGAAACGAAAGGAATGGCTCTGAGTGTTTTTCTAGGGGTATCTTACTCTAAAAATGAGAGTAACAAAAGGGTTTATACGGGGGTTAACTAACCAGTGTAGTTAGCTAATATCACATAACGTATAAGGCTATTTGGGTGTAATCCTAGAATTTACCAATTTAGACAAGTCATTCCAATTATATAAAATAATACTTATTATGGTGGTCTCGAATAGTATACAAGCCAAGTTCTAAAGTTTACAAGTCACCGGCACACTCATAGATTTGTGAATTTTGAAAAATCACAATTTTTGAAAATAACGTCATGTGTGCAGCTATGCAACTTAGACTTTAAACAAAAACATGCTACAAATTATAAAGTTTTTATATATTAAGCACATTTTAAGCATATTTTGAAAAGTTTAGGACAAGTAAGTGTTAAGTGTTCTAATTCTCCAATCCCCCCACTTAAGTTAAACAACGTCCTCGTTGTTCGTATAAAAGGTTAAAAACTGGAAAATAAAAGAATTAGAACAGAAAAACTCCCCTGAGATTTGCTCGGTATGATCCTCCATTAGTATAAGAGCAAAAATCATCTTTCTTGTGGATTAGAACGTTTAAGCTTCATAATCGATGTATCCACAGGAAATGCAGGAATCTATAATACCACCAACACTTTAAAACACACCTAAGATAAGAAAGGTTCAACTTGCATAATACATTAGTAGTTAGGAAAAATAAAACATAAAAAATAAAAATGAAAATCATCAGGTCAGTCGATGCGCCGTATCTTATGGAAGAAGATACGCCGTATCGAGCCTGGAATAAATACGGATCAGAATAAAAGATGCGCCGCATCCTTAACCAGGGATGCGCCGCATTAAAATAAACTGATAAAAAGTTTTAAATTCGAAAAAAAAATGCAGAAAAATAAAGATATGACCATTGCAGGAGATGCGTCGCATCTCAGGATTGAGATGCGCCGTATCCTCTGCGGCCTGACTGACTCGACACATACAGAATAATAAAAAGATAAATCCGGGTTGTCTCCCGGTAAGCACTTGTCTTTATTCCAGAGTCTTCAAGTTAGACTCACGTTCAGCTCTTTTAATATCGATCATTTATTCCTACATTGCCACGTAGGATCCATTTAGCAACTAATTCGTCATGTATATATTCAGGTCCCAAATTCAAAACTCCTTTATAGAATCCTTCCATCATTTGATATGGGTACTCAATCCCTCTCTTTATGTCATCATTACTAATAAAAAGGAATGGAGAGAATTTGTAGCAGACCCTATTAGTAGCATGTTTAAACCCAGGGTGAGTTCGGGGCATCATATAAGTGATAATGTCGCTTCCACATTGAAAGGTGATCTTTCCTTCAAATCGCTTTGCATTAATAGTGATCTCCCTACAAAATGGTTTTCCAACAATCACGTCACCCATATTGCTGTCACGATAGGCATTCATGTCTTCAACAACGGCGAACTCAGTTACAATAGTAAAGCGTCCTACGAAGATCGGGACATTAATGAAGGCTCCAACTACATTCTTTCCCTTATGCTCCACTTTATTTCTCATAATAGAATTGTAAAAGCTTCTTGACATGACATTGATTGGTAAAATAGGAAAGAAATTGGCGTCAATACACTTGTACCCAATCATGCATGGGAATTGCAAATTGTAAGCACAATTGGCGTGGATCCTTCTACCGTAATCCCAAGAACCATCATATCCCTCAAATTCATCGTAATTCCTAGTATTAATAATGTTGACTTTTGGACTATCCACAATTTCTCCTTCTTCTAACTCAGATTCCGCATCGTCCATGAATAGGTCATTGGATTCCATTGGTCCATCAAGGTCATTAAGTTCAATGTAGTCCCCGTCGTAACGTTCGGGTGATTTATCATGCACTAATACATCATTCATAAAGTTGGCTTCGAAGTCGAAGTCAATCAATTCTCCGAATCCATCCATTTTCCTTCTGAAATAATCACAAAAGCATCAGTAGGATCTGTTCGCAAGAAGAAAAATTAACAAATATAGAGACGGATATAAGAATAAAAATAACTGATATTGGCAGACGATGCGCCGTATCCAAAAAGTTGGATACGCCGTATCTTATAATCGTTAAAATTAAATCAGACTTTATTCAGAAAATAGATACGCCGCTTAGAAATTTGAATGCACCGTATCAATTTTTATAATCAAAAATCGATATTTATTTAAAATTTAATGCGCCGTATTAACAAAAGTTAATGCGCCGTATTTTCGTTACGTTTCAAAATATAAGATTTTTGATTCAGAAGATACGCCGTATCGACAGATATCGATGCGCCGTATCTGTTTAATAATTCGAAAACTGTTTTTAATTAAAATAATAGATACGCCGTATCTGCTAAAGCAGATGCGTCGTATGGCGTTAACGTTTAGAAAAAAATTTTCCTTAAAAACAGATATGCCGTATCTTGGGGAAAAGATGCGTCGTATCGCTTTATCGCTTAGAAAAAATTTCTTATTAAAAACAGATACGCCGTATCTTGGGGAAAGATGCGTCGTATCGAATTAATTAAACGCGTTGTATTTTATAAAAAATTGAACGCAATACGCCGTATCTGAGAAATCAGATGCGCCGTATCGTTTGATTTAGCTCAGTACAACGATAGCAGAAAACAAAAAATACGAAAAATTAAAACAAATAAAACACAACGAAAATAAACACAAACAAAAGCAAACAAATAACACACAAAAAACAGAAAATATGCAAAATAGTACAATGAATGCAAATTAATCTAATACACAACAAAATTAGCGTTAGATTAAAAATTAAAAACCTAATTAAAATACTAATCAAATTAACAGATAATAACAATTCACTCCCCGGCAGCGGCGCCAAAAACTTGATGCGTGTCGCGTGTCGTTGCGGTTTAGCAGTTTTAATGCCTACTCAAGTTTTAAATTTATATTTAGCCGACTTATCAATAACACACACACTTAACGAGCAGTGTACCCGGTCAGTATGAATATAATGGTAAGTAGAGTGTCGATCACTAAGAGTGGAACGTATTATCTAGTTATTCTAATCAGTATTTTAATATATTAAGTTAGCTATACAACCTATTCTAACGCAAGGGGTTCAGCCTGAGAGACTGGCACGATTTGGTTACAATTAAATAATAAACTAAACCAATAGGCACGAATCAGCAAGTAGCACACACGTACACAGATGAATACTCGAGACAATAAGAGGGCTGTCCTTATGATAAGTAGTTTGTCACTTGTTTTATTGCTAGTGTTATATGAAGTGTATAGTTCGATGCAACGCACCGAGATTAAGTCCTTTCTCGTTGGTTCTAATCTTATCGGCGAGTAAACCCTTAATGATTACTTATGACTATCCCGTTTATCTTTCTCCTACTTTTCTACAGACCATAGAATACATAGGCGATCTAATAAACAGGCGAGGGCAGAGGCATGGCGACCCGATCAACGCTCAGCTAGACACAGAGGTTATCAATGAACTAATAAAAGTCACCAATGACATCAACATATAAACTTTAATTAATGAGAAAGCAGTTTTAAGGGAGTGCAATCTTTCCGTTGTCACATTACACAAGCCACCAATCTTGATGAATTAAAGTTTACTAACACAATAAAACAAAACTACTTAATGAATTAAACACATGCAGCACCTTCTTACAGCTCTTGTATCTTTGATTTGGGTGTGTCTTGTGCTGCTGCCTTGACTGAATTCGTCCAAGGTTTCTGGTCTTCGGTCTTCGGATATAATATGTGTCACCCCAAAGCTTCGGAATTCGTCTGGTCTTGGGGTATTTATAGTTTCTGTCTGAGGGTAGGATGCGGCGCATCTAGTAAGTAGATGCGGCGCATTTACTTAACTTCGCGTGGGGTCCAAGATTATAATATTCAGGAATATTCGTACACCGCCAGAAGATGCGGCGTAACTCCATTTATAGATGCGGCGCATGTCCTCTTGTATCTTGGATCGTATCTGGTGAAATATTGATAGTGATGCGGCGCATGTCATAAGTGAGATGCGGCGCATCTGGAGCAGAATAGTCTTGATCTTGTACATTTCGGTAGACTCTTAACTTCTTGCATGTTTTGCTCCATAATTAGTCCAAAATCGCCAAGTTTCACCAAATGCTTGTTTTCAACTGAGAATTACAAAAGTAAACGATTAAGTATCAATCCTCATACATAATATAATAAAACAAGTCAAATTATTAGGATAAATGATAGTAATAAAATGTACTTATTTGAGTTCATCACTATGTTTAGCGGGATCATAACCATCTTGACTTTCATACCTATAACAATGATTAGTATTTATAGTTAACTAAACCTTAAATAACAAATGTATTCAGTAAGCAAACCGTAAATTATAAACGATGGTGTTACATCTGTCTGAAGGCAGAGATTTCTGGAATATCATCATTTATATACAGTTTTGAGCCCCACTGTAACACCCCAACCCGGAAAGGGTAGAAGTGTCACGAAAATGGTGACATATCAAAGGCAAGCATAACATACGACTTTCATAATACAAATGGTTTACAAATGCTTCAAAGGAAATATCAAACTACAAAGTCATACATAAGTAAATTTTAACTAAGGTATCGTCTTCATAAGCTAATCTCTAATCCTAAAGCAAACCCAAGCTCCTGGCTTCCTACTAAAAACCTGCCGCAGGAAAAGAAATGCGGCTGAGCTTAAAAAGCCCAGTGAACAGATATATAATAAACGGAAACCAAAATCAAATGGAAATGAACAGACATATCATAATGAATGAGATATAGGAAAAGGAAATAAAGAGTAAGGTTTAGGACAGTCATCCACCACGAGCCCATATCATAACATATCACATATCATATCATATCATATCTTCATAATCATATAGAGGGGAGACCTCTCAGATAATCAGATAATATGAGGGGTGTCCTCATTCTTCAGGTGGAGTAGCTAGCTCCCATATTTTGTGAAAGAAGTGGATTGCACCCATCCTCAGTCACCATATCAAATCATATCATATCATATCATATAACATATCTAGGATGCATCCATTCGCCCCCCAAACAAATCATATTGGCCATATCAAAACATATCATAGTGAGCTCATATCATATCATAATGGGGACGGTGTAACCAAATCACTAGGGCTACACACTAGTCATGCCATTGGTGCATCAATGACATGGCCATGTTACCTTCATGGCTAGGAAACATATTTTGGCTCGTAGTATCAAACTGGGGTCAAGGTTAAAGGTTCATATCAAAGCAAAGGTTCATATGTCATAATCATAGTCCAAATCTCAAGGTTCATATCACAGGGTTCATATAAGAGGTTCAGAAGTTAAAGGTTCATATCAAAGGTTCAAATGCCAAAGGTTCATATCATAGGTTCAAATCAGAAATCAAGAGGTCGAAGGCACCTTATTAAAAAGGGCAGAATATCTGTACCTTATTCCAAAGCAAAGCACAAACCAAAAGAATAAGATGCAAAGGATCATGTCCTCTCCTTCTTCACACCTAGAGGGGTAGAAAAGAATTACAAACCTTTCCATTTTAAGTAACTTTCCATTTTTAGCAGGTTTCCATATTTAGTAGGTTTCCATAATTAGTAAGATTTCCATATTCTCATTTAGGTTAAGTTATTATTGAATCATAATATGGCTTTAGGGTGTATTTAAACAAGTCACAAAAGTTTAGGGTTAAATATGACAAGTTTTCATAGTTTAGGGTTATAAACGTAACTTTACCAAAGTTCAAGGTTTAAATTAGAAATCTCATAATTTACCATTTGAATACTTTAATTTCCAGAATTACACATTTAGTCTTCACGTTTCCATGTTTACAAGTTACACCCCTTTAATTACTTAATTTACACATTACACCTTATAATTACATAAATTACGATTTAAACCTTATTAATATTACATTTGCACCTCAAGACCTTCATTACACATATTTATAGAAAAATACCCTTTAATTTAATTATGGCATGACAAGCCCTTCAAGTTTCATAATTTACACATTACCTCCTTCTAGTTAATTAATTTACATTTTAAACCTTATAATTATATAATTTACACTTTAACACTTATCATGCTTACGTTCCTCATCAAGCCCTTTTTATTTCATTAATTTACAGAAAATATCCTTCAATATTAACATGTACACAACAGCCCCTTAACTTTCGGTAAATTACATATTTAGTCCTTGTACTTTATTACATTACAAATCGATTCAAATAATTAACCATAATTACATATTAAGCCCTTAATTTCTCAATTTTACACAATGAACACTTATTTCAACATGTTATACGAACACACCCTTAAACATTCACAATTATCACATCAAGTCCCTCTAGTTATCAAAGTTACATATTTAGTCCCTTAATTTACAATTTCAACCTTTAATTATTAACAATTACATATTAAGCCATTAAATTACCAAAATTACACATAACCCCCTGAATATAATTTATTACTCAAAACAGCACCAAGTTTCCAGAAATTACATATTTAGTCCCTCATTTTTATTTATTTTCAATTCGACACATATATTACCCATTAATTCCATATCTCGCCAAATTTACAAGTAAGACCTTCATGTTATAATTTTTACACATTCTCCCAGGTCCATACAATATTACAAAAATATCCCACAAGTTTTAATAATTACAAAACAGCCCCTTAACATTTAATTATTCAATCGGTTTGCATAAAATCAAAACAAAATCAAACCCTAGCAACCCCAATTATTAAGAAATCATTGTATCATCATTTTATCACTTTTATTTCCAGATTTCATCCACCAAGAACCCTAGGTCGATTGGTATTAATTTGTTCCACGATTTTCCCTTTTTTGCTCTAAAATCCGATTTAACAATAATTCCATAAATCACGAATTCGACTCAAACAAATCAAGAAACCATTTTTCTCATGTTATAAGAAGCCTATAGAACCCAGGAAAAATAAGTATACACCTCAGAAAAATCGCATGAATTAAATAGAATCGATTATTCAAAATTAGGGTTTTAAGCTATTTATTTTTCATTCGATCAATACATGAAGCATGGTTCGATTTCAATAATTTTTACATGTTATATATGATTAGGATAAGGCTAAAAAAATACCAGAAGAATTATAGATCAAGGGATTCACATGGTTTGAATTATTGTTGCTCGCGGTTTCAATATTTCGACCCAAACAATTCACCACAGCCAAACGACCGACCTTAGGACCTTGTGGCTATTTTCCCCACCTCCTTTGTACTATGAAGAACTCCAAAAAAATATTCCCTTGATTCAGAAAAATCGGATTGAGGTGTGGGTGATTTTAAGAGTGGCGGCTTGTAATGTTTTTGGGTTTAATGGGAGGGAAATAATTTAGGGTTTGATATAATGTGCTAAGACCGATTTAAAGGGAGGGTATGGGGCCAAATAACCGGCCTTCAATGGCCTAAGAGTTAATTTACCAAATTAAATGTATTTTCCTTAATTACTTTTATGTTTAAAATGGTTTTTAATTATTAATAATTGTGCATTTAAATTTTTTTGTACACACAAGGGTATTTTGGTCATTTCACAACTTGTATAAATATTAATCGAAGTCGTCAAAATTATTTTGTATCATGTCTTGCTCGTTTCCAGAAGTTTGGGATCGATTCGGAACTTTAATTAAGCTTTAATTAAATTTTAAAGTTTCAGGGGCATTTTGGTAATTTTTGCATGTTTTAGATTTTCGGGTTTTACAACTCTTCCCCTCTAACAGAAAAATTTCGTCCTCGAAATTTGCAAAGAATCAGAAGTGAAAAGGATCGAAACAAAATAAGGACGTACTAGATCAGAATGCGGATAACTAGCTCGTATTGATTTCTCGGTTTCCCAGGTAGCTTCCCGCTCTGGGTGGTTCTTCCAAAGAATCTTTGCGAACGGAGATGAAACGAAACAGAAGACACAACGGACAGCGAACGGAAATGTAAAAAGACTTGTTTCTCATGACTCTTCATTGCCGATCCAAAAGTAACTTCAGTTCCCAGAAATGACATATCATACGGAATTCAGATTGCAAGGATCATATTCAAACATGACGAATGGTTATCATATTCTCTCAGAAGAGATACAAGGATACGCAAGATTGTGACGGATATGCCGTCCATAGCATTCCATTAGGCAATTCAGATGAGATCGTACAGAAAATAAATTGTAGGTGATATCAAATGGAAAACTTATAGCAGAACTTAAGATTTTTATCGGAATTACAAAGGTCAACAACCGCGTACCGAGAATCCAAACGTATCAAATCGTATAACGGCGAAACAGATTAAGCGTATAGGTGGAACGAACCTAAATCTTACAAATGCGAAATTTCTCACATCTCTAATCAACATTCTAAAGTTTCTAAAGTACTCCTCGAAATATCCTATGAACACAATGAGGGTACGTCATATGACGTAAGTATTATCACGTTCGCGAACCGTCATAATACCAGCATCATATGAGTATACCATCATGATGGTCATACTTTATCTCAAGTCGCGAACAGAACTACTTATCTTAACCACCTATCAGTCTTTCTACCTCCTAAGGTTGGTCCAAAACAACCATTACTACGGATTCTAAATCGGAGGAATTTGAACGTACAAATAGCGTAACGAAATGTGTACACCTCAAAATGAAACTCGTCGTCGAAACGTTAGGTCTTCCACAATTCATCATCCTTCTCAGAACGAAACCATCATCCAACAAATGCATAACGAATACAGAACGGAATTTCTAATGGGGTAAAGCTCATTCAAAAGATCCTATCGAAAGGTAACGGAAACTTAAGTGGTCTAAGAGGAAATGAATTACGTCTTCAATATCTTCATCCTTTACAAAAATCAAAATTTTCGAATCCAAACGTTTACTACAAAATTTCATCCCTTCAATTTCATGATCTCGAATCCTTTCAAATTCCAAGTAGTCGCTCTCTTGTCTAATCATACGATCATAGGGTGAAAAAGAACTCATAAACTTGAGTCTGGTTCCTCAAGTCTTCAACACTTCTTCTTGACACTTCGGTGTGGTAGCATGAATCTCTTACGTGATCACCGTGCATTCCTCCATTGGCGAGTCTGCTTCAGCTCTCAATTCATCTTAGTACAACTAAAATGACTAGAGATACAAGGTTGCGTGTCTTCTACAGGTCTCCTAGCATGATTCAAAACTCACCAACTCAAACTGCTATGAACTTCCTGGGTTATGTACTCATCTTCTACGGTCTGATCGACTTGATATCCAACTGAAATCTCCACGTGCTGCTTGAGGTATAATCGAGTCTCATCTCGGTCTGTCTTCTCCTCACATTCTTATCTCTTGGTAACGCCGGTCACGAACGTCTTCTACCACTCTTCTACAAGGTTTCTGACTCTACCCGCAGTCTTCAGTCTTGGTCCTTTCTGTGGAAGCTCTGTCGTCATCGGATACCTGGTGATGTTGTCTGCTGCAATCTCTGAACGCAAATCAAACTATTCTTCTAGAACAAAGGGTCGGATCACAAAATACAAGCAAATGGTCTACGAGTTCCTCGTTCGTCTCTGAGCACAAACATACTGTCATACTATGACAATTATCCGAATACTTGCGAAAACATGAATCTTCTAGCCAATACAATTGAAATCATTCAAAACTCATAGTGGTCACACGGGTACTAAAGCAACTTCAGGAAATCTTCTTAGGGAAAAACTTCATATCACAAATCTTTCTCTTCACAAATCAAATTGTAATGCTTCGCGGAACTTAATCTCAACTAATCAACTTCCTTCTCAAATGTTCTTGTGGTTGCTTCTTCCGTCTTTCAAACTCAAATGAGGTCGTCTGCTACGGAGTTTCAAAAATAGAACAAATCAAATATTGATACGCGGAAATGGAGTAATGATTACGGTTACATTCACGATGGTCGGTGTGCCGCCGCACACTTCTCTCTTTCTTCTTCATAAATCAACAGGAGCATTCAAGAGATCACTGAAGTGAACAATCTCATATTTCATCAATTCCTACCATCTCTTAACTTCTTCAAGTCAATGCAAACTTCATTTCCCAACGGATCTCAAAAGGTTCATCAGAACACCAGAAATTCGTACAACAAACTTTCAAATGCCGGAGCTTTCCAAGAGTGGATACTAACAGGCGTTAGGAGAAAATTGGAAATCAAAGAGATCGGAGTATGTGCTTCATAGCAACAATAATCTTAACAGATTCAAATGATTGAGAGTATTATATCAAAATATGGTGAAGCAGATTGTTAAAGGTCGCAAATATTGCAGTCCATGATAGCTTTACAAAAACCACCAATCCATAGTCAAGAGACCTCAAAATCAACTGCATCCAAAGGGAAACGGATTCTCAGAGCGAATGTGGTTGTCAAATCATACGGATAGTTTACATATCAAATTTAGGTACATGATTCATCAAAGTGTAGGATGGGAAAGTATTTGAATATATCAAGGTCAAATATATCAAATTTAGAATCGTGAACAGTTCAAAGGATTGAAATCTTGTTTAGCTTATAACATAAGAATGGTAGGGTGTGCACCGATAGTAATACGAACATCGTTTAACTGTCAGAGTTGAGATGTATGGAATATCAGTTATTAGCATCAGCATGCTTAGATACAATTCCGTACTAGATAAATATCAACATCAAATCCTTCTAAAGGAAAAGTTGGTTATCATACAACGTTCATCATTCAAATGACGGAAAGTAAGACTTCCCCGTCTTCTGCGACAACCGTTCTTATAAGGCATGACTAAAGGCAAAGACAAGATTCAGAGTGATGCGGAAGCAATTACTACTCACATGGATGTCCTAGACTACCCATTCCTCACCGGTTATGACTTATATTCCTATGGGAAAATTCTACGCAACTTCGCAAAGGTTATCCTACGAGCGCCTACAGTGGAAACTTAGGGGTCCTAACTTACACAGGCCAAGGGTAGATGTACTACAAGTCGTAAACCTGTCTCTGATACCATAATTGTAACACCCCAACCCGGAAAGGGTAGAAGTGTCACGAAAATGGTGACATATCAAAGGCAAGCATAACATACGACTTTCATAATACAAATGGTTTACAAATGCTTCAAAGGAAATATCAAACTACAAAGTCATACATAAGTAAATTCTAACTAAGGTATCGTCTTCATAAGCTAATCTCTCATCCCAAAGCAAACCCAAGCTCCTGGCTTCCTACTAAAAACCTGCCGCAGGAAAAGAAATGCGGCTGAGCTTAAAAAGCCCAGTGAACAGATATATAATAAACGGAAACCAAAATCAAATGGAAATGAACAGACATATCATAATGAATGAGATATAGGAAAAGGAAATAAAGAGTAAGGTTTAGGACAGTCATCCACCACGAGCCCATATCATAACATATCACATATCATATCATATCATATCTTCATAATCATATAGAGGGGAGACCTCTCAGATAATCAGATAATATGAGGGGTGTCCTCATTCTTCAGGTGGAGTAGCTAGCTCCCATATTTTGTGAAAGAAATGGATTGCACCCATCCTCAGTCACCATATCAAATCATATCATATCATATCACATAACATATCTAGGATGCATCCATTCGCCCCCCAAACAAATCATATTGGCCATATCAAAACATATCATAGTGAGCTCATATCATATCATAATGGGGACGGTGTAACCAAATCACTAGGGCTACACACTAGTCATGCCATTGGTGCATCAATGACACGGCCATGTTACCTTCATGGCTAGGAAACATATTTTGGCTCGTAGTATCAAACTGGGGTCAAGGTTAAAGGTTCATATCAAAGCAAAGGTTCATATGTCATAATCATAGTCCAAATCTCAAGGTTCATATCACAGGGTTCATATAAGAGGTTCAGAAGTCAAAGGTTCATATCAAAGGTTCAAATGCCAAAGGTTCATATCATAGGTTCAAATCAGAAATCAAGAGGTCGAAGGCACCTTATTAAAAAGGGCAGAATATCTGTACCTTATTCCAAAGCAAAGCACAAACCAAAAGAATAAGATGCAAAGGATCATGTCCTCTCCTTCTTCACACCTAGAGGGGTAGAAAAGAATTACAAACCTTTCCATTTTAAGTAACTTTCCATTTTTAGCAGGTTTCCATATTTAGTAAGTTTCCATAATTAGTAAGATTTCCATATTCTCATTTAGGTTAAGTTATTATTGAATCATAATATGGTTTTAGGGTGTATTTAAACAAGTCACAAAAGTTTAGGGTTAAATATAACAAGTTTTCATAGTTCAGGGTTATAAACGTAACTTTACCAAAGTTCAAGGTTTAAATTAGAAATCTCATAATTTACCATTTGAATACTTTAATTTCCAGAATTACACATTTAGTCTTCACGTTTCCATGTTTACAAGTTACACCCCTTTAATTACTTAATTTACACATTACACCTTATAATTACATAAATTACGATTTAAACCTTATTAATATTACATTTGCACCTCAAGACCCTTCATTACACATATTTACAGAAAAATACCCTTTAATTTAATTATGGCATGACAAGCCCTTCAAGTTTCATAATTTACACATTACCTCCTTCTAGTTAATTAATTTACATTTTAAACCTTATAATTATATAATTTACACTTTAACACTTATCATGCTTACTTCCACATCAAGCCCTTTTTATTTATTAATTTACAGAAAATATCCTTCAATATTAACATGTACACAACAGCCCCTTAACTTTCGGTAAATTACATATTTAGTCCTTGTACTTTATTACATTACAAATCGATTTAAATAATTAACCATAATTACATATTAAGCCCTTAATTTCTCAATTTTACACAATGAACACTTATTTCAACATGTTATACGAACACACCCTTAAACATTCACAATTATCACATCAAGTCCCTCTAGTTATCAAAGTTACATATTTAGTCCCTTAATTTACAATTTCAACCTTTAATTATTAACAATTACATATTAAGCCATTAAATTACCAAAATTACACATAACCCCCTGAATATAATTTATTACTCAAAACAGCACCAAGTTTCCAGAAATTACATATTTAGTCCCTCATTTTTATTTATTTTCAATTCGACACATATATTACCCATTAATTCCATATCTCGCCAAATTTACAAGTAAGACCTTCATGTTATAATTTTTACACATTCTCCCAGGTCCATAAAATATTACAAAAATATCCCACAAGTTTTAATAATTACAAAACAGCCCCTTAACATTTAATTATTCAATCGGTTTGCATAAAATCAAAACAAAATCAAACCCTAGCAACCCCAATTATTAAGAAATCATTGTATCATCATTTTATCACTTTTATTTCCATATTTCATCCACCAAGAACCCTAGGTCGATTGGTATTAATTTGTTCCACGATTTTCCCTTTTTTGCTCTAAAATCCGATTTAACAATAATTCCATAAATCACGAATTCGACTCAAACAAATCAAGACACCATTTTTCTCATGTTATAAGAAGCCTATAGAACCCAGGAAAAATAAGTATACACCTCAGAAAAATCGCATGAATTAAATAGAATCGATTATTCAAAATTAGGGTTTTAAGCTATTTATTTTTCATTCGATCAATACATGAAGCATGGTTCGATTTCAATAATTTTTACATGTTATATATGATTAGGATAAGGCTAGAAAAATACCAGAAGAATTATAGATCAAGGGATTCACACGGTTTGAATTATTGTTGCTCGGTTTCAATATTTCGACCCAAACAATTCACCACAGCCAAACAACCGACCTTAGGACCTTGTGGCTATTTTTCCCACCTCCTTTGTACTATGAAGAACTCCAGAAAAATATTCCCTTGATTCAGAAAAATCGGATTGAGGTGTGGGTGATTTTAAGAGTGGCGGCTTGTAATGTTTTAGGGTTTAATGGGAGGGAAATAATTTAGGGTTTGATATAATGTGCTAAGACCGAGTTAAGGGGAGGTTATGGGGCCAAATAACCGGCCTTCAATGGCCCAAGAGTTAATTTACCAAATTAAATGTATTTTCCTTAATTACTTTTATGTTTAAAATGGTTTTTAATTATTAATAATTGTGCATTTAAATTTTTTTGTACACACAAGGGTATTTTGGTCATTTCACAACTTGTATAAATATTAATCGAAGTCGTCAAAATTATTTTGTATCATGTCTTGCTCGTTTCCAGAAGTTTGGGATCGATTCGGAACTTTAATTAAGCTTTAATTAAATTTTAAAGTTTCAGGGGCATTTTGGTAATTTTTGCATGTTTTAGATTTTCGGGTTTTACACCCACTTAGCATTGGTTACAGAAGGCGAATCTGTAGCAGTACATTCACAATGGCAATATTAATTTAGTGTGAAAAGAATATAATTGAAATATATTAGTTAATATGATTTTTACCATTAAAATACGTCACTTTAGCAAGCTGCAATATGATGACGACATGACCGACTTTGTCCCTCTGAGCGTGTAAATTATCAAATTTTGACGCCCAAGCATCAAAGAAACAACATTGAAGCTTCCTCCCTCTGTTACAGATGGATATAAAAATGAAACTGTATAAGAGTTTTAAATTTATGGTTAATAAAATGTTTGGAAAAAAACTTACTCAACATCTTCAATAATAAGATTTCTTCTTGTCTTCTCCTTCCCATATTTGTTAAAGTGGATCAAGTCAGAAATAGACACAATGGTTCCAATCACATCTGCGTTTTAATAAAAAAAATCAAATGACAAAACCAAATCAAAATATGTGATTCATCATGCATGTCTTATAAGATGTAATACTAACCAACAGACTCTGATTCAGAAAAACGTCTAACAAATAAGTTTGAGAACGGCTCAAATTTGAATCCACGAACATTGTTGTCAAAGCTTGAAAGCCTTGTCACAGAAGTGTTTTTATACAGATTCATCTTGTAACGATGACTGAGTAATGGATAGCTGCCTCCGTTCTCTCATACCCCAAAGTTACCGATTCTGTAACATGATCCTTCATCAATCAAAAGTTGGAACTTGTTAATATGGTCCTTCCTACATGTACAATGAACACGGTTTCCCTGAAATAGATTATAACCGTAAAAACATTAGCATACTGGTTATGTAAATTCATATACATGATTTGATAGCTTTGATCTAAAAACATAATTATCAATATATCATGTTGTAACTAATTCAAATAAATTATGGAAAAAGAACAATAAACAATTTAAAAGTTTAAACTGATAACACACAAATATTTATTATACACATATCTTATTGTAAGTAATACAGATGCAGTATACAAATATAATTAGGCACAATTTTAAAAGTAGCACAGATCCATTATACTAAAATTTTTAGTGTATTAGTAAACTATTGTCATATGATTGTCTTTTGCTATTTATTTCATTAGACATTATATAAATTGGGCAGTGTATAGGATTGTACATACCTGTGCATCTTGTAATATAAAGTCTAATGACCAAACATCACTGGGCTTTCCTAAAGTATGGGGTTTCCACTTGCTAATGCAGCGTGCGACAACCTTTATATCATCTAACATAGGATCTATGTTACACAATGGAGTCAAATTTTGTTCCATTATTTGTATCTACAAAAAAAAAATGCAGAGAACATTTATCAAATAGCTAACAATATGAATAAAATTATCACATTTAAGTGTTTAGGCACAAAAAACCTTACCTTTTGGTTCAGAGAATAAAATACAGGGGAGTTGTAAAGATGAGTGATTAACACTGGATATGAGAAACCAATTTATAGAAGATTATTAGGTTAAAATGTAATTCAAATTTCAAAAGTTTATGTGGATAAGCAAGGCAAATATTGTAAAAGTAATTAGTTACCGAATATTATGCACAATTTATTCAATTTTTTGATACACTATATCAATATTTTAAAACTTTCCAACATTATCGTCATTTACTTTCCTACATTATCATCAATTTTTGAATCCTAACAACACATCCAAAACCCCGAATTTCATAAAAAAAAAACTTTAAAACAAAAACTTAAAATAACAATGGAACTGTATAAGCAATAATTTAACAAAAAGGATTAAAAAACAAACCTGTTTGCAAATTGAAACTTGGTAATCAGTGATATATATTGGTTTTTTGGTTTATGATAATAGAAAGAAATAGTGATTGATTTATTCATCATGTGAAGATTATCAGATCATTGTAACTGAAATTGGGGATTATTTGATTTAGGGTTAACTGATTTATAGATGTGAATCGATGTGAAATAAATTGTAATAAAATCGATTTTTTTTTAAATGTTTCGGTTATGATTTTTTTTGGGGATGAATTGATCATGATAAATGATATTGGGGATGATTTGATTTAGGGTTTAATGTATCGGTTATGAATTTTAGGGATGATTTGATTTGGGGCAAATCAGTTTTGAGGTAAATGAGGTAGTACCGCGAAAATGTTGGGTGTTAGAAGATTATCAACCGCTAGATTAAAATAAATGCCACGTGGCAGTTTTAGGGATTTTTGGGAGGGTACTCGCCAAATCCCAACCTTGTTTTATATAGTGTTGATATATATATATATATATATATATATGTATATATATATATATATATATATATATATATATGTATATATATATATACATACATACATACTAGCATGGTACCCGCGCGTTGCGGCGGATACCATGGCACAGGCTTCAAATGATAGACGGCATGGTCACATAGCGGCGACTATTTTTGTGGTGGCTTCGATGATTTTTTGTGTGCTTTATTTTTTTGACGGCGAATATTTTTTTAACAAATTTCGAAAGGTTGACGGCGCGAAAAAATGTTGACGGCGAATATTTTTTCAACAAATTTCGACGGCGAATGATGCTCAACAGATCCTCAGGCGTTGCAACATGTGGGAATATTTAATATGTACAATTTTGTAAAGTGTGATGAGTATAACCAAAAGAGAATCAAAGTGGTGATCGGGTTTGCTTTGGTTATATTAAATATTAGGTGATTTTTCTTTTTGGTCCTGAATAAGAACCTCATATTGCATAAAAAACCATAAAATAATCAGATTTTTATAAAAATTAAATTTACAAAAAAAACCAGAACAAAAAGTTTTATTTTTTTAATCAGATTTATAAAATCACTTAAAAAGTCGGATTAAAAATATGCATTTTATTTTTTGTTTTCTTAAACACAAAGATTGCATGAAATAACAAAACCAAATCGAAAGGATTAAATTTTATTTAATAAACTCAGATTTATAAAAAGATACTCAACCTTAAAGAAAAATAACTCGAAAATCATGCATAATATATAAAATCCACAAATGCAAATCCATTCTGGACAATAACAAAGCAGCTTAACAGAGAACAAACACCAACTGCCATTTTTCCTACCATGCGTGTGAGACCATGCATAAGACCAAAGCAGGCATGCTACATATTCTAATCTTTTATTTGACCACCACCCCACGCCTAATTCTTTTATCCATTCAAGGACTCTAAAAACAATAACAACATATGCTTCGCTTAAACTTAAGAGAATCTCTAGTATTCTCATTCTTGAGCCACAACAAATCCTTTATACCACAAATGTATACACTCTTCTCTGTTATCCCTACTTACTGTCGTTTTGAAATTCAGGCACGACAGTAGTTTTTCCGGCGAGGCAACAAATTTTCCGGCGCGTCAGTAAATTTTCCGGCCGACTAATCTAAAAAAAAACACATAGATCTATAAATAACGAAAAAATATTAACGACGGATACCGTGGCACAGGCTTCAAATGATTATTGTATACATCTGTTGTGACATTCATAAAGTCTTAATGCAAACACAAAACAAGCAAAAAAACTCACAATGCAGAGATGAAGCTCATAAAAGTCGGGAGTATAACTCCTGTGCTGACTCTGCTACAAAAAAATGCAAGATATGACAGTGCTAGATAACAAATCGCAATTATGTGTCCTGTAATTGTGTGCATTAAAGTGTTGTAAACCATGCTTAATTTCTTGTAAGTCTTAAAATTTTGGAGAGATAGTGCTTCCTCCATTATATGTAGTATAGATTACCGAGTACTTGCGCTCAACAACGGCATATAATTTCCAACATTGATAAAAAAAATAATTAAAAAAAAAATCACAAGTTTGAATGCTACTCTTGGCACCAATTGCTTGACCTAAATAACTTTTATAGTCGATGATTATTTTCAAATATTACTTTTATGTCGGTAAAAATGAACAAAAAAAATCTTACGTTTATATAACATTACATTAAATTAAAAATAATCATGTTCAATAAATTGCGTCTTCAAGTTTCTTGAAAGGCCATGTTTTCTTTTCAAAACGAATTTTGGGCTAAGATGCCACAATTTTTGCATGATAATCAATATAGAAGATCGATATGTTATATCAATGAAAGTTCAATAAAAATTGAAGAATCTCTATCCCATTTTTCTATAAATAATTCACAAATTTTTGTTTCATGTTCGTGTGTATATCGTGTCTATTTAACAATACATTTTACATTCTCGAATCCGTGTTTATACAAAAAATAACTCTTTTATCGTAGTTCCTATAACTGAAATTATTCATTTTCGATTGTTTTATAAACTTTTTAGCTTTCCCGGTTCAAAATTTGTTTAATTTCTAGTTTTCGCGGTTCCCTATAATTCAAAATTTTTCAGTTTCAACTTCTTTCACAATTCCCTATTTTCAGTTTGAGTTCCAGTTCCCTATAATTCAATTTCCCAAAACTATATATATTTTTTTTGCCATGTCTCTTTCCTAGGTAAGTTTTGAGAGTCCCAAAAACTCAATCTCTTCTTTCTACAATATTTTACTCTCAAAGCTCAATCTCATCTTTCTAGTATCTCTGATTCAAATTTCATCTGAGTATCAAGTTTCCAGACCCTCACTTGGTCAAAACATAAACCGAAAAATTAAAAACATACGGAGTATAAAAATAACAAATGACAAATCTAACAAATAAACGTGTTAAAAAAAATAAACAAATAAACCATCCAATAAATCTGAATTTTTAAACGACAATCCGGTTCAAGAACAAATATTAAAAAAAAAAAAAAAAAAAAAAAAAAAAAAAAAAAAAAAAAAAAAACTCAACTCAACATACAAACTTACAACACTATCACCATATCTCAAAAGATTTTCACAACCAAAACCACACTAAAGCCCAGATCTCACAACTTACATTCACGATGGTAGTTCATGACGGAGCCGGACTCAAAAAACCTTGCAAACTCAAAAACTGATTTCGAGTGGAAACCACCAACACAACAAAAATGCTACACAAATACACAGCCAATCAGATCCAAAGAACAAAACTTAACATCACCGAAACCATCAAAACCTATAACCACATATCCGGTTTTAGTAACACCACACAAACATCCAACACACTTTTAAACCAAAACATCTACAATAAGCATACATTTTCTGGAACTTGTAGCAATTTTCGGTGGTGGCATAGCAGATTTAGTGACGGCACCACAGATTCAGGCGTCGGCACCACAGCTTGAGGCGACGGTTACTGGAATAAAAACAAAAAAATATTACAACGCATATATATAAAAAAAAACTACATATCTTCTACATTAAAAAATAAATAAATAAACCCTTCAAAACTTACTTAAAAACATTCAAAAAACACACTCAAAACTTCTGCGGTGGCGACGGCGACTCTTTCCGGCTAGATAGCAATGGCTACAGCGGCGGCACTAACAAAAGAAATACCAAAAAAGTTAATATACATAGATCTACAAAAAAAAGCCTATAGATCTAAAAATAATATCTATAGATCTAAAAATAATATCTATAGATCTAAAAAAAAGTTCAAAAGTTTATTAATATAAGCAGATTTATTAAAAAAAACTCAAAAAAATACCTCGAAACTTGAAAATCCCTTTGCATCTTGGTGGTTCCGGTGGCGGCAGTAGACGGTGGAGGGTGGATTTCGGTGGTGGCGTCGGTTTCCGTGGTGATGGCGTCGGTTTCCGTGGTGATGGCGTCGGGTGATGGCAGCAGATATGGTAGTAGGGTTCCGGTTGTAGTGTGTTTTTAGAGAGAATGAGGTTGTGTTAATGTGTGTTTTTAGAGAGAGTGTGTGTTTATGAGATTTGAGAGATTTTGTGTGTGTGTGTGTGTGTGTTAGGGTGCGTTTAGATAGAGAGTGAATAATCAGGAACATTTTGCAACGGGGAGAGATAGTGATATTCTATTAAATAAAGGAGTTAAGAAGGGTATTTTCGACATTTCACATATCTTAAAATGTCTAACTTTCAACATGTAGGTGGATAATTTTTATAAGGGAGTATATATATATATATATATATATATATATATATATATATATATATATATATATATATATATATATATATATATATATTATATAACAGGAAGCGTTACACGTAGATAATGCCACATAAGTCCACGTCATTGCCATGTAATTGTCATTAAAAGCCATGTCATCACATTTAGTCCACCTAGGCAATGTTTAAGCAACTAAAATCCGGATAAAATTTGTGTACAGGATTCGAACCTTGGATCTCTACTAACAATAACAAACATCTCAACCACTAGAACAATGGAACTTTTGTTATTCCCTTTCCAAAACAAAATTGATAAAGCCACATAAACTATTATTTCAACAATAATAACCCTAAATTAGAAAAATAAATAAATAAATAAATAAATAAATAAATAAAAAAACCCACATGATGAGCTACTAATCGGTTTCCATTCTGCAGCCCTAAAAAACATACGTATATTCTATTTCACAAAAGAAAAACCCTAATGATCAAACCTCTCTCCATGAATTCCATCATGATTTTAGGGTTTTAATGATTTTTAATATTTAATCTATTTTACTGCCAACAATCAAATATTTAATTATACTGATATCAACTGCATATGTTTCTTGGGATAATTTTTTTGTGTGTGTTAAGATTTTCTTAATTTTGTTCGTTTATGTTTCAGGCTTGCAGCCTTTTATGAAGATTATAAAGCCACGTACCATCAATGATTTTGATTAAGCAGGTATGTTTATGTTAATTAGGATATCAAGCAGGTATGTTTATTTTGATCAAGAAAGTATGTTTATTATGATATTCACTGTTGTAAGTAAATCAGACTATGATGCAACTGATGACACAGATTAACAAAAAGGGTTTTGAGTTTGAGGTTAATATTACTAAAAGTGACTATTATGTCGAATCCAGTTGTGTTAAGTGGTATTGGTCCTTGATAGATATATGTTGGGAATTAAATATTCAAAATGTCTAATATCGGGTTCTAATCCAAAAAATACTCTAAGTGTAATTCTGCTGCTAGTGCAAAATGGTTTCTGATGTTAATGTTGATTCTGCTGATAGAACATTTCACTCTGCTGATAGTGATAAATAACTCTGCTGATAGGCTTAGCATTCTGCTGATGGATTCTGCTGATAAAGATACTTGTTCCTGCTGATAGCGATAACTCGTTGATGTTGATAGTGAACACTCTGGTGATGAAAGGATAAGATCGAAAAGATATTTATTGTATTTTGGTCAACAATATATGGTAGATAAATATCTTACCCCATGTGCTTAGTTAACAAGTTGTATACATAGATACATGTTGTATCTTATGTACTGACACTCAAAAGGATAAGTTAACAAAGTAAGTCGGCTAAGACTTTAAGCAATATGTAAAGATCTTTTGACTATAAAAGAGATCTTAGTTGTGATATTAGTTAAGTGTGTTAAGAGTTAGTCCATACATATATTTTTTTTAAAAGAACATATAACTGTTAGATAAGAACAAACACAAAAACATCACAAGTTAGAAAAACTTAAGATTCAAGGTTGTAACCCTAGTGATATTTCAAGATCACTCGTATTATTATCTTTAATAATATTGAATCGTTTGGTGATAATCTTTATGTGTTCATTGCTAACTAACAAACATAACAATTCCATTTCCATAACATACACAACCTTCTAAGTTTATTTGAGTGAATTCCGCACACTTAATCATTTTAACACAACATATCATACACACAAAGTCACAAGGTTTAACCACCTTAATCGTGTGTCCAGGATCCTAGCAAGTGGTATCAAAGCACAGGTTGATATTGTTGTTTTTAGAAGAAACAAGAAATGGATGTACAAGATGTTCAAACAAATGTTGCTGCAAAGTTACCCATGATCAAACCCAATGAGTTTGAGTTATGGAGGATGAGAGTTGAGCAATATTTTATGGTTCAAGATTATGCTCTTTGGGACATAATTCAGTATGGTGATTCCTTCACTTTAGGCTATTCAGATGTTCTTGTTGAAGGGAAAACAGTTAGTAAAAGAAATACTGGACCAGTTTCCAATGATGAAAAGATACAGAAGAGAAATGATCAGAAAGCAAGAAACTTGTTGCTTATGACCATTCCTGGTGAGCAGATGCTATCTTTTAGCAAATATCTTGATGCAAAAACTCTTTTTGAAGAGATTTGTGCATGGTTTGGTGGTAATGAAACTACCAAAAAGACACAGAAGACATTACTGAAGCACCAATTTGAAAACTTTACTGCTTTTAGTAATGAGTCTCTTGATAAACTATTTTCAAGACTACACAAGCTTGTCAGTCAGTTAGCTGTGTTGGGTGTTGAGACTGAGAAGGAAGATCTCAACATGAAGTTCTTAAAAAGTCTACCTGTTGATTTCCATACTCATGTTATTGTCTGGATGAACAAACCAGAAATTGAAACAATGAAGCTTAATGATTTGTTCAACAACTTTAAAATTGTTGAACAAAGTCTAAAGAGAGGTGGAAATTATGGTACTAGTTCTAGGAATGCTGCACTCTTATCAGTTCCTAGTGTTAGTCATTCAGAAGAGGTAGATGAAGTTGAAAGTGTTTCTAATGTTACTTATGGTGGTCCTTCTACTAGTTTACAAAAGGATATTGTTGGACTTGGAGATCCAACATTTTATGCCTTTATAACCAGTCAAGCTAGTGGTTCTCCTTTAAATCATGAAGACCTTGAGCAGGTAGATGGTGATGATTTGGAAGAGATGGATATTAAGTGGCAAGTTGCTTTACTTAGCATGAGGGCTAAGAAGTTTTGGCAGAAAACTGGAAAGCAAATTACCATAAATGGTAATGATACTGCTGGGTTCGATAAGAAGAAAGTAGAATGTTTTAACTGTCATAGGTTGGGACACTTTGCTAAAGAATGTAGAAGCCCAAAGAAGCAGGATAATAGGAACACATGGAATAAACAAGAGAGGAATAAGGAAGTACTGGTGGAAGAGCCAAAGTCTATGCTGGCTATTGATGGTATTGGATATGATTGGAGCTCTATGGCTACTGAAGAGGATGCACCACCAAATGCTGCTCTTATGGCCACTGAATTTGCTCTAATGGCTTCTTCTGATTCAGAGGTAGATACCATTCCTACTTGTACTAATTCATGTCCTAATCTTAGCAATTATGAAGACATTAAAAAGAGATTTGATGCTTTTAGAGAAAAGTTAATTGATGCCCTTCATAATTTAGCTAATCATAAGAGGTGTGTAGGAGTTTTAGAAAAACAGATTCAACATTTTAAAAAGAATGAATCTACGTTTACTGATGACTTAAATGCTTTAAAAAGAGGAATAGCATTTAGAGATGAATTACTTAATGATCAAAGTAGACAGTTATCTGAAGTCAAAACTGAAAAAGAAAATGTTAAAGTTACTATAGATACTTTAGCACATGCCTCAGAAGGAATGAATAAGATTTGGGAAGCTCAGGTAATTGATAAAGCTAATTCAGGTGTAGGTTACAAAACTGTCCCTCCACCATATAGAGGTGTTCCTTCACCTCCAGGTGTTGACCTAGCACATACAGGTTTAGCTGAGTTTCAAGAACCAATCATGGAATATGGTTCTAAGGCTAGTAAGAGCCTTAAGGTAGCAAAGATAAGTAAAAGTTTAGATAAAACTTTACTTTATCAGGACAAGGTGTCCTTTGCTAAGAAAGGAGAAACTATAGTTGTTGAAGATTGTACAACTGATAGTGATGATGATGAAGAAAAAAAGGTTATGTCTAAACCTGAAGTGGTTAAGAAAGTTGGAACAAGTGTTCCTAAGGTAGTCAAACACAATACTGATAGGCCTAAATCAAACATTAAGTATGTCAGGCAACCAGTTAGATATTGTGAGCAATATAGAACCACCAACAAGCCCAGAGGTAACCAAAGGAATTGGAACAACCTCAAGTCTAACCAATTAGGTGATGACTTTGCTTTTAATAATAAAGCTTGTTACACATGTGGTAGTTTTGACCATCTTGCAGCTTTCACTCTAGTTGGTTAGCACCTCACTCTAGTTGGTTAGCACCTAAATCTAACCAGTGAAAGTGAGATTTAGGTGTTTGCCTTTTGTGGTTCACTCTAGTTGGTTAGCACCTAAATCTCACTTTCACTCTAGTTCTAAGAAATCAAACCCCAGAGTAGTAAAAAACAAGTCTATCTCAAAATCTGATCCTGCTGATAGACCAAATGATCCTGCTGCTAGAAAATTTGTTCCTGCTGCTCGACCATTTATGACTATTAACCCAAAATCAACAGCTAAAGGTGCAAAAACATTTTTCAAACATGCACCAACAACTGTTCTAAGGCCCATTCAAACAAAAGCAGTGGTCCAAAAACAAGTTTGGAAACCAAAGGGTAGAACTACAAAGTTAGCAAATTCTGCTGATAAGCGTGTGGTTCATTCTGCTGCTAAGGGAAATAGGGCAAATGCTATTAAGGCCTTAGCATGTTGGATTCTTAAATCCAATGTTGCATCAACTATCCTCAAAAGATTCAATTACATTGATGCAAGAGGCAGATCCAAGTCAATAATGGCTTGGATCCCTAAAAGAAACTAACACTCTTATTTGTGTGCAGGAACATTCAAATGATCAGGAAGAGGATCAAGGATACTCAGATAGTGGATGTTCAAGGCACATGACAGGCAACATGTCTTATCTCTCAGATTTTGAAGCTTTCAATGGAGGATATGTTACCTTTGGAGGGGGTGTTCGTGGCAAAATTTCTGGTAAAGGTACAATCAAAACCGGAAATTTAGATTTTGAAGATGTGTACTATGTAAAAGAGCTAAATTATAATCTTTTTAGTGTTTCACAAATGTGTGACAAAAAGAATAATGTTCTTTTCTGTGAGACTGAATGTCTTGTACTTTCTCCTGATTTTAAGATGCCTGATGAAAGTCAAGTACTTCTTAGAATTCCTAGAAAGGGCAATATGTACAGTGTAGGCATGAAGAATATTATTCCTAAAAAGAATTTAACTTGTCTTGTTGCAAAGGCCACATTGGATGAATCAATGATATGGCATAGAAGGCTTGGTCATATTAACTTCAAAACCATAAATAAAATTGTTAAGAATGGTTTGGTAAGAGGTTTACCTCACAAAAAATTTGAAAATGATCAAACATGCATTGCTTGTCTAAAAGGCAAACAACACAAAGCCACTTGTAAGCCCAAGATTTTTAACTCTATCAATCAGTCTTTGTTTATGCTACATATGGACTTATTTGGACCTGTTTCAGTAATGAGCATAATGCATAAGAGATATTGTCTAGTTATTACTGATGACTATAGTAGATTTACATGGGTTTTCTTTTTAGCCACTAAGGATGAGACATCAAGCATCCTTAAGGACTTCATTACACAGATAGAAAACCAAGTAAGCAATAAAGTGAAAGTCATTAGATGTGATAATGGGACAGAGTTTAAGAATAGAGTTATGGATGATTTCTGCAAAGAAAAAGGTATTAAGAGAGAATTTAGTGTTGCTAGAACACCACAACAGAATGGTGTAGCTGAAAGAAAGAATAGAACACTAACTGAAGCTGCTAGAACAATGTTAGCTAATTCTAAGCTACCAATAAACTTTTTTGGGCAGAGGCAGTCAACACTGCTTGCTATGTTCAAAATAGAGTTTTAATTGTGCAGCCTCACAATAAGACATCATATGAACTTTTTAATGGTAGAACTCCTGCAATAGGATTTCTTAGACCTTTTGGATGTCATGTGACAATTCTCAATACCTTAGACCATTTAGGAAAATTCGATGGTAAGGCAGATGAAGGATTCTTTGTTGGTTATTCTCTTAATAGCAAAGCTTTTAGAATTTACAACACAAGAAAAGAAATAGTAGAAGAAAATCTACATGTGGAGTTTTTAGAAAACAAATCCAATGTAGAAGGTCAAGGACCAAAATGGCTATTTGATCTAGAATATCTAACCAATTCAATGAATTATGTGCCTTTTGTTGCAGAAACTAATGATTTTGCAGGTTCGAATACAACAAATGAGGCAGAGTTAGAGAAAGATCAAAATGATGTGATAATGCCAATATGGTCAAGTTCAATTGTGGAATCAACTTCGACAACTGATGAATCTTCTTCTAGTAAAGCTAAAGAAGGTGTTGAAGATGAAAGTAAAGAGTATGGAACTCAGGAACAAAAAAGTGTTTCTGCTGGTAGTATTTCTGTTGCTGCTGGTAGTGTATCTGTTTCTGCTGATGACTCTGCTGATAAGCTTACTGATTCTGCTGTTCGGCCAAATGACTCTGCTGCTGGCCCTTCAGAAACAAAAGAAGCAGAATTCTCAGATAATGAGGTGGATTTCAACAATCTTCCATCAAATTATCAAGTTCCTACTACACCACAAACAAGAATTCACAAAGTTCACTCCCTGGAACATGTGATTGGAGATATACAGTCAGGTGTGAAGACAAGACAACAATTGATGTCTTCAGACCAATAAGGGCTTCTTGATGCCCTTTATGCTTCAAAACAGCATGAGCTTTCAAACTCTTGCTTGTTTGTATGTTTTCTCTCACAAATTGAACCAAAGACAATTCTTACAGCCCTAGATGATTCAAGCTGGTTAGAGGCTATGCAAGAAGAGCTTCTTCAGTTAAAGATTCAAAAGGTTTGGGTGCTAGTTGATTTACCTACAGGTGTGAAGGTAATTGGCACTAGATGGGTTTTTTAAGAACAAAAGGGATGAAAGAGGAATTGTGATCAAGAATAAGGCTAGATTAGTAGCGCAAGGGTACACACAAGAAGAAGGGATAGATTATGATGAAGTTTATGCTCCAGTAGCAAGGATTGAGGCAATTAGGCTGTTTCTAGCTTATGCTTCATTTTTAGGCTTCACAGTCTACCAAATGGATGTCAAGAGTGCATTTTTATATGGTAAAATTAAACCAGAGGTGTATGTTTCACAACCTCCAGGCTTCATTGATCCATTACATCCAAACAAAGTGTACAGAGTAGTGAAAGCTCTATATGGCCTTCATCAGGCACCAAGAGCTTGGTATGCAACACTAGCTTCCTACTTATTAGAAAATGGATTTCAAAGAGGAAAGATTGATCAGACACTGTTCATCAAACAGCACAAGAAGGATCTTCTATTAGTGCAGGTGTATGTGGATGACATTATCTTTGGATCTACTAGGAAAGATATGTGTTTAGAATTTGAGAAGCTTATGAAAGATAAGTTTCAGATGAGTTCTATGGGAGAACTTACATTCTTTTTGGGTTTGCAAGTTAAGCAATCATCTGAAGGCATATTTATTAGTCAAGATAAATATGTTGCAGAGACACTTACAAAATTTCAATTTGCTGATTCAAAAATAGCAAGTACACCAATGGACTCTGAGAAGCACCTTCTGAAAGATGAAGATGGAGAGAGTGTGGATGTACACACTTACAGATCTATGATAGGCTCTTTGATGTACCTTACATCATCTAGACCTAATATCATGTTTCCTGTTTGTGTTTGTGCAAGATTTCAAGTTACTCCAAAGGTTTCTCATTTAACTGCAGTCAAGAGAATTTTTAGATATCTCAAAGGTCAACCAAGGTTGGGTATATGGTATTCTAGAGAATCTCCTTTTGACTTGGTAGCATATTCGGATAGTGATTATGCTGGTGCTAGCTTGGACAGAAAGTCAACAACTGGAGGATGTCAATTCCTTGGGTGTAGACTTGTCTCATGGCAGTGTAAGAAGCAAACAAGTGTGGCAAATTCAACAACTGAAGCTGAATACATAGCTGCTGCAAGTTGCTCTAGTCAAGTTCTATGGCTTCAAAACCAACTTCTTGATTATGGGTACAATTTCTTAAACACTGTTATTCATATTGATAATAGTAGTACAATTTGTATTATTAAAAATCCAGTGCAACCTTCTAAAACAAAACACATTGAAATTAGACATCACTTTATAAGAGACTGCAATGAGAAAAGATTAATTCAAGTTCTTTAAATTGCTTCAGAACATAATTTTGCAGATCTGCTAACAAAAGCTTTTGATGTTTCAAGGTTTCAGTACTTGGTAGCAAGTATTGGAATGCTTAATCTTTAAATTTTCAATATGATGTGTTTTTGTAAATAAATTTTTTGTTGTTGCTACTGATTTATATGATACTGCTGTTATTACAAAAGTTTGTGCTAAAGTACAAATTTAAATTGTGTTATTCATATAGTTGGTCTTATGATTATACTAATGCAAGACAAGTACTTTGTATTTTGTTCTTTTGGTTTTAGACTAACAATTTCAGGTATGAATATGTAAACACAAAGGATGTTTTCAAGTGAAATGGAAACAGCAGAATTGAGATATTATTTGCTGACCATAATAGATTTATGATGGACTGAGTTTGGGAATTCAAACCTCCTTAAAACTTCTTTCTTGAAATCTAGTTATGATATTTCACATTGAATTGATGACTTAGTTGATCAGATAGTGACTGATGCAACTCACTTTCTATCATTTTATACTTTTAAGTATAATGTGCAAGTCTGAGGACATCTGATAGAAAGAACAGCTAGTAAAAGTGAATTTAACACTTGTGTTAGAGGCAACAATTACTATGAGCTGGAAACCCTGTCAAGAAAATCTTTTGAATAGATTTATCTTTACACAGGCAGTTATTTATAACTGAAAAATATTGGTTCTCACACAACCAGAGGTTGCTTTAAACCGAAATGCTGATTAAGTGTCTGTTATACACTTGATTCCTTCAAAATGGTTGAAAGTAGTATGATTTTTCAATTCTAAAATCATGAACATACTACTAAGTCAAATGATTTCTTAAAAGGTTTTTCAAGGATTCTCAAAAACCATTCATTAATGGATCATGAATCGAAATGTCCACTGATTCGCCTCTCATAGGAGTTAACACACATAGAAGTGATGAGGGCAGTAACTTAAACTCTTAAGGAATTGATGGCTTCATGTACAACATTGTCTGACAACAAGTTCTAAATGTTGTATCAGATGATAAGGAAAGATATATTTTGGTACATAGTGAGATCTTCCAAACAAGGGGAGGAAACAAAAGTTATTTGCTTCAGGGAGGTAATAATCTCAGGGGAGGAAATAATGGCCCAGAAAAGGAAGATAATCCAATAAAAGGAAAGAGAAGACAAGAGCATACAAGATGATGAGGAGGTTGAAAATGACAAGAATAGAGCTTATTCTGGAGTATTATATATATTCAGAAGGGATGAAGCATTCCAAAGGAGAAAGTTCTATCTAGATCAAACGAAGAAAAGTTTCAATTTCACTTCAAAGACATGCTGGTTAGATGATTTCACTTGTTGAAACAAGCATCCAAGATACACAGCATCATTGCCTCTTATAATTCCTCCATCCAAGGAAATTGCACCATCTTTTAGTCCAAGATTGGTTCAATATGTTTTGATATTGTTAAAGTCAAAGAAGAGCAAAGTAGATGAATTACTGAGAAGATATTCAATCTTGAAGAACGTAAGTGTTTGAAAGATCTTCAATCCAAGATTTAATTCAGAAACATGTTTGAAAGGATTCACATGTTTAGGGGAGGATTGTTGGGAATTAAATATTCAAGATGTCTAATATCGGGTTCTAATCCAAGAAATACTCTAAGTGTAATTCTGCTGCTAGTGCAAAATGGTTTCTGATGTTAATGTTGATTCTGCTGATAGAACATATCACTCTGCTGATAGTGATAAATGACTCTGCTGATAGGCTTAGCATTCTGCTGATGGATTCTGCTGATAAAGATACTTGTTCCTGCTGATAGCGATAACTCGTTGATGCTGATAGTGAACACTCTGCTGATGAAAGGATAAGATCGAAAAGATATTTATTGTATTTTCGTCAACAATATATGGTAGATAAATATCTTACCCCATGTGCTTAGTTAACAAGTTGTATACATAGATACATGTTGTATCTTATGTACTGACACTCAAAAGGATAAGTTAACAAAGTAAGTCGGCTAAGACTTTAAGCAATATGTAAAGATCTTTTGACTATAAAAGAGATCTTAGTTGTGATATTAGTTAAGTGTGTTAAGAGTTAGTCCATACATATATTTTTTTTAAAAGAACATATAACTGTTAGATAAGAACAAACACAAAAACATCACAAGTTAGAAAAACTTAAGATTCAAGGTTGTAACCCTAGTGATATTTCAAGATCACTCGTATTATTATCTTTAATAATATTGAATCGTTTGGTGATAATCTTTATGTGTTCATTGCTAACTAACAAACATAACAATTCCATTTCCATAAAATACACAACCTTCTAAGTTTGTTTGAGTGAATTCCGCACAGTTAATCATTTTAACACAACATATAATACACACAAAGTCACAAGGTTTAACCACCTTAATCGTGTGTCCAGGATCCTAGCAATATAGTTAGTATATGCCTTGAATTCTAATTACTACGATAAAAAAATGTCCAAATCCTCAAGCAACGATTACAAGTGCAGTGAAGAAAACCATGTTGAATGATCGAACGGTTCCTGCTGCACTTTTAAGAATGCATTTTCATGATTGCTTCATCAGGGTGATAATTCTTCTTCTACTTGAAATGTGTAGATACCAAACTGACTTATTGAAAACTGATGTAATATAGTTTTTTCTTACAAATGCTGCAAACTGTTTTACGAATAACAATTTTCTTATCATATTACTAAAGAAGTTGTAATGTTAGTTTGTTGGAATATATAGGTTTTGCTAATTAATTTTAAACTTTCTAGGGCTGTGATTGTTCGGTTTTGTTGAACTCAACCGCAAATAACCAAGTAGGTTTGATTCTGGGCATCTAAAGGTCGCAGACTTTGGAACTAGCGAGCTACTAAAAGTGAGCAAGACGGTCAAACAAGGAACTCGAAACTATTGGGACCACCATCATAGGGTGGTTAGCTGTTATGGGGTTAGCCCTTTATATCGCCTTTTTCGCCCCTGGAATGGGACCCGTTCCATGGACAGTTAACTAGAAAATATATTCTGAATCGTATAGAGGGATATGTGGTGGAATGTCGGCTATGATTAATTGGGTGTCAAATTTGAACATGGCTAAAAGCTTTATTTCCATAGGTATAGCTGTTGGGACTTCTGTGACTTTTTTAATATATGGTTTTTTTATGAAAATTATCAACATTTGTAAATAATTGGCATATTTTGGAATTTGGTGCAAGATTTGGAGGTGTAATAGTAGGTAACACGTTATGTCATGGCATTTTAACTTAACAGATACCTAACAGAATACTTCATGGTATTGAGTCATTATTGAATCTTTACTTAATCATTTATTACATCACGTTTTTGAAGTGATCACGGTTGAATTTTCATCTTGCATCCGCATGATAGAAGACGTCCGAGTCCGACTTATGGGTTGGCAAGAAGGGGTTATTTGATAGCTCCTTTGGGGGAGGCTAATGAGAAACCTACCTTCGAGAGGGTACTTGAAAGAGCGAAAAGGAATCCTTAAGGTAGATTACGACTTCTGCCAACTTTTTATGCTAAAACGCAATCGTTTCTACCATATATCATATTCATTTATTTTATATTGTTTTAGTTCTATCAAACATACCATTGCATAACCTAATGCATTTTTTGCAGAAGTGAACAGCATAAACAGTTAAAAAATCGGTAACCATTGAGGAACATATTTTCGTCCATGTAGCTTTCTAGAAGTAGTTGCTGACCTCTTTTGGTTAGGCGGGTCTTCTGCTTTCATAGAGTCAATGCACTCATCACATATTTCACCACGTGCTGTAGCAACTGCTGAGTTTTCTTCAACTTAACTTTCCGTGGATACGACACATTCAGAAACTGAACCAGGCATAAGTAAGATCCTTTCAAGATTATTTGAACTATTGGGCTATTGACATATACCCTTTGACCACTTCGGGATGCTGTCAAATTACTGAACTGTTACACAGTTTCACAAAATCAAATGACTATACCATGTGTATTTGATGTTACTAATTTGAGTAATTTGACGATGAATTGTAGTATGCCCAGTATGTATTCGAGGAGATATCAAGCGCTTAAATGAAAGAAAAATGGAGTTTAAACAATTATTAGTAGACTAAGAGGCAATGTGTTGCTTTCTATCTTCACATATTATGATATAATGCTTTGTTTGAGGAGTTTTATTTTTCAATAAATGAGTAATGGTTTTGTAGGATATGTGCATAGATAAACCAGATGAATAATGGCTCTCATTATACAAATTAAGACTTTGAATTGTTTAAAATATTAGTAGAACATATATGTGGTCGTACTTATACTTATATATAGGCTGACGAATGTAATATACCAGGGGCTTAATTAATTTTCATTCTAATGATGTGGCTCTATATTATTGCAGGTAAATACATATATGAACTTTAATAAGTTTGGAGGATCGTCTTGGGTATGAGCAACATCATAAGAGTTGGACCATTATGCATGAAATCTTATCTACAAATTAAACAAGAGAGTTATTTGGCACCTTGGATGACATATTTCACTTGGGTAATCCTTCATTTGTATTTATTTGTCTTACTACGTTGTATTCAGATCCGTGCATGTGCATTTTCATATTATAGTTCTTCGATGATAATAATCTTATGTTCAAATATATCCCATTAATACCTATCGAGTTAATTTTAATACCTACGAGTTAATTTTAATATACTATGTTGTATTCAGATCCGTGCAGTGAGTAAAAGGCATCTTCAATGGGAAGCCAGTAGGTTTTTCCTTGCAATAATATCCCATTAATACCTATCAAGTTAATTTTAATGACAAGATACAACATGAATTTATTTATCATTTTGGGTTTCACATTGGTTTTATTTCTCAGGGTGTACAACCCTTATACACTAATTGCTACAGAAGACCTTTATGTACAATCAGCATGCTCATGATTTTACTCCTTTGCCTGAGCAATTCATCAAAGGATTAACGACAACAAGTTTACAAGGTCGGGACTAGATTGTTTCTGACTAGACGTGTGATGTTAATAATAGTCCAAGTGACCTGATCTATTATATGGATGGATCACATAGTTCTAAAAGTATCGAAGTTTGTGCAAATTGGTTTTCACTTGCCATTAAAGACGATGACAGGCAACGATGCTTAAGTAACCAGAAACGTCATGGTTCTAGACCTTCAAATGATTACAGGAAGGACTAATGACATATGAGAAACATAAAATATTCCCTCGGTTCCATCTAATGTGACATATATATATTGAACATTTACATCTAGAACTACTTTTAATCTTTTGACGAAACGAGTTAGTAGGTTGACATGTTAACCAATATGACTGCTTTTGCATTTTAACAAATATGACTGCTTTTGCATTTTAACTTTTTTCTTTACCTTACCAGCTTGACATGTTAAATCTAGAAACATAACCTGTATCGACCCCTTCTTTAGTAGATTGGTCGAAATTGCTAATATCTTTTTCCTTATTTGATCCTTTTGACTCAACTAAAAATGCAGATATTGTTGTTCAATTGCATGCCTATGAGAGATCCATAATTGCTCTTCCCGCGGCTGCTCGACACATGTGCTGGTCATGGTAATTATCTGAGACACAGTTGTACTGATAGACACATAGCTTTTATTAAGTAAATTGATCTTTTAGGTGCCAGCTTCAAAAAGGCATTGTTTGTACCAAACATGTCGATCTACACCGAAGTTGGATCGAGCTCATCCTTTCCACCAACTGATTCTCAAGTTCATTTATCATGGCAACCTGGCACTTCAAATAGTACGGGAGAACATCACTTGTGGTGAAACAGGTTTTGTTCACATTTCCAGAATTATCATATTTTTTAAATAAAGTTACACTTACTTTGTTTACCTGCACAAAATACAAGAATTTAAGTTTGGTTCCACAAGTTTATGAATTATAATGTTTCATTATATCTTCTTATTTACAGGAATGCCATTTTTAATATATGTCTAAATCATCAATTGTGAAGTGTGACAGATGGCATAGTTTTTGTATAGTTAGGAGTTTTATAAAATGACTTGCATCACAATTTATAAAATGACTTGCGACGACTTTCAATCATTTGACCCGATAGTCCCTTTTGACCTGTTGTGTTGAAAGACCACCCAAACTGAACAAATTATTAGTAAACGGGTCAAATATTTTCACATCTACTCTCTTTACAATCTAGAGGAATTGCTCACTTAGAAGTGCTGGATCTCTCTTCTTTTTGCTTACGAGTGTATTGGTTTGTATTTGTAGTGAAATCAAGTTCTATTCCAATGTCAATAGCTAACAGGTGTCCAAGGTGGTGAGTTAAAAAGATCCGAACTTTATACTTATAACGAGTTGGCGAAAATGTATTAATCATGTGGGAATTTGCAGGTATGTGACATCGTTGCGAGCAGTTATATATACGGATGGAAACACCATGCCTCAAGCACTAATGTGGTGAGTTAAAACACCTAAATGCTCTTCCAAAGGCCCAACACTGTCATAACCTTTGTTCATAATAGCTAATAAGACTTTGGTTATTGTTACATTAAGTAGGCTTTGCTGAACTCAAGGGTGTTTGGGATTGTTTTTTTTAATATTTATTTACTTTTTATAGGGCATTTGGGGCAATCTTTATAGAGACAACTCATATACGGCTTATAATGTTTGAATTTTAATCATAAAGGGTTTCAGCGTATTGATTATACCATTGAAGAAACTGTATTTTTTAAATAAACGACAATGAATTGGTCGAAAAAACAATTTAGTGTTTTATACTTGTCAAGTCTTGTCTATGAGTTTTGATCAACTGGTTTTTTTATATTTTTTTTGTTTGTTTACATGAGTTAGCGCTTTAAACAAATGTGAAGACACGCTGAACTATCATGTTTTGCTCTAAAGACCTATCATTCAAAGAATTAATTTGTGATTCTTTGTTAGACAAGGCATATAATTTATGTATTTACTATTTGCAGTAAATGATCTTTCAACCAATCATCCAAAAGAAATTGAACACCATGCTTAAAGTTCTTTTGGCAACACACTCTTGACATCCATCTAGAGGAGACTGCCCGCAAAAAGGTATTTATTTCTTATTGAGTATTTAATTACATTAACTGTCATCAAAAGAATAATTATAAGTCGTGCCTGTGCATCGTTTGTAGGTATTAGTTAACGAAGAAAGAGATATTAAAGAGAGTTTTCTTTTCTTCTTCTCCTTCTTCTTCTTCTTCTTCTTCTTCTTCTTCTTCTTCTTCTTCTTCTCCTTCTTTTATGCGTTAACAATGGAAATTAGTTGCTCCCCGTTCTAAAAAATAATTTCCGTTAAATAACACCATCAAAAGAATAATTATAAGTCATGCCCGCCCATCAGGCGGGCTTCAACATCTAGTATGTATATATATATATATATATATATACACACACACACACACACACACACACACATATATATATATATATATATATATATATATATATATATATATATATATATATATATATATATATATATATATAATATATATATAGAAGAGTCCTTATAATGAGAAGGCTAGGAAGCAACTAGGAGCTGCCACGTGTCCCAATTAGTCCGCCCTTTTTTCTAATACTCTCATGGGTATTTTCATCATTTACGTTGAACCATATAAAAACCTTCTATCGTCATTTATTCTTCACTTCTTCCACATTCTCTCCTTAGATAACAACTACGCCTTCCTCATTCCCTCAATCATCCCTGTTCTCCTCCTTCGATCCACCACTCACCAGTGCCTTCACCACCATTCACCACCGCCTTCCCCACCATTCCCCACCACCTTCCCCGTCATTTACCGCCGACCGTTCACCACCGTTACCCGCCAAAGATGTAACCAGATTAATTATTCAATTTGAATGTAAGGTCTTTTAATTGTAGTTAACTGTTGGTGTCAATTAATATGGGTATATTGATCTCTTTTTGCATGTACATGATGTTCATTGATTTATTTTGAATAATTTGTTGGTTTTTTGTTGTTATTAATCTAGATATGTTATATTCAAAGTGTCTAGATCTGAAAGAAATATATACAAAATGTTTATAGTAAAGCTGCACATAAGGTGTTTGATAAAATGTCTTGGTGATATTTTATAACTATGATGCACTGAGTTTACTCTGTGATGCATTAGCTTTTAAATCTTTAATTGTTTGTCATTTTTCAGTGGAAAAGGCTTGTATGTGTAGTTGTATGTGTATAAAGTTGTTATGAAATACTGATGGAGTAAGTTTTTGTGGCAAATATAGATCTAAATTGAACCCAATAAAATATCACTACATTTTGATTTTGGATGTTAAATTGAACTCTATAACTTATTACATTTGTTACTCAGATAAAAAATATTACTTGCGCCTGGTGATACTCAGGTTGTTGTTACTTTGATCGCATTTAGTATATATTCCAGTTAAATTGTGATATCCAGTAGTTTGTTTTAGTAGAATTGTACTGCTATGACTTAATCACATTTGGTTTATTTACTTTTGAGAATTACAAAGTTCATTAGCGTTTCGATATTGAGTAATTGTTTTAGTAGAATGTGAAAGCTAGGTTGCTTTAGTTAACAGATTGGGGATATCGTAACATATGAATCTTTCTATAGTTGAGAAAGTATGTGAGTTTTGTTTCGTAAGATCGGTATGGATGCTAGATATACTGGTTTAGACTTATATGTGAATTAATTAAAAAAATAAGTTTAGAATGTAGGCTTGTAACTTTGGACTTGAGATCGGTATAGATTCTAGATATACTGGTTTTTTGATGCTAGATATACTGGTTTAGATTTATATGTGAATTAATTAAAAAAAATAAGTTTAGAATGTAGGCTTGTAAGTTTAGACTTCAGAATATACATACTGATGCAGTAACTTATACATTGTGATACAGTAAATTATACCTTGTGATGCAGTATAATAACACAATGATGCAGTTAAGTATTACTGTGATGCAGTAGAATAATATTGTGATGTAGTAGAATAACATAATGATGCAGTTAAGTATTACTGTGATGCAGTAGAATAATATTATGATGCAGTAGAATAACATTGTGATGCAGTAGAATAATATTTGGCTGTAAGATTGTTATTATAACTGCATGCCTGTCTTGTGTGTTTTGATGCAAGACTTATAAATAGTTTTAAGTGACATAAGTTTTTCGCTTGGCTTATCTCAAGATTCTTATTTTTAAAAGCACGTCAGGGTTGATGAGCAATCCTACCCATCACCTAGATTTGCGTATTGTCTTACTATTTTGACGATCTTGCAGCAAGATTGGAAGTCTAAAATCGAAAAGTACGGAGGGAAAGTGGCCAACCATGTCATTGGTACTAATTAGTTCTCATGAGAAACTAGTAGCTAGCATTTAGTTTGTTGCTGTTAGATTGTTTTAATAACCGTGGATATCTTTTTGTACGAGGGGTGACCTATCTAGTTGTGCCTCCAATGGAGCGAGATTGAGGAGGCTCTTCCAAAGTTACAGAAGCATTGTAAGTAGTTAAATTCCCTCAGTTACTACCATTTACTCCATCCTTAATTCATAATATGTTAGCTGTTTAATCTCAATCTGACATTAACTATTGAACTTTCTTGAAATTGAATAGAAAGCGAGGCATACCTGTGGTACGTGAAGCTTGGCTAAGTGATAGCATTGATAAAATGGAACTGATGCGTTTGGATGCTTATGATGTTGTTAGTGATCTTGCTGTTGACGGAAAAGGAATCCCATGGGATCAACTAGACCCAAGTCAAGAGGCTTTAGAATCTCTAAATGCCGAAGTGAAGATACTTTTTTTTTTAAATTTCCGCCTTGCTTTTGATAAATTTGCTATAAATTTTTATTGGGTTTGTTTGATTCTTGCAGATCAAGATGTTTGGAAAAAGAGGGGTACACAAAGATAGCAAGTTAGACAAAGAAGGTGGTGTTATCTTTGAGAAAGACGGGATCTTGTACAACTGTGCATTTTCCGTTTATGACAGAGGTAGAAAAGTAAATGAGTTATGTGTTATGCAACTTATCATGGTCCTGGAGAACCGATTGCATTTGTACTTTAAGAGAGACAGAGTTGGTGCGGACCCACGTGCAGAAGAACGAGTTGAAGAGCGTGAGGATGTGGACGAAGCGATCGAAGAGTTCGCGAAGCTGTTCGAAGAGTTGACTGGAAATGAGTTTGAGGCATGGGAAAGGGAGAAAAAGATTGAAAAGAAGCCTCGGAAGTTTTACCCAATCGACATGGTGAGTTGTGTTCCATTCAGTGATAAAACAAAAAAATTCGATCTCTGAGAAAAGCTTAAAAGTTCCATTTCATGTAGGATGATGGGTATGATGTGAGATATGGTGGCCTGGCACTTAGGCAACTTGGGGCAGCTGCAGCTCACTGTAAGCTGGATCCATTTGTGGCTAATTTCATGAAGGTCTTGTGCAGTCAAGAGATATATAGGTATGCTTTGATGGAGATGGGACTCGATGCACTTGATCTACCTGTGGCCATGCTCACTGATTTGCATATAAAAAGATGTACGTTCATGTTCAATTTGAATTTTTTTTTTTTAATTACAGGATCCACCTTTTGTTAATGGAAAATGAAGATGAGGAGGTTCTAGTAGAATTTGTGGAAAAATTCGCAACAATGGAAGATGAAGATGAGGAGCAGCCAGCAAAGGCTGTATGGTCAGATTTCAGTCAGAGATGGTTCACACTATTGCATTCAACAAGGCCTTTTCACTTCGGAGATCACCAAGAAGTGGCTGATCATTTAAGAATATTTTACTTACGGGTTTGAATCGTCATCTACTGGTTACTAATATTGTAAGAGTATCTGTTTTTAAATTTAGGCTGCATCTATGCTTGAGGGTGTGCGGGACATAAATATGGAATCAAGGATTGTAGAGGACATGAGTGGTGATACACTCGATGACCTGCTGTTTGAGCGGTATAAGAGGTTAGGATGCTCCATTTCGCCGTTGGAAAAAGAATCAGAGGACTACGCTATGATTCTAAAATATGTTGAGAAGACCTATGAGCCTGTGAAAGTTGGGGAGATCGTAAGATCCATTTTCTATATACTGTGTCTTATGTTTATTCATTGTCGTTGGTTTCTTATCTAGTTTATGGTTTCAGAGCTATGGAGTATCAGTTAAGAACATCTTTGAAGTGGAAGTAAGTGCGGGACCATCGTATGATGAAATGAAGAAGCCAAATAAAGTGCTTTTATGGTGTGGTAAGAAACACATTGTAAAGTGCTTTTCACTTCGGAGATCACCAAGAAGTGGCAGATCATGCAAGAATATACATGGTAATGCAGTGAATTTACAAAAGTTTGATTCAGTATATTTATACATTGTGATGCAGTGAATTTACATAATTTTGAATTTTTGATTCAGTAGATTTTAACACTGTGATGTAGAAAATTTACATCAATGTGATGCAGTATATTTTTACACGGTAGACTAATATCATTGTGATGCAATAGAATTATAAACTGTGGTGCACCAGCTATATACATTCTAATGCAGTACATTTTTACACTGTGATGCAGTAGATTAATATCATTGCTAGGGTTATGTTTTTCTTTCCATTTTCTTTCTTTTGTAAACGAGATAGCAAAACAAATGAATCACGCGAACAAGTTGACGCGATGCATGGACCATTGACATTCCTAGATGTAGGTTGACATGGTGTACTCGAGTTCAATAATGAAGTTTTAAGGAATCAAGTACTCATAGTATAACCTTCTTTAAGTAGATTATTAAATGTGATGCAGTCGTTTTATACCCATAATGCGTTTGTTTTTGCGGTTGATTTATACATCTGATGCACTAATTTTCATAATGCGTTTGTTTTTTATAAGCTGATGCGGTTGATTTTATATGTAATCACTACGTATTTATAATGCTCTTTTTTTGCAGGTAGGGACTGTAATCTGTAATAAGGCAGATTTCAAAAGACGTATATGTGATATAGTTTGGAGTCATCAGATTTTACTAGAAGATTTTGAAAGAGAGTGGGAATGTATGCTCAACGACTTTGAACTTGATGATAATAAGTGGTTAAAAGACATGTTTGGCATGAGGGAAAGATGGATACCGTCATACCTTCGCGATGAGCTTATGGCAGGCCTCATGCGCACTACTTCTAGATTAGAAAATGAAAATCATTTTTTTTCCATCATGATGCAGCAGAATTATATTAAACTGTGGTGCACCAGTTAAATACATTATGATGCAACAGATTTATATATATTGATTCAGCAAATTTATAACATTGTAATTTAGTAGATTTATACATTGTGATGCAGTAATTTACATCTTTGTGATACATTAAGTTTATACAATGCGATGCAGTAATTTACATCCTTGTGATCCATTAGATTTATATACTGTGATGCAGTTGAAAATCAATAGTGATGCAGTAGAAAATTAACAGGGATGCAGTATATTTATACACTGTGATGCAGTATATTTAAACATTGTGATGCAGTATATTTATACATATTGATGCAGTAAATTTTTAATATTGTGATGCGGTAGATTTATAGAATGTGATGCAGTAAATTTTTAACATGATGATCGGAGTAGATTTATACAATGTGATGCAAAAATTTAATTAATATTAAACAAACACTGTCATATTAAAAGGTACAAAACTTAGAATTAAACATTCATTAATCCAAATTATTACAACTAAAAGTTTGAAATATTCAATAGAATTTAAAGTAAATACAATACAAATACATGGTCAATAATCTTCTTAAACAAATCTTGAGTCACTTTGATATTGTCACCTGTTATAATTTTAGAATTTTTTGGCAGATTCTTCACATATGCTTCTGCTTGTTTCTATATTTTTTTTCTTTTTTCTCATTAACGCTGACTAGAATCATCATTGCTAAGTATTTTGCGCACAACAACTTTATTTGTACTTTTTGACCTTTCACCTTCTTTCTTCAACTCATGCAAAAATGCTCCACGACCCATGTATATTTCGATATGCCTCATAACAAATATGACACAGTCTGTATCGTTGTATGTAGTTCTCAAATGCATCTTCACTGCAATTAAAGCTCAACATATTTCGGGTGGTTTACTCTACGCATGTAGTCAACGAATGAGTTTATCTGTGAAAATTATTAATATATATATATATATATATATATATATATATATTGTGAATTAATATTATGATGCACTATATTTGACACACTGATGCTGTAAAAACTCATTGATTCACTAATTATAACACTCTGATGCAGTAATAAAAACATTTGTATTTATTTAAGTTATACTTACCATGACCATTGCATAAGCACCATATCTTACAGTTACATCATCAATATCATTATCAATGTTGTCGCATCAACATAACTGAAAAGTCCCAATTAAAAGAACGTCAATATCAAATTCATAATCCTATATGTATTTTAGTTTC
Source organism: Artemisia tridentata subsp. tridentata (assembly GCA_021014915.2). Lineage (NCBI taxonomy): Eukaryota > Viridiplantae > Streptophyta > Magnoliopsida > Asterales > Asteraceae > Artemisia > Artemisia tridentata. The sequence goes on along the minus strand of CP139501.1, from coordinate 73,632,098 downwards.
AAAATAGCAGCAAAATTTTCATCCAAAATTCTTCTCTCTTTGCTATATTCTTTCCATGTTCAATCATGTGATGATTCTCACTTCATTACAAGAATTACATGACACATACAAGAACTTAGTGTATCAGTTCATTACTGTAACACCCGTTCCCCAAGTGTTGGGACCCCACCCTAGATGAAAGTGGGTAAAGAACTTTTGTGATTGGTTGGTCAACAAAGCTACATGGAAGTCAAACCCGGTAGTTAAACTAATAGTCAAAGTATGACTAACATAGTGATATGGAATATGATGAATAAACTAGAAGGACCTAAGTTGCCAAGTGTTAATTATGTGTTATAAGTTAGTTGTGGTTAAAATAGAAGGAATGAGACTTGAGGGACTAATTATGTCAAAGGGCCAAAGTCCACACCTAACTAGTTATATCTAGTTATTTCTAGATGAGTCTTGCATTATTGAGGTGTGTGAGAAGGCCGATTTTCTAGTGAGAAGAAAAGGAGGGAAATTAGCTAGGTAATGATCTATGAAGAAGAAAGTGAAGATCAAGTGTCTATAGCCTTCCCTTAGTGATGATCATCACAAGTAAGTAATTCATTGTCTTGTTTTAGTAAAGTTATAGATGAGAAGAAAAGTTGGAAATCATCATATGATATGGGTATGATCATATGATGATTTGGTTAGTAAGATGAGTATGTTTTGATGGGTTTTGATAACCCTTGTTTATGTATTTGAGTATTATGTGAGTAGGTTTTAATTATGATGGATGATGATGATGAGGATGGAAGACCATAATGATGATGATGATATTGATGTTATGTAGCTTGGATTGAGGTAAGTAAACCGGTATAATGTAAAGTTATAATGATTTCTATGCATTATGTGTTATGTGGCTAATATGTTAAAGTTATGGTTGTTAGCATAATGGTAGTATGTGTAAGAGATTATAAGGTTAGAGGATGTGTTAGTATGAGTGGATTAAGGGAAAGGAAAGGTTAAGGCTTATGTGGTTAAGGTATGTGTTATGCTCAATGTCATTGGATTAATGGTTGTGTAATGTGTAATGTATTGAATGAGGTATAATGTTAAGTTATATCCGTTTTACTTACTAAGCATTCGTGCTTACGGTTTAAGTGTTCAATGTTTTGTAGGCTCATATATGATGCTATGGCTTGGAAGAGAGCAAGGCTTGGGTTATAGCTTAAGGATACGGAAGTGGATTGGAAATAATAAGCATTAGGAGCTAGGTAGAATGCCGAGCTCTAGTCATGGTTGTATCCTCGAGAGTCTCTTTTATGAGTCGTATAATGTGTGTCAAAGTCGGGTAACGGTTTGGAAGTCTAACGATGGGTCAAAGTGTGTTTTATGTGTTTTTGAGTAAAGTCTAAAGGGGCGTTTGGTTTATGTGTAAACATACCCATTTTGAGTAGTAAACGGGTCAAGTACCCTTGAAACATGTTTGATATGTTAAATAAATGAAGTTGGTCAAGTTAGATGTGAAACGGAAGTGGTATAAGTGGTTTGTTGTGAAAATGGGTCAAAACGGGTTATTTGTGTAACACCCCCAAAATCTGGTTTAACGGAAGCATACATGTTTGGGTGCTACTAAATTGATATCACGACACAAAGTATAAAGTATGGTTTTATCTCAACCATTTAAAAATAGATTTCATATTCAAAAGAGATTTGTTTACAATATTTCAAAAACAATGTGGAAATATAAGCCCATAAGAGATTTCAAGTGGTCCCGAATATATCAGAGTCTTCTATGACCATGCCATGCCATGCCAAAAGCCTTGAGTAGTGTGCTATTGCTTAATACCTGAAAATACATGCTAAAAAGTGTCAACACGAGGTTGGTGAGTTCATAGGTTTATGAAAAAGCAGTAAAGATATTGTGAGTTCAATAAAAGTTTTGTGACCATCGTGTCGCTCACAATGTCATAAAAATATAGTTTACCTCATAACAAGATTTTAGTTGTGTACCAAGAGTAGGGCATGTACCCCAAATAAAATAGTTTATTACGCTAGTAGTTGGACCATGAGTTTGTTATATGAGCATCGCAACCCATGCGAGTCATATAAAAATAAAGTCTATTACGATAGCACTAAGTCATGCAACCGAAGCTATAACAGTGTGCATGCATCTAGAAGCATGTTAAATATAAACGGCCCGGCAAGTGTTTATCCCAGACACTTGTAGTTTCGACATGGTATACGTTCGTTTGCCTATCCGGTCAACCCGAACGGGGACGTTACTCCCAATAGATCTATTTATAACATTCGCGCTTCCAGCAGGAATTAACGGTTCATGAGTTGGGCAATTTGGGACATAACAGGGCTTAGGCTAATCTACGTAATAGCATAAAAAAAATAATTTGGTCCATAAAAGTTTTGCATGTTTCTCACCCCAGTTGTAAAACAAGTTCAAATAGAGTGGGGTTACATATCAATCAATCACATAATACTTTCAAATAACCAATTCAAATAATGGCTCAATAGTCAGATGAACAGTTCACAGATTTTAAATAAACAGTCATTGAGTATGTTTAAAACGAGCATGTATTCTCCCCCAAAACAGTTAGAAAATCAGTAAAAGTAGGGGTTATGAACTCACCTGATGCGATAGCTACAATGGCAAAGTGGATTCACTTAAATGTAAATTCAATTGAGATTTTGGAAATAGCTTCTCACACGACCTGAATAACAACAATGTTTGAGAATTCGTCTCAGCACGAATAATGGATGCGATATGAGGAATCGTATGACGATTTGTTCGGTGATGTGCGTGTGATATGCTTAAAATATTTAGAGTTCAATAATATTCTCAATAAGATTATGAGTTGCGTTGTTTATAAGTCGTTATATATAATTATAACGTATTGTTTAGTATTTGTGTTCGGATTGAAATAATACACAATTGTGAGGGTGTGTGGTGTAAAATGAGGGTTGGAAATGAGATGTGATAATGTTTCTGTGTGACCCTTCAAATTTCACTGATTTTACACTTTACACCCTAACGGTGTTTGCGTTGCACCGTTAGTCCTCGGTTTATAAAAGTTACATTTTTAACTCAAAATTTACCCAAATGACAAACTGAGCTTACATTTTAAAATATTGTCATTTTCCATCCTTAACATTCTGTTTTGACAGTTTTAATCTTTAGTTTTGCCGGTTTGGCAGAAATGGCCCCTCGGGGTGAAAATCTTTGCATTTTTAGTCCAAAGTACACTAAAATGTGGTGAAAATTTCTACAGAAATTCTCGTAGCTTATAGAAGCTTATTAAAGCTTATTCCAATTGATTTTTCCATAAAACAACTTACTTTTAGCTTAATGGGCTTATTAACGTGGCATTTAAAGGCCCATTAAGAATTTTTGAGGCGAGGGCATGAATATTGTTTTGGGCCTGAAATCAGGCTATTTTTATGATTCTAAAAATGTTTCGCATGGGTCCATTGAGCTTGTAAAACGTTAGGTCTTGTTGGGCTTTTGTTTAGCCCAATACCGAATTTATATGAGTTTTTCTGAAATGATTCTTAGTTCAGACTTGCGACTGGCAGTTTCAAAATGGTTAATTTTGAGTGACGGGTTGAAAGTATTTTCGAAAAATCCATACACGAAACATATAGTATTTCAGGTTGTCAAAGAGTTAATGCAAAAATATTAGGGCGTTGTGTTTCTAAATTCGAAGATATGGGTCGAGTTTGTGGCTGAGTTACACGTTTTGAAAAAAAAAAAAACTGAAAACCAAAAATATGTCCAAGTCTTCTACCAGTTTTGTGGGACGTTTAGATTGGACGATTTTTAAAGGCTTTATAGTGTTTTTCATGAAAAATTCTAAAATAGAAAATTATAGATTGTCACGTTGTGATTTGAACCCAAGAAAAATATATATATGTTAATTTTGGTATTTCGAAAATAAATGACCATGAACACAAAGGTTTGGGGCTGTTTTAATATTCCAAATACTTGGAAATTTTTCTAAGTGTTTTTAGTTGGATTTTTGCGTGTTCACAGCAGGTTCAAAAAAATGATTTCGTTTTAGCCATGAGTGAATGCATGAGTGTGTCGTGTGTGTTTATACGTGACCTTGGGTGGCTTAACAACCGCATAGAACAAGATTCGAACTAGGGAAACCAAATGTGCACGTAAAACTTTGTCCATAACTATACGTTGTAAGTATACGATATACAAGTTATTGAAACGTGATTCCAAACGAATTACAACTGAGACGAGGGGACTTACAGCACCACGCATGTGGGAAGAGATCGTGTAGAATGGGAGAACACGTAAAACTTCCTCTGGCTCGCTTGAACATTAACCTGATTCTACATAAATTACGAACTATGTGATATGGATCGAATGTAATGGGGTGATGTTGTTTCTGGTCCTTGTGGTTGTGCAAGGTATTATTAGAATGGCTGGGACACAAGAATTTGCCAAAACTTTAGCGTATTTATTTCGAAATATTTCCCTTCGACTCCTGTTTATTAAACTCCGATCGAGTTGAGTGTTTCTGAATTCAAGAGATTAGCAAAAATGATTATAGGACATATAGGATGAGTGAAGTGTGATTGAGAAGGGTATCATTCGGTTGATATAATTAACCGAAATATTCTTTGGGAAGTTTAATAGCTAGTGGGAGACAAGGACCACTCATGATAACATGTTTTTCTGAATTTGAGGTCAGTTCTTGTGAGTGATATAACCAGGATAATATGCGTATAAGGCCAAGAAAGGAATAGGGAACAAGGACGGATGCATGGGTCGATTTAATATTGCATAAGGGTGAAATAATGTGGATTTTCAAATCACACCATGTGTTTCCATAGTGTAGGGAGTACACATTACTGTAGTTTTATTGATGGAAAAGGCTTTTGGTGAAAAACTTTGAGAAGACATTACAAGATACAAGTGTCAGTAATGATTTTTAAATCGTTTAGCTCGATAATTCCTTCATTAGGTTTATAAAATATTAATGCCATGTTTCCTGGAAATCATGTGGACATTCCTGACAAGTTTGACTGAGGAAAGGGCTCGGGGTAGTAGCAATAAGTGTGGTTGTCGGCATGAGTTTTTACACAAGTTTATATATACCAAAAATGTTTAAAAAAAAATCCATATAATTCGTTTTAATGTGTAAGATTGAGTTAGGAAGTGAGGAATGCTCTCAATAACTCATATACGATGTATAATGAACGTTGAATATGGCCAGGAATGCTCGCGGGTTAGTTCGAGTGTGTTGACAAAAATTGTAAAATCGCATAGGGTGGAATGTGGCCAAACATTTTGGCCTTGTGGCACGTACCAAACGTCCATGATACTGGGTGATACTCGACATCCTAATACCTGGCCAGGCGGTGAATCGAGTGCCAAAAAGAATCGCATAATTTGCTTGTAAAAATCTAGAGATATCGAGGTCACAAATTGGGTGTGTTGAAGATCGGGTTCTAGCCAAAACTCCAGAAAATAACAAAAATTGGTTTTTGGGCTGACGAACTGTGTACCGGCCCACTTAGTATTTGGATTTTGAATTTTCAGTTGGGCTTAAGTATTGGGTTATATAAACAGTGAAGTCTAGAAATTAATTTGCATATTAGTTAGTAATTTATTCTGAATTTTTGTGGTTCACGTGTGTTTTCGTTCCGTGTTTTTGTCACCTGTTGTTGTTGAGTTATTTTTGAATAATAACTATTCGTTAGGAGATAACCTCTCATTTTCACAAGTCGGAAAATAATTTAAATACGTGCATTCCGATCATTAATTATTGTTTTAACAAATGGAAAATTGCCATTTGTTACAATTTGCATAACCCGTCTCATTTGTAAAAGTACCCCTTCGGGGTGTTAATCGGTAAATGTTTTTGTATGAAAATAAACTATTAGACATACTAAAGGATTCTGGAAAGTTTCGTCAAGTTTTGAGTCCGGGAGGTCGGGTTTCTGAGCGGGCCTGGCGAAAATGCAAAATTGGGACAGTAGGTCTGTCCAGATTTGCTGGACAGAGCAGATACGGCGCATCTCCTTGTTGAGATATGGCGTATCAGGTGATACGGCGCATCTCCTTTTTGAGATACGGCGCATCTATCCACAGTCCAGGTTTGGCAGTTTTCAAAAAAATCATATCTTTTAATCCGTAAGTCGAAATAGGTCGTGCCACCTATCGTTTCGAAGGTAATTGAGTCTAGTTTCATTTAAAAATAGTCTCAATGGCTTAAAGTTTATAGATTTTTGTAAGTGGTCAAAAGAGTGAGCAGATGTCCGTTAAAGTGAGTCGATTCCGCGTAAAAAAGTTTTAAATTTTGGTCTAAACGGGCACGGGGCGTTACAACTTGGTATCAGAGCTTCGGTTTAAGTGAATTAGGTTCTCTTTAGGATTGCCTAGACTTAAACCACTCGTAGACGTGTTGAGCTTAAGTTTAAGTAACGCCGGCTAATATTGTGAAAGTTATAGGATTTGAATGTTGAATTATGATATGGATTATGTGCTTGCTATACGAGTTTAATGATGAGGATTTATGAATATGTTTTATGTAATCTAGGTGGTGAAGGATTTGATGTGTAAATGATAGGATTACCGTGCACCTTGGGTTGTGTCGGTAATTATTATGTGATTATGTGAATGCACACTATAGAAATAATAAAGAATGTGTATAGAAAGTATAAGTAGTATGCTTGCTATAGAAAGACGAGAATAGAATGTCGTACTAGTGAGAAATTATAGGTGGGCATAAGAAGTTATATGAGAATGTGTTCATGGCAAAGACTTAGATGTTGAGTAAAGCGAATTGTCGAAATAAGAAATTGCAAAATATTAAAAAGACGTACGAGTAATGAATGATACCTAAAGTAGCTATTGCATCGATTGCTAAAGTAAAGAAGTAAGTACCTTAACGATAATAGACAAATGGTATGTCATAGACGTGTTCAGATGTTCTAAATCATAAATTGAGAATAGATTAACGAAGTGTAAACGTTTAGTGACGTTTATCTCTTATGAAAAGAATGATCGAGTGTGGGTTAAGAGTATGAATGAGATAAGTATGTACTAATGTGTTGTCGTTTTTATGTAAAGTGTTATTGTGGCATAGGCAAGGTGATGCGTGGGTTTTGCAACCTTACAACATGTTTTACCTCTCGAGGGATCTCAAGAGGCTTACAACCCCACCAGGCAGTGTACCTGACCGATGTAGTATAGTGTAGGGGTAAGTACGGGGGATTGATCGTTCTCCACAGGGAATAGTGTTCGTTAGGTGTGAAAGGCTACTCTAATTAGGTCTAAGGGTTGAGGAAGATTCTTTTTATGTTTTTATAATTTTATGAAAGCAAGTAAAATCTCGGGTTTTGAAGGAGTGGGCGGAATTAGTTGCTAGTCAACTAACCCAAATTACTAAAAATGCAAATAAAATAAAATAACAAAAATGAAAAGTGGTGAGAAACTTATGTGTAGAGAAATGTGTTTACTTAGATTTCCTTACTCCCTAACTATCTTTTACCGGTTAATTAGTGTGCATTAGTCGCGTGGATGACGGGTGTATTCCTTAATACCATTCGTGGGGTGGCGTACTTACTTCCCCAAACTCTACAAGCTCCTACTTCACTCCTATGTCGAGCCGGCTAGGAAGCTCCTAACATGGGATCACTAGAATTCGCTTGTGCATTAAATACAACCATAAAAACCTTTAGTACGCGTTTGGTTCATGTTTCTTAAGACGTTCAAGCAAGTTACCGAATAGGAAGTTAGCCAGTTTTCTTAAGCCTAACATAGATAAACAATCATCCAATACAACTAACAACACACTAACAACCAATAATCAATAGCTAGGTTTCATTAGATCTAAGCAAACACAAGATAAAATTAGCCTAACATGTTAAACAAAAGACAAGCATAAGATAGAATCAAACAACACATAGACATATTGAATGATTAATTGATAACTTATCTTTCAATGAAACATGGAAGATCTCAGGGCAAAAAGCCCTGAAAAAGTAGCTAAAATCGTCTTAGGGTTTTATCCCAAAATTCCACACACTAAGCTCTCCCTTAATGACAAAAAATTAGAAAACTATATATAGACTTTGACATCTGACGGCGTCACCTTATGCATTGTGACGCCGTCACCTCGCCGCTTTTAGGGTTCCCGGATGACCATCTTGACGCCGTCCCTCTTTAGCTCTTCAAAAATCCATTCTGGCTTATCAAGGCTTGACGCCGTCGGACCTATAACGTGACGCCGTCCCCTTATGATTTAAGCCGTGACGCCCTTGATTTAGTTAAAGCGTGACGCCGTCAGAATTCTCATGCAAACTCACTGGCCCGTCATGAGTAAATTTCACATCCAACTTTTCTTGCCAAGGCATGACGCCGTCTGGAGTTAATGTTGACGCCGTCAAAGGTGACTTTCAGCACAATTTTGAGACTTTGCCGTTTTCTTCACTTTTATGCTCCAAAAACGTCCAAAATGCCTCCTTTTCCAGATTTCTCCTCAAAAGTACCTAAAATGACAAAAGGAACGATTTAGGGCAATATTTGATCAAATAAATACGATTTCGGGCTTAAATGACCCCTTAAAAGCGGTACACTTTTCGCCTCATCAAATACCCTTACACTTGAGATTTGCTTGTCCTCAAGCAAATGCGCTTTTATTCTAATCAAAATACAAGTTAGGGGTCATTTAATGCAAACATAAAAGTAATTACAACAAATAATCGTTCCACTTCAATCATAATAAGCACGGAGATTACATACTAGCACCTCACAAGTAGTGTTTAGATACTCACATCTCTCAAGTGTCATCAAAATAAATCTCATAAATGAAAACGGAAAATATCTCTCACTACCTGTCATAGCAAATAGATTACCATAGGCTTGGGAAAGGATCGAAAACCTCCTCCACTAGGCGTAAGCACCTAAGATAAACTATCAAAGAGGGCTTTTAAATGGGTTATAACGTTAGGTGTAGGGAAAAGGAAAACACGGTTTGGTTGGATAAAGGATATTTTACTGGTGGCGAGTTAAAAATCTTGATCAATTACATGTACTATACAACGTTGCTAAGCCAAGACTAGACTCGATCTTAAGCTAATGAAAGAAAATAACAAAACATAAACATAAAATAAACATAAAATGAAACGGGATGGTAGTCCGTATGTTTTTTTCTACTTTTCTTTTTCTCATTTTTTTGTATTTTTCTTGATTTTTTCGATTTTTTTTTTTTTTTTTTTTTTTTTTTTTTGCATACACTTTTACCCTACCATCCAAAATGATACATCATAGGGGCATTGCATCCCCTTACACTTGAACTTTTACATAACTTTACAAATAACTATTCTAATGACTCGAATTAAGATAATTGAAAAACTTGGAGTACTTTTAAAACATTTAGCACATATGGGGGTAATAAATGATGTTCTTCCCCATTACTCCATTACACTAGTACTTTACCCATGAGTCCCAATCGTCCCAAAACAATATGTACAAGGATATGACTCGACTTAGCAACCATGTAATCAACTAGATAATTAACTTGGGTTTAAACAAATGTTGTAACAATAATGCACTAAAAATGAGTGCATACAAGGTAGGCTAAGGCGATTTGGGTGTACATTTTAGTGGGGTGTAACAAATTCTTCCTTTAAGTAAAATGCTTAAAGGTTGAAACGAAAAGATAGGCTCTGAAGGGTGTACTAGGGGTATCGTGTACTAAAAATGAGTACAACGCAAAGGGTGTGGGAGAATTACTTGACCAATGTAGCCAACGTAATTATAACAAAAACACAGGTGTAAAACAATGGGTTAATCCTAATGCCTCTTATCATGTAGTAAATCTAACTACACGAATGTAGTCTCACTTGTGGCCTCGGAATGGTCCTAACGCAAGTTCTAGAATCTAAGTGCTACCGGTACACACATCATAGCATAAATGCTTTTCCTACCAATTCTAGGGGCGAACCTCACATATTTGGGGGTGGAAAATTTTTTAGTGGTACGGTTTTTGTGCTAGTCATATAACTCCTATCCGTGAGACGCTCATTAAGATCAAAGTTTCACTCCTATATGTTGTAAAAAATTTTAAATTTGGCACTAAAATTACCTTAACAAGTATTTCTCTCAGTTTTATTACACATCTACTATCAAACAAACAAAAATCAAGCGCAATAGTATTCTCTTAAAATCGTACTTTTACCCTCCCCTTACACTTAAGATGAACATTGTCCCCAATGTTCAAATAACAAGATGTAAAAGAATAAAGTAAAAGAATGAAATCAAATACTCCCCTGATTCGCTCGTTGGATAATGAATTTACACGGTTAAATCTTCCTCCAAAGAGAATGTTGAAGCTCCATGACTAATGCATCGCCATAAGCTTGATTCAAAACATTTCCTTGTCCAAAATAACCTGTTGAACCTGAGAAAACAAACACGAAAACCTGCATAACATCGGCGGATAAAATCTATATATAAGGATATAATGCTTGTGGAATGATAACTTTGCAGATTCCTGGAGATTATAAGTTGGAGATTTTAATAAAAACTTTTTATGAAAACAAAATTTTCAAAAATTTCTGGAAATTAAATCTGACGCCGTCAGGTTATAACCCCTGACGCCGTCAGAAATGACCTGACAAAAATTTTCGTTTTAAGTTTCCGGAAAATTTCTGGAAAAACCTTTAACTTACTTCCTGGAAATCCTGCAAAACATCATTATGACTCTATACAAGCATTTGACTCAAACAAATACGAATATGTATGCTAATTTATTATTATTATGATTCATGTTCATTTGTGTTCTAATAAACCGATTTAGATTTCCCTTACACTTATCTTTTGCAAAATACCTTTATATGTAGTTAAGACGAAGTTAAAAACAAAATAAAGCATTTTCACAAATTACTTTTGAACATGAATCAATACTAATAAAAATTAAACACACATACGGAAACAAATAAAATCAAACAAACAAATAAATAAACACACAAAGCAAATAAACCATGGGCTGCCTCCCAAGAGCGCTTATTTTTGTTCGAGTCACGAGCCTGACTCTACCCTTATTTAATGGATAAAGGAGAGGTTTTCCCTACACTTAGGATTAAGTGCGGGTGATAGTAGCGATACACACCAGCTCGGTAGGAGTATGCCACGTAAGGAAAGAGTGGTGGATGAATTATATGCTCAAAGGGGTGTGCTCCTTTCATCATAACCTTGCCTAGTTCACTTTGGTCAATGGGTGATTTTGAGTTTCCTCCTAAAAAGGGATCATCTTCTATCAACTTCGAGAGACTCCTAGTTGGGAATCCATCTTGACCTAATAAACCCGGTTTAAACCCATAATGTTTCTTGCGGTCAATCATGAATGGGTGATGTAAGTATGTAAGGTCATGGTTCACTCCTATGTTAGCTTCCTCTCTACAAGGCCTAGAGTCTACTTCCTTAATCTTAACATTACCCGGACTACATGGTTTGATGGGTGGATCGGGACCTAATTCAATTCCTAAGTTCACATCTAAGGATGGAAGATTAGGTAACGGTTTTGGTTTAGGCTCCGGTTCATCAAAACTAGGAACTTCCCTAGAACTAAGAGTAAGGTTATCATTATGAGTATTCAAACCTATATGCTCTAGTGGTGCTTGGTCCAAGGGTTCTACCTCAATTGGGGTTCCTAAAGTCTCTTCTACTTCTTCTGAATAAGTCACGGGCGGTGTGTATGCCTCAAATGATGGTAGGACTTGTGGGGTATTTGGCGGGCTTGGATTTTCTACTTTATCATCCATCTTATCAAGATCACCTATATCCTCAACATGTGTTTCATTATAATCCAACCCTAACATTTTCCCAAGTATCTCAAGTGCTTCTCTAGGCATCTTAACTTCTATATCCGAATCATAAGGATCATCCTCAATATTATGACTGCTATATTCAAATTGCCCAAAAGATTCATCATGTGTTTCTTGAGATTCATCATCATCGATCATAAAACCTAGGTCTTTTTGATCAATGTGATCATGTTTGGCTAAATCCTCCATCACATCAAGGTCACCTATGTGTTTGTTTTGTACTATGGCATTACATGACAACCACTTAGGTATCTCAACACTAACATATTCATCCCCAAACAAACTTGTTTCATGATCCTCGAAATTTGTGGTCAATTGACTTGTACTAACGTTTGTTGGGTTGTCTACTATATAATAATATTGGGCACACTCTTCAATAGCTTCCCATGCTTTCTCAGCACTTAATTCCCTAATATCCCTGCCGGCAATATGGTAAATGTACCTTTGGGCTTGTCGGTCGACATGATTGTAAAAGAATTGAGTTAGGGACCAAAAATCGAAGTTATGATGAGGGACTTTTTGGAGTAAATATTTAAAACGAGTCCATGCATCATAGAGAGGTTCATCTTTATGTTGTTTAAACATCAAGATGTCATATGGAGTGGGTGAATTACGTGGCTGGTAGTATGGTGGATTCGCGTTCTCCATAATGGTGAACGGAAGAGTCAATGGAAATTACGAACAAACAAACAAAGAAATAAGATAGACTAAAGAAAACCTAGAAAAATAAAATAAAAATCTCACTAGAAAGGAATCTAGTGAGTAGACCTAATAGAAATAAAAATTCAACCTAAACAATAACTATTCCCCGGCAACGGCGCCAAAAACTTGATGCGTGGGTTTTGCAACCTTACAACAGGTTTTACCTCTCGAGGGATCTCAAGAGGCTTACAACCCCACCAGGCAGTGTACCTGACCGATGTAGTATAGTGTAGGGGTAAGTACGGGGGATTGATCGTTCTCCACAGGGAATAGTGTTCGTTAGGTGTGAAAGGCTACTCTAATTAGGTCTAAGGGTTGAGGAAGATTCTTTTTATGTTTTTATAATTTTATGAAAGCAAGTAAAATCTCGGGTTTTGAAGGAGTGGGCGGAATTAGTTGCTAGTCAACTAACCCAAATTACTAAAAATGCAAATAAAATAAAATAACAAAAATGAAAAGTGGTGAGAAACTTATGTGTAGAGAAATGTGTTTACTTAGATTTCCTTACTCCCTAACTATCTTTTACCGGTTAATTAGTGTGCATTAGTCGCGTGGATGACGGGTGTATTCCTTAATACCATTCGTGGGGTGGCGTACTTACTTCCCCAAACTCTACAAGCTCCTACTTCACTCCTATGTCGAGCCGGCTAGGAAGCTCCTAACATGGGATCACTAGAATTCGCTTGTGCATTAAATACAACCATAAAAACCTTTAGTACGCGTTTGGTTCATGTTTCTTAAGACGTTCAAGCAAGTTACCGAATAGGAAGTTAGCCAGTTTTCTTAAGCCTAACATAGATAAACAATCATCCAATACAACTAACAACACACTGACAACCAATAATCAATAGCTAGGTTTCATTAGATCTAAGCAAACACAAGATAAAATTAGCCTAACATGTTAAACAAAAGACAAGCATAAGATAGAATCAAACAACACATAGACATATTGAATGATTAATTGATAACTTATCTTTCAATGAAACATGGAAGATCTCAGGGCAAAAAGCCCTGAAAAAGTAGCTAAAATCGTCTTAGGGTTTTATCCCAAAATTCCACACACTAAGCTCTCCCTTAATGACAAAAAATTAGAAAACTATATATAGACTTTGACATCTGACGGCGTCACCTTATGCATTGTGACGCCGTCACCTCGCCGCTTTTAGGGTTCCCGGATGACCATCTTGACGCCGTCCCTCTTTAGCTCTTCAAAAATCCATTCTGGCTTATCAAGGCTTGACGCCGTCGGACCTATAACGTGACGCCGTCCCCTTATGATTTAAGCCGTGACGCCCTTGATTTAGTTAAAGCGTGACGCCGTCAGAATTCTCATGCAAACTCACTGGCCCGTCATGAGTAAATTTCACATCCAACTTTTCTTGCCAAGGCATGACGCCGTCTGGAGTTAATGTTGACGCCGTCAAAGGTGACTTTCAGCACAATTTTGAGACTTTGCCGTTTTCTTCACTTTTATGCTCCAAAAACGTCCAAAATGCCTCCTTTTCCAGATTTCTCCTCAAAAGTACCTAAAATGACAAAAGGAACGATTTAGGGCAATATTTGATCAAATAAATACGATTTCGGGCTTAAATGACCCCTTAAAAGCGGTACACTTTTCGCCTCATCAGGCATAGGCAAGGTGATTATGTATGCGAGTTATAATGTGATGTATAGACAAAGTGGAAAAAGTAAACTACAAGGGAACTTGAATTAAATGAGTTACGCCTAAAATTCTTGTTGTGATATGAAGTGTTATAAATGGGATAGATGAACGAGTTTTAAATTATAATGTAAGACCAATGTATGGTCTAGAAAATGATTCATGTTAAACGTTGGGACAAGTCATGTCAAGATTTAAGTGAGTCAATCGGGATGAAATAGGCAACATTAAAAGAATGAACATGTGTAAAATGGAGTAAGAGAATACTGTGAAGCTAACAAGAAAACGATAAGTGTAATGTGACAACTTGGATGAAATGTAATATATATATATATATTCAAATGTGCGAGGGTATGAAAAAGATGAACATTACTAAGATGGTGTCGAGTAATGAAAGGTAATGGGCGAGTAACTAAAAAAATACGTAAACCAAGGGGAAAAGAATACGAAAAGGTGTAGTCTAAGAAATACTTGAGCAATGAATAAGAAGTGAACGTAGAATTAGTAAAGTGGAAGCGATTGATTGATAATGGCACGTAGCGAATTGTTTACCGAGCACTTTGATTAGTGCCGGTGATTACATCATGATTATATGAATACATGTTAAATTAACGGTAATGGGATATGAATAGGAACGATAAGTGGTATTAGAGGTGGGATCAATAAGTAACTTAAGGTGTTAACGCATAAATAATGAAACGTGATGGCGAGAAGTGTACTAAATAATAATGTGTAATGATAAGAGGAAATTAACACTCTGATTGTTAAGGGTTGCTGACATATGGAAAACGAATAAGATTAAACAATGACATTTTAAGTGTAAATCGTAATGATATTAAGCATACTAAGGTAAAGTGTGAAAAGACAAGACGAAACTAGCGAATTAATGAGTAAGTGTTTAAAGACTTGAAGATTAAAGAATGAGGACGGGGAATGATGTCATAAAATGTGACCAACATATGGTCTTATTATATTTAACGACTAAAGGCTAATGTTAAAGTGGTATAGAGATGGGGTAACGGTAAGGTAAGGTACTTGAGGTTAAGTTTTAACGTGAAGTTGTGATAAAAAGGGTTGGTATATAAAGGATGGAAACTAAACGAAAAGTTTAAATACTAAAGGCTAGATGCGATAAACTAAAAAAAAATGTAAATGAGAATGAGATGAGTAGGTAGGAGGATTGAGCATGTGCATGAATGTATAGTAATGATAACAATGTTATGGTGAGATGTAATGAAAGTAAGAACGACTTGGCGTATTGATTAATAAATGTCTAGTAAACTAAAAGTTATAAAACGGGATTTACGCAAAAGGATATGTGAATAATGACCAAGAATGGCATTTTTCTAAATGCATAGATAAGTAATGAGATGAGCTAAGTAAGAAAGCCAAAATGTAATAAAAATTTGGTGTGGTAAATGTAACGAACCTATGTGATGGAAAGTGTACAAAGAAAAGGTGACGCTAATAAGCGTGTTATAGATAATGACCCATGAAGGGTAGATATGTAAAAGGGCGAGATAGAACAATATCTCTTGAATACATAAATAATTTAAGAAGTCAGATAAGATTATGAGAATAAGAACGCGATGAGTCAAAAATGTAAGAGAGAACGAGACGAGTATGCATGAGGTTAAGGTATCGTCTTAAAATCATTATATTACGGCTAAGGCGATTGGCGGTAATTATTAATAATGAATGCAAGTGTTACAATTGACAATATGTGTAAAATCTATAAGTAAAAGAGTTGAGTAGACTAACGTGTAATGTAAAAGGGGTGGAAATGATTAACGCGGGTTAAAGAACGTAAGCTAGTGTGAAAGGTATAAAGACGCAGAAAATGCGTAAGATAACTAAAACGTGCAAGAAGAACGAATGGTACTAATGAATGAATGTAAGCTAACCTATGCAAGGTCTAAAAGTGGAAAGAGTCGGGTGGACTAAAAGAGTAAAGTAAGAGGTGAAAATGACTAAAGCGGGCTTAGAAAGTAAGATAATAAACACATAGAAGTGTGTATTTATAATAAGCAGGCTCATATGCTCTATGCGCTTGCGTTTACTAAAATAAATGGATGAGATAATGTGTGTAGAATAAAATGGTATTGGCTTGGATCCGATGTTAGAATGTGAAAGTGGTAAAGTGATGAATGTTAATGATCCTTCGGGATGAATGTCAATGATCCTTCGGGATGTATGTTAAAGGTGGTATCCTTCGGGATGACCAAGTCAACGAATGATAAAGAATCCTTCGGGATGTGTTAAAGATCCTTCGGGATAAAATGTAATGCCTTCACCGGCAAAGATTGCCTACATCCTTGGCATGTGTAATAACCCCTTCGGGGAAAATGTTAAAGTGAAGTGGATCCAAGCTAGAAAATGGAAAGGTTAAATAACGAGTGAAATATAAAATGAAAATGAAATGATAAAAGTCTAATTGGGAAGTAGGAGTGGTAGTGTTATGTCGGGAGTACATAACCATGGGTTTATATTTCCTGATTTACATCGATTGGGACGCCTCTCCATGTAAATGAGGAATTATAAACGAGTGGGCTATGTGTTGCCGACACGGCACGAGTAGGGTTAGAAGAGTAGAAAGCGAAAGTCTAGAGCTAGTTAAAAGATTATAAGAACTAAGATAGGAGGATTAAGATTTGAGTACGCCTTTTAGTGAGAACTTATGAGAAACCTATGCTTGAGTGTTAAGTCTAAGTTGACGAAACTAAGGAATTGTAATGATGTTTCAAGATGTTGTAAAACGTAATTGTGCCATGGTGCAAGGTATGAGTAATGGAAATAGTTGATGATGAATATCATGTGTAATGTGAAGATAAATGTTAAAGTATGATGCTATGAAGCCATTTCATGTGGTAGACTTTGAGACTCGTAAGATAAGTGAAAATGACGTAAAGAAAGGAGAAGAATAAATGAGAAAATTGTAAAAACTTAAAAAGAAGTGATTAAGTAATGTTAATAGAACGTGAAAGCATTAGCCAAATGAAATTATGTAAAGTCTAATAACACGAGTTTCTTAAGTATCAAGTAGTCAAAGAATGAGAATAGAGGATAAAGCAAGTGAGAACGTGGTGTAACGGTAATAGAATGGACTAAAATGATAGCTAACCTTAGCGAGTATGCCTCGTTTGGTGTACTAGACAAGGTAAGAGTGGTATGATTATAAAAGTAAGCGGAATGTAATGCGAGTTAAGACCATGTGATGTGTTTTAGTGCGTATGGAGTTGCAAGATCATGTAGATCGTTGCACTATATAACTAAGAGTTGAGGTGTTTGGAATGAGATGAATTATGTGACTAAGTGTAGTATAGTAAAGAACGACAGATTTCGGGGACGAAATCTAAATAAGGGGGATAGAATTGTAACACCCGTTCCCCAGGTGTTGGGACCCCACCCTAGATGAAAGTGGGTAAAGAACTTATGTGATTGGTTGGTCAACAAAGCTACATGGAAGTCAAACCTGGTAGTTAAACTAATAGTCAAAGTATGACTAACATAGTGATATGGAATATGATGAATAAACTAGAAGGACCTAAGTTGCCAAGTGTTAATTATGTGTTATAAGTTAGTTGTGGTTAAAATAGAAGGAATGAGACTTGAGGGACTAATTATGTCAAAGGGCCAAAGTCCACACCTAACTAGTTATATCTAGTTATTTCTAGATGAGTCTTGCATTATTGAGCTGTGTGAGAAGGCCGGTTTTCTAGTGAGAAGAAAAGGAGGGAAATTAGCTAGGTAATGATCTATGAAGAAGAAAGTGAAGATCAAGTGTCTATAGCCTTCCCTTAGTGATGATCATCACAAGTAAGTAATTCATTGTCTTGTTTTAGTAAAGTTATAGATGAGAAGAAAAGTTGGAAATCATCATATGATATGGGTATGATCATATGATGATTTGGTTAGTAAGATGAGTATGTTTTGATGGGTTTTGATAACCCTTGTTTATGTATTTGAGTATTATGTGAGTAGGTTTTAATTATGATGGATGATGATGATGAGGATGGAAGACCATAATGATGATGATGATATTGATGTTATGTAGCTTGGATTGAGGTAAGTAAACTGGTATAATGTAAAGTTATAATGATTTCTATGCATTATGTGTTATGTGGCTAATATGTTAAAGTTATGGTTGTTAGCATAATGGTAGTATGTGTAAGAGATTATAAGGTTAGAGGATGTGTTAGTATGAGTGGATTAAGGGAAAGGAAAGGTTAAGGCTTATGTGGTTAAGGTATGTGTTATGCTCAATGTCATTGGATTAATGGTTGTGTAATGTGTAATGTATTGAATGAGGTATAATGTTAAGTTATATCCGTTTTACTTACTAAGCATTCGTGCTTACGGTTTAAGTGTTCAATGTTTTGTAGGCTCATATATGATGCTATGGCTTGGAAGAGAGCAAGGCTTGGGTTATAGCTTAAGGATACGGAAGTGGATTGGAAATAATAAGCATTAGGAGCTAGGTAGAATGCCGAGCTCTAGTCATGGTTGTATCCCGAGAGTCTCTTTTATGAGTCGTATAATGTGTGTCAAAGTCGGGTAACGGTTTGGAAGTCTAACGATGGGTCAAAGTGTGTTTTATGTGTTTTTGAGTAAAGTCTAAAGGGGCGTTTGGTTTATGTGTAAACATACCCATTTTGAGTAGTAAACGGGTCAAGTACCCTTGAAACATGTTTGATATGTTAAATAAATGAAGTTGGTCAAGTTAGATGTGAAACGGAAGTGGTATAAGTGGTTTGTTGTGAAAATGGGTCAAAACGGGTTATTTGCATAACCCGTCTCATTTGTAAAAGTACCCCTTCGGGGTGTTAATCGGTAAATGTTTTTGTATGAAAATAAACTATTGGACATACTAAAGGATTCTGGAAAGTTTCGTCAAGTTTCGAGTCCGGGAGGTCGGGTTTCTGAGCGGGCCTGGCGAAAATGCAAAATTGGGACAGTAGGTCTGTCCAGATTTGCTGGACAGAGCAGATACGGCGCATCTCCTTGTTGAGATATGGTGTATCAGGTGATACGGCGCATCTCCTTTTTGAGATACGGCGCATCTATCCACAGTCCAGGTTTGACAGTTTTCAAAAAAATCATATCTTTTAATCCGTGAGTCGAAATAGGTCGTGCCACCTATCGTTTCGAAGGTAATTGAGTCTAGTTTCATTTAAAAATAGTCTCAAGGGCTAAAAGTTTATATATTTTGTAAGTGGTCAAAAGAGTAAGCAGATGTCCGTTAAAGTGAGTCGATTCCGCATAAAAAGTTTTAAATTTTGGTCTAAACAGGCACGGGGTGTTACAATTACAACTACTGCATCATACCTTCAAACACACACACACACACACACAAACACTTTTCCACACTTAAAACACTACGCGCCTGACCTTATCTAGACTTATATCCCACATACAAGAACTTACTGCATCACTTCATTACAACTACTGCAGCAATCAATCAAACACATGCACAAACACTTTTCCACAATCAAAACACTACGCGCCTGGCCTAATCTAGACTTATATCCCACATACAAGAACTTATTACAATATTGTCAATTTTATCCAATATTGTCAATTTTAGCAACCTATAGTTTTTTGTGTAAAAAATTACTAACCTTCAGGGACTAATGGAGACTGTGGGCATCCTCTCATATCAGTTCCATGACCACAATTATTACAAGTGATAATATATGATGGCACTACAGATAAAACAATACAGGTTTTAGTGGTAGTAACATTTAAAGAAAGAAGTCAAAAATTGAAAAGATAAGTTCTGCTAAAATCTTAGGGTGGAGACCGGAGACTTACTATTTGCAGATGAGACCTGCTTGGATGCATGTCTCCACGGATCTTGTGATCCATTTGTGAAAACAATCTTTGATCCTGCATGAAGATATTGTGACATTAGATTTTGATCGATGATCATTTACATTATTATATCATATGATAAACAACTACAAACCACATAATAATCAGCTACTTAAAATTCCTTTTTCCATATTATTATACAATGATAATAAATGATGTACACACACGGCGTATACATGTGCCCATCTGTCCCATAAATTAGCAATAACTAATTCGTAGCTCAACCATATAAGAGTTGACTACTAACTAAATGTCTACAATACCCTTCAATGATGATAAAAGATGATTATCATTGGCAAAATAGTTTTTAATAAAGACAAATTGACAATGAGAAAATAGGTTAATTTAGATTTAAAATCTATTAAAATAAACAATGTAATAAAAGTGACATTCCTTGCAAATAGAGGTATCAGGTATAAGTCATCTGTATGAAAACAGGGATGCGTTATTTTACTGATAACGGAGCTAATTACATAGAACAATATAGCAATTAAGAAAATGGGTTGAGAATAGGTTGAATGTTAAATTCAAATGCTTACGACCTCCTAAAACGTTTCATCTATAAACACACTATTATCACCTAATTACTCGTATATAACAGTTTTTGTATTTATATTTCAATTAACTATTTTATACTTCAATGAAATGGACAAAAAAGTGTCCGACCTGCCCGTTTTGCCACCACTACTTGCAATTTAGATGGAATAGTGAGTAAATTAGTAATGTACATACCAGCAATGCTGGTGCCCCCATAGTACAAATTAGTAGCATCAACAACCGGATAGACACCCTCTCCAAACACATTTTTGCATAGATCCAGATGGTACCTATCACAATCAAATCTTAAAAATTAACAGACCAATGGCTATGTGGTAACATTCAGATTAATAGACTAATTCATGAAAAAGCAATAAATAATAAAGATAATATGAATGTGATCTATGTGCATGCCTTGTGTTAACTTTTGAAGAGCGGATGCTATCGTTTGCAGGTGCAACTTGGAAGTAAGCAACTTCGGTACAAACTTGGAACCACCATAACCGATCACCACTCGAGTCACTAAGGGTGGTCCGTTTTAGACTTTCTTGGTTATATGTTTGAACTTCCGCTCCAAAACTTCTAACATAATATGCCTTTATGTAATTTGCATAAGCATTCTGTATCAACATTTTTATTATTAATCGAAGATTATAGCAGAAATAAACTCTAGAAACAAGAATTTAGAAAGGACTTGGGATTACCACTAGATCAGCTCCTGCCTTCTTAGCCTCGGTCATAGGGGTACAAAGTTTATCAGGATTACCATACTGAAACTGCAAAGAATCAGATATCATGTCAGCTATGGCAAAAAATTATATATACCAATTAACGAAAACACAGATAGCAAACAAACTTACGGCTATAGCTGCAGCATCCGCTAGAAAATACAAGAAATCACCATCTATTTTTAGCTGCAAGGATATTTTATTGAATCAAACATAACCGTGGTTCATCTGATCTACCTAGGAAAACTATTGAATAGCTCCCTCCATGCCAAAATAAATGCAGTGTTTAGCTGGTATATAGTTTAATAAAACCATGGTACTTGTATGTTCATTGCAAACAAACCATCATTCTTGCAAAAACGTAAACAGTAAAGAAAATAAAGTCTATATTATCCAATATATATTTTTCGTACTTTGTTAACCGCGTTAGGTGAGCTGCAGTTTTTAGAGCTCCCTGCAATATATATTTTCATACCAGGTCACATTTTATCTAATATTGTCAATTTTAGCAACCTATAGTTTTTTGTGTAAAAAATTACTAACCTTCAGGGACTAATGGAGACTGTGGGCATCCTCTCATATCAGTTCCATGACCACAATTATTACAAGTGATAATATATGATGGCACTACAGATAAAACAATTACTACTACTGCATCTATCAATCAAATGCACTCAAATAAACTTATGCGCGCTACCTAATCGAAAAATATTTGCCACTAAACATAACCTATTGCATTATTTCTTTACAACTAATGTATCAAGCATTCAAGTATACCCACAAAAAATTCTCGACATCTAAAACACATTATGTTGTCCCTGCACAATGATAAAATCGTGAATACAATTATTGCAGACATGGGCCAATGTAGAGAGTGTTTGGATGTAGTTTTTGAAAGTTATTATGTAACATTAAGTAGGTAATATAAACTAGTCATTGATATAATTAGTTCCAAAATGCAAATTTAAACACCCCCGTCTGACGCCCAGTTCAATTAGATTCGGTTCACAGGTTCATGTAAACGTCAAAAAGATAATGACAATATAAATTTATTACCTTAGATACACGCCATAACTAACAAAAGGTAAAGATGTTGACGATTACTTGGAGACACGATGTTTGTTGGTGTGGGTGCAGTCATTGATTGAGCCACCGCACTAACCAGGTATTGATATTGCATCATTTGATTATAGGCTTGTGGATTCTGAATCGACCCAGATTGTTCACTACTTTGCACAGGATAATGAGCTGTTAATTGAGCATTTTTGGGCGCATTTGTCAGAGTTTGATGATCTTGGTTTGGCAGTTGCGCTATAATAACTATATGAGCAGTTGGTTTGGGACTCACATGTTCAGAAGCTGTAAGCATGTGATTAGTTTTGCAAGTTTCCACATTTTGTGATGGGCTTTATGGATGTTCTGTTTCTGATCCATGTTCATCTGTTACGTCTGGTCTATTGGGGGAATCAGATGTGGAGTTCTGATTGGCCGTAGAAGGGTTCATGGTATCCTCGAGTGCAGTAGAGGACTTGTGGGTTAAGTCGTTAGGTTCTTCTTCCTAAGTACACAAAGAAAGACTCTCCAAAGAAACTAGTTTTTTACTCGCTTCAACTTCGTGTCCATGCTCTTCCTCTTCCTCTTGACTTGTGGGTTGGTATACTTTTCTCTTCACCAGAATCTTGTGCATCTTTGTGTTGATTATCGTTCTCCACTTTTGTTCCATTTTCATGTCCGAGTTTGGCCTGTTCACTCGTTTGATCCTCAAAGTTACTAGACCTTTCCGGTTTGCCAGGAGCTTGAGGTTCAGAAGCATCATTCTTAGTAGAAGGGTTATTAGAATCCTCTGCAGAACTAGTATCTCCCTTATTAAGCTCGGAAGCATTTGGCTCTCTTTCTCGGCTTATTGATTGTACCTGGCTGCTATCACCAATGGCCAAAGTATCAGCTTGAGGTTCAGAAGCATCATTCTTAGTAGAAGGTTTATTAGACTCCTCTGTGGAACTAGTATCTCCCTTATTAAGCTCAGAAGAATTTAGCTCTGTTTCTCGGCTTGTTGATTGTACCTAGCTGCTATCACCAGTTGCCAAAGTATGGGCTTGAGGTTCAAAAGCATCATTCTTAGTAGAAGGTTTATTAGGATCCTTTGCGGAACTTGTAATTCCCTTATCAAGCTTAGAAGCATTTGGCTCTCTTTCTCGGATTGATAGCTCAGATGTTTCTTGAATCTTTGGGTTTAATGCTGATGTTACACCAGAAACATTACTAACACTTGGAACTCCATTTGAGTTTTTCTTTTGGCTTTGCAGGATTGCTGTAACAGAACTGGTGACCTTTCCACGAAGATCTTCAGGCACAACACCTTGCAAAGCATTCATTAAGGTTTCTCCTTGAGCAACAGCAGTCCAGACCTAATTAAGGCCATCACATGCATAAAAAATACAAGCAATATTTAATTAACATTCTTGGCATGCAATAGAATAAATTTATGTGTGCTCTTTATACCAGGTGATTCTACAGCTCAATAATGTTAGATGATAAGAGATGCATAGTGAAGTGATGCAATTCTTTGACACAAGCAATTTATCGAGTTTTATATCAGTCAAAAAGTAGCGAGCTCTTCACAGTTTAACAAAAATAGTAAACTAAAAATGTTTCACTCAGAAAGTCAAATTTATGGGGACATGAAAACATATTCCAAATTTAGTGGAACTGTTCCTTCATCATTTTTTACACCTATATATAGAATGCCTCTACATTATTGCTTGGGTGAAGATAGATCTACACTAGAAGGGGCTTGTGGACGTAAGCCATTTCCATCATTGTTCATTAAGGACACGTAAAAAAAGGACGTATAGGACTAGATTAGAGACTTCTGATCTTTTTCTCTCCATGGCATGCCTATACACACGCTATTACTGAAACTCAAGAGAAATTATTCACAAACACTTAATAATTTCAGTTAGAGCAACCTGTTAGTAGTTAGTCACTAGCTCAATGTAAAGCTACAGCTTTTAAAGGCTTATGATCTCATTTCAATGTAACTTTTATTCCGTTTATTTACAGATTTACATGTAAAGTCACCCAATACTAATACGATTATTAAAACTACTCCTAAACTAATTATTCACTAATACACATACGGCAAACAAAATCCGACAGAATTACATGTAAAATCCTGCTTGTAAACATAATCTGCTATTAAATCACTCATACGACACTACTGCATCACTTTATAAAATTTACTGCATCACACATTCAAACAGACACAAACAATTTTCAACATTTAAAAAACAACGCGCCTAACCTAAACTAGTATTATGTGCCTCATAAAGGACACAACTGCATCACTTTATCACATCTACTGCATCACACATTCATAGGCACACATAAACACTTTTCAACGCTTAAAAACAACGCGCCTAACCTGATTATGCTATTAAATGACTCATAAAGGACACTGTAGCATCACTTTATCACATCTACTGTGTCACACATTCATACACACACATAAACAATTTTCAACGCTTAAAAAAAGCGCGCCTAATCTGATTATGCTATTAAATGACTCATAAAGGACACTACTGCATCACTTTATTACATTTACTGCATCACACATTCAGACATACACATAAACAATTTTCAACGTTTAAAAAACAACGCGCCTAACTTGATTATGCTATTAAATGACTTATAAAGGACACTACTGCATCACTTTATCACATTTACTGAATCACACATTTAGACACACACATAAACATTTTTCATCATTTTAAAAACAACGCGCCTAACATAATATGCTATTAAATCACTCATACGACACTACTGCATCACTTTATAAAATTTACTGCATCACACATTCAGACATACACATAAACAATTTTCAACGTTTAAAAAACAACGCGCCTAACCTAAACTAGTATTATATGCCTCATAAAGGACACTACTGCATCACTTTATCACATCTACTGCATCACACATTCATAGGCACACATAAACACTTTTTAATGCTTAAAAACAATGCGCCTAACCTGATTATGCTATTAAATGATGCATAAAGGACATTGTTGCATCACTTTATCACATCTACTGCGTCACACATTCATACACACACATAAACACTTTTCAACGCTTAAAAACAACGCGCCTAATCTGATTATGCTATTAAATGACTCATAAAGGACACTACTGCATCACTTTATTACATTTACTGCATCTCACATTCAGACATACACATAAACAATTTTCAACGTTTAAATCACTCATAGGACACTACTGCATCTCTTTATCATATCTACTGCATCACGCATTCATACACATACATAAAAAACTTTTTTTCGACTTAAAAACAACGCGCCTAACCTGATTATGCTATTAAATGACTCATACAGGACACTATTGCATCTCTTTATCACATATACTGCATCACGCATTCAAAAACATACGCGCCTAGACTAAAACAACATTTTTAGATCAAAATAGAACATAATGCACCACTTCAATAAAATTACTCAATCAATAGTACAAATAAAAAGCTATTTCAACAAATATTTTAAAGATTGTACTTACTTTCCAATATAGTAATAGAATTTTCCAGTGTTGTTTGTTTATTACTTTCAGAACCACGATAACTTGCCGCAATTAGTCTATCACTTTTTCAAGTTGCTTAATCGAAGAAATAAAAACGATTTCAGTAAATTAAAATAAACTAATTGATGCAGTAAGAATTTTATGATTTGTATAAAAACTTACGAGGAGGTGTGAATTGCTTCATATTCGTCATCAACATCGGAGATGTAGTAAATTGCTAAATAATACACTTACTAGGCAGTGAAAAATCTGGAAGATTCGTCCTCAACATCGGAGATGCAGTAAATTGCTTCGATAAATCTATAGATTTTAATCAGAAATTAAAAGGTTTTGTGTTTATTTGATTACAGAGGATCGATTGAGTTTTCATCAGATGATCGATTTAATTTGGGGAAACTGAAAGTCTGAAACATTTGGGAATGAGCAGCTCGCTTTTTTAATTTTTCATTACTAACACTTTGCCCCTCAGGTTTCTATTATTTACAAAAATGACACTCCCTTTTTTTGATCTTGCAAGTTAGATCCAATGGTTGAGATGACTTCTCATCCTTCTCATTTTAAGGGGCTTCTCATTGTATCCCCACTTTATATATATATATATATATAAAATTCCCCCATCTTCCTTTGGTCTTCTTCCCCGCTCGCCACCTGCAAAAAAAAAAAAAAAAAAAAAAAAAAAAAAAAAAAAAAAAAAAAAAAACTTTTCAACACAAAAACAAACACAAACACAACATACAAACATAAAAACAGAAAAACCCACCAAAAGGGGAAAAAAATAATAAAATACATAAATAAATAAAAATCAATGGCGTGGGCTGGCCACCATGGCACCAGCGACGGTACCGTGCGCCGTCGGCCATGGTTGGCTTATATGTAATTCAACAATTACATTCTATAATCTTACCCCATGCTTTTAGTATCTTCCGAATATTATTAAACTACAAGCCCTTTAGAGATTTACATTTTATTTCGAAGAACTTATATGTAATTCAACAATTACATTCTCTAATCTTACCACAAGGACGAGCAAGAACACCATTCAAGCTATGCAATTCATCCGATATTTAAGCATTTTTATCAAAATAAGCATCATCCGAATTCTAAGAATCGTAAGATTAACTTGAGTAACTTCGTTCAATTATTTTTCAACTTGACATACACAATGGCCCATTAGTTTTAGCATACTCTTTAAAAGTTTCTTCTCTTAAGCGAGTACTCGTATACAGCGATCATATTTTTTAACCGCAAATAGTTATAATTATGACAGTGTGGTTAAATATTTCATGTGTAAAATAATAAAAAATTAAATGAAAAATATTGTAACATGAGATAAATAACAATTTTTAAAATGACTCATCTTGGCTAAGAGACTATTTAACAATGTCATCAACCTTATTCATCTTCTTAAATAAAAAAAAAAAAAAAAAAAAAAAAAAAAAAAAAAAAATCCCTCTCTTTCAACAAATAGTGTATGATGGAAATTGATGTGTTATATATAATAGAAAATGTACATTTTATATGGAATTTAATCAAATGTGATCGAACGATTAAAGAGGAAATCGCATGACAATTGAAACCAAACAAAATCAAAAAATTCACACCAAAGACAACCTTTATTTAGTGGCAAATGAAACAAATATTTCAAATTTAAAAACCAATATTTTAAATATAAGGTTTAGAGGGGTATTTTTGTCAAACCACTTTACTCATTTTTAAGTTTTTAAGTTTTAAGAAATGTCGTTTTCTCTTTATACATAATACTATAATAGAGTATTCTAAACGTAACGTTTATGATTTAAGTTCATTTACATACAAAACATTTGTGTGGCTTTGTTTATTTTTAGGTTTGTATTTGTACTCTTTGGGTTCTATTGCCTTACTAGTAACTATTTTTAATATAATTCTGCCGTTAAAAAAAAAAAAGTTAGTTACATATCACAGAATCAATTTTAGCTACTCATTTATTAGATTAGATAACAAACCCACTTTCACCCAATTTTTTAAAATTTTAATATCTTTTAAACCGCAAATCTTTAAGCGAAAAAAATTACGCATCGCTACGAATATTTAATTATATTTCTATAATATAGTATTTTAAACATAACGTTTTAAAGAAATGTCGTTTTCTCTTTATACATAATACTATAATAGAGTATTTTAAACATAACGTTTATGATTTAAGTTCATTTACATACAAAACATTTGTGTTGCTTTGTTTATTTTTAGGTTTGTATTTGTACTCTTTGGCTTCTAGTGCCTTACTAGTAACTATTTTTAATATAATTCTGCCGTTAAAAAAAAATAAAATAATAATAATAATAATAATAATAAAAAGTTAGTTACATATCACATGATCAATTTTAGCTACTCATTTATTAGATTAGATAACAAACCCACTTTCACCTAATTTTTTAAAATTTTAATATCTCTTAAACTGTTAATCGTTAAGCGAAAAGAATTACGCCATCGCGATGAATATTTAATTATTTTTCTATAGACGGGCACTTTGATATACTTTCGACAATTATTTTTTCATGTTTTTTCGTCTTTTTTTTTTCTTTTTTTTTTTTTTTTTTTTTTTTTTTTGTTTTTGTTGAAACTTGCATGAGAAATCACATGTTATTAAACACTAATTTGAATATTCGAATATTTAAACATGTAATAAACATTTTAAAAGTTTTACCATTTTTTTTTAAACTAGACATTCATAGCTTTTCAGCCATATATAACACATTATATTTCGAATAGTCCTGTTAAGTAATCAAAGTGGATTAAACACATAAACTCACATGTGACTTACCACACATGATCTTAATCACATGTGATTTTTACTAAATGTGTTATTATTACATGTGTTTATAGAAGTTTCATGAATAAACTGCTATAATATGTAATCCGAATACAATGTGTGATATATGGTTGGAAAGCCATGAATGCGTGTTTTTCAATGCAGAAAACAGGAAAAGTTTTTGATTTATAGACAAATTCTTATATCAATTTTAGTATATATGTTTAGTGTTCGAATTGCGATATTAGTGTTAAATCACATGTGATATGTCATGTGAATTTCTAACACCGAAAATAAAACGTGAAAAAGGACCAAAGAAATGTTTGTCAAAAGTATATAAAAATGCCCATCTATATCAAAGATAATTAAATGCTCGTCGTAATAGTATAATTTGTTTTGTCTAACGATAAATGGTTAATGAGATATTTAAATTATAAAAAATAGGTGTATTTGAATTTTAATTTAAATATTTATTAATCTCCTTTTTTTTCTCAACAGAAAAATGAAAGACTTAAATTTGTCCTTTATGTGAGAAAAGTTTTGCATACAAAATAACACTACTCAAGTTTTATAAATGTATTTTTGTCAAACCATTTTACTTATTTTTAGGTTTTTAACTTTTTAAAAATGTCGTATGTCCAACCAACGACTATCGATTCCTATCGAGTCCATAGATTCTTCTACCATGTGACAGCGATGAAGACTCGATGCTTGAGTCTACTCCTTTTCAGGTCGAGCATAAAAGTAAATATGGTTCAGCTAGTTCTCACTATAGCAGTACTGGAAAATTCCCCTATCTTCTTTGAATGAGGAGAGAGAGTACTCATTCATCTCCCTCTGATTGAGTGGTTTCGTTGCTATAAGTTGGTTCTCACTTCCGAATCTTTTTAGTTATATATAAGTAGTGATGAGTCATGTGTTGATTGAGCATTAACACTATGTTCTCAAGTATGATTTTAGAGGGAAATGGAAGTAAATGAAATGGAAGTAAAGAAAATGATGTGAAATAAAAGTAAATGAAATGGAAGTAAAGAAAATAATGGGACCCACTCACTTTCCTTCACTTTCATCCCATATATGGGATGAAAGTTGTGACACAAAAAATACTACCTCTTTCCTCCCTTTTTCCACACTTCCACTTACTTCCCTTCCTTAAAAAAACTTGAGAACACACTTTATTTTTGTTTCCATCCATTCCCTTCCTCAAAAAAACTTGAGAACATAGTGTAAATTGTTAATTAGTTAACTTTGCTACTGAACCATCCGAATTATACGGCTTTAACCAAGAAAATTACTACCATTAAATGGCGTATTAGACTTAGTAGGATCCGAATTTTCAATATACAACAGAGAATTAATAAAATTTATATCTTGATCTTTAGTATTGTTAGTATTTTTTTAGAATCGTCATGAAAACGGTAGTTTTGACTTAACTTTCTTATTAAATCACAGATCGATCAAACTGGTAAAATGAAACAAAAACATCAGTAAACTAATTGATTGAAATTAACGAATTTGTTTCTCAAATCAGGAATAGATCAAAACCAATAGCTTTGAACCCATATGAAGCGGAAGCAAACAAGCTAGCCGAAACAAACAAACAAAAACAAGATCAAAACATGATCATTTTCATATTAACAACACCAGTTATTAACTGGTCACCATGAAGAGTATCTATACTAAACTAAAACTAAGAATGCTTAGGCCTCCTAGAAAGGTTACTCTTTGCGATGAAATTAGAATTCTTTCTTAATCGTGGATCTTTCAAAAGAAAGCTAATCCTAATTATTTAGTTATGGGTATCAAAGACAAAACAAATTACAAAACAAACGAAGCGGAAGCTTTATTCAAATTACCAAACAAAATTCAAAACCAAATTCAAAGATACCAAATAAAAAATTCCAATTCAAAGGTACCAAATTTTAATTCAAACGGTGCTAACTTTTAATTCAAACGGTACAAATAATTCTAATGACAATGATCTCTATTTAAGCAAAACTAACCGTTAGACAAAGAGTAGTGGTGTTGTAATTTTTTAGTGTGGATTGGGGCATCTCTTGACAAGTGTCATGTGTGTCATATGGATCTTTTTTAAAAATTTGGTAGTAATGGTTAGGGCGTTGAATGGTACCAACATCATCATTACTTTGATTTTTTTTTTTTTTTTTTTAATTTAAAATAACAATTAAATTTATACATTAAAATAAAACAACAACAAGAATTAAAATCATACATTAAAATAAAACAACAATTAAAAACTTAAATAAAACAACAATTAAAAACTTAAAGATTAACGGGTTCGGTTATTCCATATTTTTCATTTATTTTCTCTATTTTCATCAACATCAAGTTTCGTATCAAACCGGGTTCGGTTGGTATTGGTTTTGACAAGTACTCAATATCTTCGGTTAGTTGACGATCCTCCTCCAACTTGATCATCTTGTTTCGTGCTTCAATCTTCGCCGCTAATTCTTCGTTTTTTTTCTCTAAACGTTGTCGGCTTAATTCGTATATATCATCAATTCGGGTTCTCACACCCTTGAATTCTTCTTCCATAACATCTCTATTCATTGGTCGGTTGTCTCTAGCCTTATTCCTACCCATTGGTCGGGTCATGTCTTCGAAAACATCAACATCATCTTCTTTGTTTAAATCAAACTTGACATGTGCGTCCGACGATTGGCTCTCATCGACGGTTGACGAAGATGTTTTGGATCTTTTCGCACGCCTTTGATGGCCATCGCTTACCGGTTTCCATTTTGGGGATTCCCTTAAAAGTTTCCAACTCGGGAAATAGTTAGTAAAGTTACCTTCGGTCTCTTGGAACTCAAGCAAAGCTTCTTGTTGCACTTGAGCATCATTACCCCCGCTCGGGCGGCCACGTTTAACGCGAATGTAAATTGCGTTGTATGCCGAACACTTTTGGTTAACGTCCCTCCATTTAGACGTTAAACAATCTCTCGTTCGTTCATCCTCGGGCCTCGCACGTCTTTTGACAAACTGTTGATGAACACGTAACCAAAAAGTCCCACCTACTTGAAAATTCGCTACATCGGGATCTTCGGATATCGCGATGAACGAAGACGTTAAGGCCTCAAGTTCATCGGCCAACCACTTTTTTTGTGTTACTTTTTTAACCGGTTCTTCAATGCCACCTTCATCACCACCACCTCGCCCTCGGCCACCATCTCGGCCTCGGCCACCACCCCGAGGTTTTTTCTTGTGATATCGTTTTGATGACCCGCACGCTTCTTGTTGAGAAGGTTGTGTTGGTGAAGGTTGTGTCGGTGAAGGTTATGTTGGTGAAGGTTGTGTTGGTGAAACAACATCATCTTGCGAATTTCCAAATGACATAAAATTTTGGTACATCATATTTGGGTTTTGATTCGGGTAAGGTAAGTGCGTCATGTAGCCGAAAAGTTGGTTGTTATTGAGCTCTTGGTCGTTTTGTTGCTCGGAGGTTCTTCGTGGAGATTGATACGGTGGGTTTCGGTTTGAGCCAAAAGCGGGAATGTTAAAATGATTGGGATTCATTGTGATTTTGTTGTGTAAATGAAGAAATAAGTTGAAAGAATGTGTAAAAAAAAGGAGATAAAATGGTTATATTTATAGGTAAATATAAAACAATTATAGGTAAAATAAAAGAATTAAATGATTAATTAAATCAAATATACCCGTTAAAGTCACCTTCAACGGTTATATTTATGATAAATAATAAATCAACAGGCGTTGATTTTTTTGGTTTTCAACGGGATTCAACGGTCCAAGGGGGCGGTCCAACGTCCGTTGAATGGGCAACTAACCCATATTCAACGCCCACTACTCTTGGTCTTATAGATTAGTTTTCAAATTCTAAACAAACTTGTAGGACAAGTCACATAAATTATCAAATTTACCAAATAACCCTTAAAGTTTAAGTCATTTTTCTAACAGTTAGACTGGGATTGTGATTTAAAGCATGCTTATTTTTTGAGTGTTGTTATATACTCTTACATCTTTTGCCTACTTAGGTGGGTCGGAGTGGATGAATTTTTGGCCAGCGGTATGGATGTTACCGCCGGTAAAACCGCTGCCGACCCAAAATTTATGGGCAAAATTTATGGCCACCGGTAATCATACCCGGTGAGCATAAATTCTCATATGAACGTTGCATAGAACAGTTTACTAAATACCCATTCTTTTTCTTTTGTCTTTTTTTGGTTGATAATGGTACAATGTCTACGATGGTGGCTTCATACCATGCACCATAGAAATCTGGTTCATCACTTGGTTAAAGTGACGTCAACCATGGTTGAAGGTGAAGAAAATGGGGTTTGTTGGGAAGAGTGAGACATTGAAGATGATTTATGAGTGCGAAATCTTTTTTTCAGAGTGTGAAATCTTTTGACCTTTTGTTTAGTTTAAATATTAAAAAGAAAAAAAGAAAAAAAAAAAGGGAGGTATGAGAATTTATCGGGCGTCAGTGAATTAGGTTGAGAGGTTTGGGAATTTATGGGAATGAGTTGGCTGAAGCTTATTGGTTGAATTTGAGAGGTATGGTAATTTGAGAATCATGACTCCTAGTGCCCTTATTCTGCTACCCATATAAAAATCTAAGAAGCGTATTTCACTCGTTATCTCTCTTCATATAAACTTTCAGTAAGAAAAATATCATTTCTCTCTTTTTTTTCGAAAGGCAAAAATTTAGGGAGCCATCAAGGGAAAAACAAAGAAAACAGAACAACAAAAAACACGTCTAGGCATAGCTAGCGACCAGTTTGCCATGATTTTGGATCCATTTATCCCATGCAGCCCGTTCATGAGAACCCATAGTAGAACTGTAGAAGTGTACCATATGGCCACATCGAAGTCACATACACTACGTAAAATTATTTGGCCACCCACTTACTAACCAAGAAACCTGTGTTTTAATTTGCTACAAAGATTCATTAAACATTCAATTAACTTCTTTAAATTTGCTGTTTCTTCTGTTTTTTCTGTTCACTCCAAGTTAAAAAAGGAAAAAAGATCTAGCGAGAATCTAAAACTGGATGACATATTTTGCAACATTCATTAAACTTATTTTTGCTGGAAACTTTCTTTATTCATTGATTCTTAATTGTAATGCTTTTGACTGTCCTTTCATTTCACTTTCAAAGCAACACTTTAAAACAACCATATCACCAAAATGACTGAATCAGTACTTAACGGAATGAGACCAAAATCATTAGTAAGTTGCTCAAAGTTGGTCCATACGACTACGAGAAGTTATTGTGATAGTAATTTCTAGTTCCACTTTATTAAAGTATTCAAGCTTGTTAATTTCACAAAAGCAATCAAAAGTTTCTTCGCTAGATAATTTATCTATTATTTGAAAATTGGATGACTTAACATTGCTTTATAAGATTCCCGACTTAGTTTGTGGTGAGGCAGTTCAAATCCAAATGATCGTTTTTAAAACAACTACAATGTACTTTTTCAAATGTATCATGACACTTGAACCAAAAACACATAATTATACTCTTAAGTGTATATATACAGTACAATTGTGTTTTACTATTAAACTTTGTTGCCGTGTCAAACGATATTTTGGATACCTTTTAGTCTGTGACACATCAACAAAAGTATAATATCAAACAAAATTTGAATTCACCTAGGATATAGTATAATTTGAGTTCATGTATCATAACGTTACATTTGGAAAATACGTTACTATTAAATGAACTAAAACTAGAAAGTAAAGGCCGATTGGTGTATGAGAATTGGAAGAACATACTAATATTTTGTTGGACTGTGCAAAACGTGGAACAACTTCGGTCACATCTAACAAGTTCTCTTAACTAGTCGAAAACAGTAACAAAACCCAAGCTTCAAAGTTTCCGGTTGGATATGGACTTAAAGCCTTGTTCATCAAACGTCTTTCATTTTTTGGCTAAACATTCCCTCAATTGGTTATGTAACTTGAATCATGATATTGTCTCAAATAGTCAAATGTAGTCACAGAATTTTTAACATTGTTAGAAACTTGAATAGAAAGTACAAATCACAAATAAATCACAAGTTAACTATTTTTCTATTGTTAACATTGTTAGTTAAATGGACACTAAGCCCTTTATTTAATAAACATGATCACACACAAGAAACTTTGTATTTAAGAGCAGTATATACTCGTATAAAACAAGGATACAGAAATAAGTTATTAACGTATTTCACTCTATGAAAAAGGACGCATAGGACACATATTTTGTGTGTGACAGAGAGAGACGGTGTCTGGGATGGGGTTTGGTCTGGAAAAGTTTTTGGTCTAGTAGTAGTTAAGGGAAGAGGTTGCCTAGCTATTATTATGTTTCACAAAACTGTTAAGCCAGAAGTCTGAGGAACACAGTTTCCAGATTGAGACAGACAGCGAGTGTTCTGAAACAATTCCACATTATGAAAACATATTCTGCCACCACTTTGTTCTTTTCAACAAACCAAATTCAAAATCATCCAAATTCTAAAACCAACACTTGCTTTTATTTCAATACATAAGTTACTCGTAATACACTAGTTAAAACTATTACAATAACCTAACACAGACAAGAAAATACAATGCAAATATATAGCATAACTACATATAATAAAGTTCATTACGTACAGTGCGCTTTATGGAAGCGCGCTATACTGATTCATGTGATTCCAAGCTTGAATTCCATTCCAATTGTTAGTGTTTAGGTTCTGGTCACTTCCTGCCGAGGCCGAATTGATGTTAACTGATGTGCAACTATTGTCAAAAAACCACTCCGTAGCTAAACCACCAACGCCACTTGCATCTTTTCTTGATTCATTGACTATGGAGGATTGCGTTGGTTTTGAAATTTCAAGATTCTGAAACAATATTGGCTGTAAACCAGATTCCTTTTGCTGCTGTCGCTGATCATTTTCGCCACCAAATAGCGTAGCCAGTCGTTGCTGCTGCAGCTTCCAATGCAAATCTTGATTTAACGAACTTAAAGACTCTATAGAAGAAGTAAGATTGCTATTATTATGAAGATTGTTGTATGTAAAACCAACTTCTTGCAAATTTGCTAACCCTCCACCACTTTGATTTTGATGATCAACTTGCTTAGTTGCATGAAAATTAAACCCTAATAATGGATCAAGACTCATAAACGGCAGATTACTTGGTGTATTATTCTCTCCATAGGAAGCACCAAATTGGTTTATTCTTGGAGGATAATTTATCCCACCAAGCTGAAAATCGACGATGGGTTGCGAAACACCATCTAAAAATTTTAACACTCGGTTATCCGATGAAGACGATTCTCCTATGCTAAACTTTGAACTGCAAGATTTTGTTTTCTTGTTCTTACGGCAACCTCCCCCTATGGGAATGTTGCGTAAGGCTCCACCTTTAGTCCAATACCTTCTACAAGTCTTGCAAAAGTGTCTTGGTTGGGCGAGGTTGTAATTGTTGTAGTAGCAAAACTTGGTGTTTGTTGAATCACATCTTGGACACTTGAGGGTTTGCTCTGGTGGCTTTAACGAAGACGTTTTCCACCCACCACCAGAGATTTGGTTTTCATCTTTTGGTGCTTGTCTAAATGGTATGGTATCGTTAGACATCACAAATTATAGGATAGAGACAAGGAAAAGGAAACCCTAATGAAAATGTATGTTCAAGAGAGAGAGCAAGAGATGTAATTAGGATGTGGGTGATTTGAGTTACCTATAGAAGAGGGAAAGGTTAAGTGAATTCATGTTTTCATGCATGATTCTTGGAAGATAGAAGAGGGATGTTGATGGGTTCATGTGAACTTCATTAAGGGAGTCATGAGTGGCTTCTATTTCTTTTGTGGTTCAAGAACTATAGGCTTTTAAATTTTTGAAGGTTAAAATATTTAGAATATGGAAATAAAGAGACTCAAGTACATACATCCATATCCATGCATGACTTAGTTGGGGTGTATGGGTGTGGGGTGGGGGGAGGAAAAGACAAAATTTGGGATGATATGATAGTGATCTAGCATACACAAATAGAGAATTGCACATGTAACTCCCCACCCTACCAAACAACATCACAAAATAGAAACTTTGTAATTAAAGAAGGGGGTAAAAAAAGGAATGCAAGTATAAAAGAAGAACAAAAAGCAATGGACAACATATGCATAAAAGTTTACTGAAGTGGTATTATTGTGATTGACATAGTGAAATGCACTAGATCGATGCATTGAAGTCGGGGATAGATCAGTGGTTCTTATGATGCCGAGATCATGTTACTCTCCATCTCTCAACCAACATTCTCGATATATATGTTACAAATTTTTAAGTTTGAACTATATTTCTTTTTAGTAATTCTGAAACAACTAGACAATCCTAGATATATGTGTCGTAATGATACTTGCTTGTTGTATAATAGCTAGAACGCTACAAAATAAATAACTCTCAAGTGCAACATCCCAAAATTTGTTGCTAGATAGCTCGACAGAGTGCGATCGACGTACTTAATGTGAAAATAGTTCAAAAAACAAAATTTATGTTTCATAGTACATTTCAAGATTTGGAACATGTTCAAGTCTAGCAGTTACTGTTGCAAAACATGTTAGATACATTCATATAAATTTCCATATCTTCACATGACGAACTGTCTCGAGGAAATATCATGTTGGATAACAAAATCTTTCTTTTGTTGAGAAGCTAACCTAGCTAAACCCATAGAGGTGTTTCTTTTATAAATCTACCCTTATATGTTTCTTAGTTATTTGTAATCCAACTAAATTTACCCTTATATGTTTCTTAGTTATTTGTAATCCAACTAAATTTAGTTACTTGTACAAGTTGATGTAAAACATTTTTAACCAAACCAAACAGCTACAATGCAGGATCTTTCTCATTCCATGTATAAAAAGATGGAAGTAAAAAAGTGCATGCAACCACAAAAGGAAGTACTACTAAAACAGTACTAGTAGGACTGGAGTAGGGGTTGGGTTGTGGCCTTGTGGGGCTGCTAGTGGACCTGAGACTGGGAGGTGCCCAGAATAGCTTTGTCCCTCTGCTTCATATCAATATGCCAATCCACCAATACATGTCAAACTCTTGAAATACCTTCTCAAGATTCGTAGTGGACCAGATATTTAAATAAGGTATTCATTACTATGCGTTAGAATAGATATTCTAGATGTGCAATATGTGCGAATAAAATTTAACATAAACTAAAAGAGAAATTTTTTTAAGTGAACTTCTTTTAGATAGTATTATACGTGGCGCGTATAAGATTTACGAAAATAAACTTTTCACTATGCGCCTGAAGCATAAGCTTATACGCCTGGAAGCATAAGTTTGTGCGTCTCGATACGCAGCTTATGCACCTCGATGCATTTTAGATTTTGTGCGCCTAAATGCATATCTTATGGGCTGATGAGTTCATAAGCCCAACAAAGGAAACGAAACCTGCTTGTGCATAGTCGTATGCTCTTTGGATGCATAAACACTACAACATTCGACTCTTTCGGAGGAGACATTTCGACCCTTTGGGCGGGGACATGTCCCCGATAATAACTTTCAGCGGGGACATGTCCCCGCCGAAAGGTCCCCGCTAACAGCCCGCCGCTGATACTTTTGGCGGGGACAAATGTTAACTTTTGGCGGGGACAAGTGGGTCCCACAGCCTTTGAGCTGGTCAAACTTAGTCCAGTGTGGCATTATTTTTGGCGGGGATATGTCCCCGCCAAAAAGTCCGTTCATTAACCAGAAAGTTACTTAATTAAGGGATTATGATAATTAATTAAGTCTAGCCACTCGCTCTGTAGTGTTGTCACGCAAGATAAGCACGTCGCCCGCCCACTGGCCGGGCGAATCTAAGTTCTCTTCCAGTCAACTGTCCACCCAGTCAAGTGCAAAAAAACACAGTAGAATCACGTCCCCGCTAAAAGAACCATCCACTGTTGCAGCAAATCATGTCCCCGCCAAAAAGTGTAATCCACTGTTGCAGTAAATTCTTTTAGTGGGGACATGTCCTCGCCAAAAAGAGTAATTCACTGTTGCATTGAATTCTTTTGGCGGTGACATATCCCCGCCAAAAGGCTTAACCAGATAAAACTGGTTCAGTCTTTTGGCGGAGACATGTCCCCGCCAAAAGCCTCTGACCCATTTTGCAGCATATTACTGCAAAATGAGTAATTTTCAGATTTTTTCTGGAAAAAATCTACAACATCACAACCTGTATATTGCTACAACACCACAAAATACTCGCATCACAAATTCGCTAAACATAATATCATACATATTCAAATTCGCTTAGTTAACATAATAATGCATATGTATCCAAATTCGCAA
Source organism: Artemisia tridentata subsp. tridentata (assembly GCA_021014915.2). Classification (NCBI taxonomy): domain Eukaryota; kingdom Viridiplantae; phylum Streptophyta; class Magnoliopsida; order Asterales; family Asteraceae; genus Artemisia; species Artemisia tridentata. The sequence continues at coordinate 73,593,103 of CP139501.1, read as the reverse complement.
AAAATGGTTCAAAAACCGTGATCACATGATCATCTACAAAACTATACATAAGCTAGCTATCCGCAAAATGGTCCAAAAACTATACATAAGCTAGCTATCCGCAAAATGGTCCAAAAACTATACATAAGCTAGCTATCCGCAAAATGGCCCAAAATTATACGCGGGGAACAATTTAGCGGGAATCCTAACACATAAACTACATAAACACATAATAATCCATGTAAATCTACACAACTTTGTCCATAACCCAAAAACAAATATAAACCGACCCATCGGACCCAAACAAGCCATACGCTACTCCCCAGTCTCCCCACTACCCCCACTCCTTTCCCCGGTACCTCGAGACTCACCCTGTGAAATATTTTGTGATCCTGATGTCCCCAGCAAGCCACTCTGTGGAAACCGTAGAGGGGGGGGGGGGGTGAATACGTTTCCATTTAAAAACTTAAAAACTTTTTGTACCAAACACCCGATCAAGTGTGACGTAATATGAAAAGTGTCAACAATGATCATATAACATCTAGGGATGAATAAATTAAACTACAACACTAGCACAATCAAACCATGGCACATACATAATCAACATAACATAAGCAACTAGCCACACAAGCATAAACGCAATGCAAATATAAATATAAAGCGATAAAGAATGAAATGAAAGTAAAGAGATAAGTAAGAAGGCACAAACCGGACACGGTGATTTATAGTGGTTCGGTCACGAAGCTCCTCTTCGCCCTACTCCACTCCTCGAGTACCCAACTCGAGGAGTTAATTCACTAATCAACAAGCTCCCTTCAGGGGGAGAAAACCGTACACGTCGCTTATCCTATTTCCGACACTAAGCTAGATGTCGAGTGCTAATCTTAGCTAGCACCAATCTACCACGATCTACCCGATCTACCCTTGTTCCACATGATCAATACACAAACCCAATGGCTTCAAGAGATCTCCAAGATCTCAACAAGATCACAATGATCTACTCCCACTTGACTCGATCTACCCAATCTACCCTTGATCTTCTTGATCAATCACACAAGCCTACAAGCCTCAAGAGATCTCCAAGATCTCGACAAGATCACAATGATCAACCCTCACTTGACTCAATCTACCCTATCTACCTTTGAACAACTTGATCAACACACTAGCCCAATGGCTACTAGAGATATTCAATATCTCTATAAGATCACAATGATCTTCCCTTACAAACTCTCAAAAGAAAAATGATCTTGATGTATGCTATGATACAATCAAGAGTGTAACAAATGTTACAAGTGCTTCTACCTACAACTACAACACTTTGTATCTACTTGGATACCATGTGTTCTTCTCTTGCACTTGAAGAGGAATGACAACACTTTGTATCTACTTGGATACCTTGTGTTCTTCTCTTGCACTTGAAGAGGAATGAAGAGGATCTCTTGGTGGAATGAAAGGATCACTCTTAAACAAACTAAAACTCTCTAAATGATCAAAGAAAGTGTTCTAAGTGAGGAGGGATTAGACCAGAGAAAACTGACTGGAAAAATCAAGTTGGAAGTGTAAAGTGGTCCACTATTTATAGGTAAAGGGAAAACTAGCCGTTACAGAGGCACGGCTCCACTAATTGTCAGACGGCTCCACTAAATTTAGTGGAGCCGTCGGTACTTTAGTGGTACCGTGGACGCTCCTCCGTTTGTTTTTAGTGGGGAAGGTTTATTTGGGAATGTTTGGAGCTGTTTTGGGGGGAAAATTGACTGTTGGGATTTTTAAACTTATTTTTCAAACTAAAACATTTCTTTTTAATTCAAAAATAATTTGTAAAATATATTTTTGTAAAAAATGTTTTGTCACATTAAAAATGTGAAGTTTAGAAAAATATAATCCTTTGATCATTTGCCAAGTAGTAGATTTGTTTGTCCATACCTTGAGTGATTTACGTCGGGATGGAAATCTACGACTTCGTTAAAGCATACTTGAGACGTCGGGAGGTGTTGATGTAAGTATGCATTGATGATTTGTGTTTACAAGTAACTTGCACATTTTACGTTATGTATTACAAGTTACATGTTTGTCATTATTAAAACCGAAGAAACTGTTTAGTTTAAATATCTTAATATTTGCACTAACACACTCGCTAGCCGCTCGGTCCAACCCGGCTGAGTCCTAGCCCAATCCAGCAAAATATCAATATGTGTCCTTTGCGTGGACAGCTCCTGGGATTGCTTCTGTACGGTTTCCTGCTGCGAGGACGAGGAGGCTTGCTCGTGAGGCGCTGAGGGTCGTCTTCTGACCACCGTCGGGTAACACTGGACCTACACCAGGAATATGACCTCGCTGCTTACCACCGATCACGTGGCACATAATATCCAAGTCAGTTATAGTCGTCCCGGAGGAGGTGCTCTCTGTCTGCATCTGTATCATCTCATTCTGTTTAGTTACAAAAAAAAAAAAAAAAAAAGTAATATATAAGTCGTGATTTATTATATTGCATTAATGTGGGTAAGTTTTTGGAAATAAATTATACTTACGTATCTAGCCTCGGACACTGGAGACTCAAAGACGTCACCTCTCGTATGTTGTGTCTGTAAAGCTCGATCAAGTCTCTACCATCCGTGGAGTCGGTGGGGCGGCTCAATTGTTTATAAATAAAATCAATAACGACTCACCCAACACTATATATATAAATAAAATGATTAAAAAGTGTCTTACGAAGTTATCGCGTATAACAGCTAACGAATGGGATCCATGAAGGCTAGAACTCGTGCTCGCGAGCCGGTTTTGCCTGTTGATCGCCCCGATCTTCAACTTCTTCGGGTCTGACCAGTGCTTCACCTGCTTATTATAAATAATAAAAACTATTATATAAATGAATTATATTATTATTATTATTATTATTATTATTATTATTATTATTATTATTATTATTATTATTATTATTATTATTATTATTATTATTATTATTATTATTATTATTATTATATGATGATGATTGATGATGATGATGATGATAATAATAATTATTATTATTTCTTGTAAATCCTATGATTTTCTAATGAAGTGATGTTTTATAAAAAAAAATAATAAAAATAAAAAATAAATAAAATAATAATAATAATAATAATTATTATTATTATTATTATATTATTATTATTATTATATTATTATTATTATATTATTATTATTATTATTATTATTATTATTATTATTATTATTATAACGTGTCGATCTAGTAATTTACCTGTTTTTCTCAATCCTCAGGCGTCTGGTTCGCCGGACGCTTATTCTTGATCTCTTCAACTTTCTCAACCCCACCTTGCCAGGTAAAATTTTGCAATTTGAATTTGTATTTGTTGTCATCGTATCGCTTTCTAAGGTAAGCTTCGATACTTCTGACAACATCATCTCCATCCGGACCGGCAAGGTGTTCACCGAGATCAAAGAAATGCTACAATAAAATATAATTAAAATAAATATACAAATTTAAATAATCAGACAAATTTAAATAAATAAACACATTTAAAATAAAATAACACAATAATTAAAAAAAAATAAAAGAAAAAAAAAAGCTTACGTGGAGCTGGTTATCGATGTGGGCCTTGGTGGTCTCGGGAACCTCATCCCACGAATTGTAATGCATGGGAATTGATTCCCGTAACAACGTCCCGACCATGTTGGAGAACCACGAAGAGTGATCGCCCACATGCTCCCACATCACTTTCGCGTTCTTCCAGAATCTGATCGATACCGAATGACCAGTCTCATTCCTCATTTGGTGGAGTTTCACGTTCTTTGTGGGACCACGCACCACCTTCCCGCCTTTGCCAATTTTGGCATTGGGCTTGGGAGGTCTGGAATTAGACCCTGCAAGTAATCAAATTCAAGTGATGATGACATAAAATAACAAGTTATCAATTTCAAATAATGATCAAGTTTAATTAAAATAATCGAGAAATTCTTACGCTGACAGTTAGTACCTATCCTCCTCGAGGGACCACGGGGTGGCTCATTACCTCTATCGCCACCGTGGCTCCTAGCTACAACATCTGCCATCTATAAACGTACTAGTACAAGAACATAGAAATTAGTGAAGAAACACATATACGCATATATATACACACATTCAAATAAATAACAATATATACCAAAAAAGATAATAATAAATAATTAAATAAATAAACACATTTAACCACTCGATAACAATTTCATTCAAATAAGTGTCGTTTAAGAAATTACAGTTTGAGATCAATCTCCCACATCACTAAGATAAAAATCCTCATTATTAGTGTCAGCTTCATCTTCACGATCGACGTGGTTTTCACCATCAGATGCTAAATCATGAGGAACGTGGTCATCATAATCAATATCATCGTCATCGTCGACATCAGTGATAATTGGTGGTGTTGGTGCCTCAACTTCCGCTGGCGGGACATCCATATTTATAGTGTTATAATTGAACTTATCCAACTTAGTAGAGAGTGTGACATGTGATAAGTTGTTGTCATGTACAACATCTTGATTGTCTTCTACCACGATGATATCCGGGTTCCAAATCTTTCGATGATAAGAATCTTGGACGGCCTTGCAATTACCACGTTTACCCGGGAAATCAAGGTAAAAGACTTGTGTTGCGAGAATATATGGTTCATTTTGAAACGATACACGATCTGTCATAATTTGTGTAATGTTATTTCTATAGGTACAACGTTTTATGCGACCCTCGTTATTTGTGTCGAACCATTTGACTTTGAACAGCACAACCTTGAACGGAATATACAAAAACTCGAGAATTTCTTCAAGCTGGCCATAATACGCCTCCACTAGGATTAGGAGTTGAAATTCCGCTGTTTTGAGTTGAACGACGTAAATCACGGTCGTGTACGATAAACTTCACATCGTTGACTACGCAAGAGTCGACTGAGACTGCAGTACATGATGGTCCACAAGCCAAAGCGAATAACTCGGAAGTACAACTTGGGTCATTCTTTACTTTTAATTCACGAATCTATGAAAAAGTTAAGAATAGATATAGATGAGTAATAGTCGTTATTTTTACAGGGTAATACATACAATAAGTCTACTTTGTTCCTAAACCAGCGAGGAAATCCTTCTTGTATGTCATTGCCAGGAAATGCCCTGTAAATGTTCATGATATTAGAATAAGTCATCGAATAATAACTTACGTAAAACACATTTTGAAATAAAACGCGTACCTCTTGTACTCGTTCATGTATGGGTCGATTTCATGACTGTTATGTAGTACATACCATACTACTTTCTGCATTGTGTATGGTTGAAGCCGAATTAATGATTGTCTACCATTCGTTTTACAGATTGATCGAAACACCTGAAATCGACTTGTTGGGCTTGGACCATCCTCATTCCGGTCAGGACGATTAAATCTCGTCTCAACACCCCAAAAATAATGCAAACAGAAAGTTAATGCTTCATCAGCAATATAACCCTCCGCCATTGAACCTTCAGGCTTAGCTTTATTTCTGACATAATAATTGAGCTTTTTCATGTATCTTTCAAATGGATACATCTACCTCATGTACACAGGCCCGCCTTCAATAGCCTCTTTGGATAGATGAATAACCAAGTGAATCATAATGTCAAAAAAAGTAGGAGGATATATTTGCTCGAAACTGCACAAAATATTGATCAGTTGTTCTTTAGCTTTCAACATGTCATCCACCATCAAAGTTCGAGCGCATATTTGTTTGAAGAATGAACAAAGCTCGATTATTGGTGTTGCGGTGGTTTGGTCCTTCAAGTAATTTTGAAGTCCAGCAGGAAGTAACCGCTGCATCATTATATGACAGTCATGAGCCTTCAAGCCTGTTATGTTGCTATCATTGTCGGTCACTTTATGCTTGAAGTTAGATCCGAACCCATCAGGTAGTTTAACACCTTTGATGAATTGACAAAAAAAATCATGAGGCTTAGAGCACTTCCCGTTTTCTTTGTTGACGAGCCATAACTCATCACGAATTTGCAAATTTTGTAAGTCTTGTCTTGCCTTGTTGGTGTCTTTTGATTTGTCATTCATTAACAAAGTACCCAACACACTCTCACACACATTTTTTTCGATATGCATGACATCTAAATTGTGTTTTAGTGTAAGAAAAGACCAATACTTTAGCTCGTAGAAAATAGATACTTTGGTCCAATTCAATTCGCGATCAGGATCACGTTTTTTCTTCGCACCCCCAAAACTTGGATGTTTCCCCGGGATACGTTTAGGCAATCTCCAAAGTTGAGTCCAGATGACATCACTGGTAAATTTTCTAAGAGGTGGTATATCATCGACCGGAGTATAGAATGCCCTTCTATTTTTCCGCCATTTATTGGTCGCGTTTAAGAATCTTCTGTGACCAACATAAGCGGTTTTGCTTAACACGCGAATAGCTGGAGTGTTTATATTACATGTCGGACATGCCTTGTAACCTTGCCCACTCCACCCAGACAAACTACTTCGAGCGGGAAAGTCATTGATAGTCCATAAAAGCGTTGCTATCATACAGAATTCAGTGCCAGTTACAGCATCCATAGTCATGAATCCATCTTTCCATAAAATCATTAGGTCTTCAATCAAAGGCCTCAAGTAAATATCTATGTCCTTCCCGGGTGATTTAGGGCCCGGAATTAACAACGTCAACATAAGGGAAGTCTCTCTCATACATATCCAAGGAGGCGTATCGTATGTTGTTAATATGACTGGCCACATGCTGTAAGACCGACTAAGGTTGTCGTACGGATTGAAACCATCAGCAGCCAACCCTAATCGGACATTTCTTTTTTCATAGGAAAATTCTCTTTAATACTTCATGTCAAATTTCTTCCATGCTTGACCATCAACCGGGTGTTGCATCTTACCGTTCTCCGTAGACTGCCCAGAAGCATGCCAAGTCATATGTTTTGCAGTGTGTTTAGACTTGTACAAACGTTGTAGTCTAGGAATGATAGGAAAGTAACGCAACACCTTGTTAGGAACTTTCCTCCCCAGTGTGTTTGTTGGATCGATATACTCTAACCAAACTAACTTATAGCTTGTTTAAGGTTTAACAACCTTGGATAAAACCAAAACTGTTAATGGTGAAACACTGATATACTTTATTGAATATGCGGAAACTACTTCAACAAAGCTAAGAAGAATTACTCTAAACTTTAACGATTTTATTAATAACTTGAACCTGCTTATAATACACAGATTCACTAAACAAACTCTAATCGCTAATACTCTAATAATCGACTAATACTTTTCTCTAAATTGTATGTAAAATCTCATACGTCTAATGCCAACCTAGGGATCCTTTTATAGGCACAAGGAAAACCCTAGTCGGTTTACAATACTTGAACGACAAGTAATTCTAATTATAGTCTAAAAATAACTCTATGAACATTCTAGAATTACACATTAATCCTTAAACGTATTTGCATAACAGTCCTTTAACTTTTGCAGTACTTTGACTTCTTTAGAACATGAGCAGTACTTTGACTTCTATCGAGCAGTACTTTGACTTTCTTCATGTAGCAGTACTTTGTAGCCCAACAATCCTCCCCTAACTTGAATTCCACTTGCTTGATTTCAAGTTCCTTTGTATTTCTTTAACTTCAACATTTTTATCTTCAAGGAATGAATGTATCATTAACTTCTGTCTCATGTTTGTTTTATCATCATCAAAGTAATCATTAACTGCAATCTTTATCAGCAACACATCTTTTCAGCAACTCAGCATCATATTGGCAATAGGTACATCAGATCTTAAAAGTTTCATACTATTCTCATCACTTCCAGGTGTGTTAACTCCTGTGAGAGGTGAATCATTGAAAACTTAATGGATTTTGATGTCTCTTTAACAAAGCCATTAACTCTGGAGTAGCCAATGTTTAGGTTTAAGAACCATGGTACATTGATAACCATATGATTTTTAGCAAATCATCAGCTATCAACGGATTTGATTAGTCTTTACCAATAGCCGTTTGCTTTTGAACTAGCTAGTTCTTTTAGTACAATCACTACCATGGTGAACTAATTACTATACAATGGTTTTCCACAGCCTTTACCACAAGCCATTATCTTGTGGGCTAGCCAACTCTTCATTATCATAGATATGGTGAGTTGAAGACCATACAATTTTTAGTAAATTGTCAACTAAAAACGGATTTGATAATCACATCAGAGCCGTACCCTCATGATGAGTCAAACTCTTTCTTGTTTACTTAAACATGGTGAGTTGAATACCATTTGTTGCTGTTTAAATCTTTGTGCTTCAAAATGTTTTTGCACTTTTCAAAAATTTCTGGTTTTATAAAAAACTTTACTGGTTTCATGCTGCAAGCAGTACTTTGAGAAAGTACTGTTTGTCAAGCAGTACTTTTAAATAAAGTACTTATGTTTCAAAAGATTTATATTATAAATATCATACCAGTTGTTATGCATCAATCTTCAGCTAGCATTGTCCATTTGATGAACAATCCAATCACCATCAGTGCAGTTTCACTTTCTTCTTCCACTTCCATGCCATAATCTAGCATTCTGATCATCAGATCTCTAGTAAGTGGATATCTTTGCTCTGCTAGCATGTGGATCATCGTTCCATCTTCTAGCTCCAAAACATGTATTCCCACTGATTCAAAGAACCTCCATCTGCTAATTTCCCAATCCTTTTGATTTTCCCAGAGAGCACTATCACTTGTCTCTTCTGTTTCCCAGATGGTTGTGAGATCTCCTTGCAGAACCAAACCCACTCCTTGTGGTGGAATATGTTCAAAATAAGTCTGCACTTGTAGATATAGCTGAAGCAAATCCTCTCTGTCTATCAGATGTAAAATATCCCATAACAAGTTGAATACTCTAAAGCTTCCATTTTGTCTATGAAATATCAAGTAGTCCCTTTCTTGTGAATCTACAAATGAGAATGTAGAAATCTTGGACTTCTTGTCTTCAACTTCTTTTAATTTTGGATGCTCAAAGTCAACAACTCTCAAGTAATTTCTTAGCTCATCAGCTGTGTCTACTCTTAATTCAATAGAATCCTTGAGCTTCTTTGATGACTGTTCATCAGTTGTTGTTCTTTTCCTCTTTGAGCTCCTTGTAACAACTCTTTCCTTTCTACTATCTTCAAGCTTCTTATCTTTGAATGAATCAAAAGAAATAATACTTGCAAGATCTTTTTCTACAGCTTCCCTAACAGCATCATACAAATCCTTCATCTCTGAATGTGTCAATTTCACCAAACCTGTATATCCTCTACCTTTGAGATAAGCCATCATAGAATTTCTTTCTTGAGCTTTACTTTGTGACCTTCTAGGTTTGATAATAAGTTTCCTTGACTCTTCAGCATCTAATTCAGCCTGTAATTTCCTTGCAGCTTCCTCATTTTTAGCATCCTGAATAGCTCTAAGATCTTTCAAGATGAGCTTCTTCTTCTTCTTAGTTTCTACCATGATCCCTTTACCTTTGTCTTTTGGATCTAACTCCTGAGTAGGTTGAGAAAAAGTATGAGGTTGTTGTTCAACACCAGGAATAATTATGCCTCTTGGTCTAGACATATTCAACATGATGTCAGCATTGGTCTCATCATCACTTTCAGTATTTTTTCGAACCTCTTCTTCCTGGTGAACTGGATTGGAAGGGCCAACTTCCTCTTGAACTTGATTTGAGGGACCAACATCTTCCTCAAAATCTAAAGTCCTTGGTGTAATCATAAATTGTCTTACAGTCCTTGTTGGGAATTATATTTAGAGTTGATATTGACAAAATATGAAAGACGAAGGATGAAGACAAAGATGAAGGACTTAAAGTGTATTTATGTTAAAGTCTTTGTAAACCCTAATCCTCTATTATATAAAGAGGATTAGAGGCGTAGGAAAAGTGTGTGTGTGTCAAAGATGTAGACGTCTAAAGTGTAGGTTGTGGCTAGGCATCGAGTTTCCACAACGGATGCCTAGGTTTTGTGTATTGTTAGTGTAGGAGATGATGACGAGGAACCTTAGTGATAATAATAATGAATCTTTTGTTATTCCGCTGTGCATCTTATTTTGATCATTATTATTGTGCTTATTGTTTATCCTAGATCAAGGTCTAAACAACCTGGAGTCCAAAACGGTCCGAGAACTTATTTGGTGATGGCGTGCATAAGTTCTATCATGTGGTATCAGAGCGGGGGGCTCTCAATCTAGGGTTGATTACAAGGTTTATTGTCATTGATGAGCAGTACCTTGAAGAGCAGTACTTTCAGCATCAGTTCCTTCCAAATCCACTTCCTCAGTATCACCACTTTTTACTTCAACAGTAGCATCTTCAATGTTGATCTGCTCTGTTTCATCACTTTTCCTCTCAACAGTATCTTCATGAGGAATATCTTCAAGTGGTGTATCATTATAAAGCCCAGTATCTTTATTGAACTCAGTATCTTCATTCAAATTCTCTAAATTCCTCCCCAATTGGAATGAAGACTGCTTGTTGATCTTTCTTTTCTTTGACTTAGACTTCTTTGAGTGCTGACCAGTCTTCTTCTGTGACTTTACCCACAACCTGTGGTGCTTTACTAATGGCCAAACAAACCTCTTTAATCGTCTGAACTTTCTTGTCAAATCCAATATCTGATCAGCTTGATCCTCAGTTACCTTCTTGAGCCTCCTTAATTCCCTTGAAAGCTCATAGTTGGTCAAGACATCCTCAACCACTCCCTCATCTCCTCCAGATGTTTGATGCCTATCTATGGAAGCATAATCATTGGGAGTTGGTGGTGGAGTCTCATCTTGAGGTGAATTCTCCTGAGCAGCACTTTGTGGAGATGGTTCAGCACCTGGAGATGAAACAGTATGTTGAGAAGCACTATCTTCTCTTGAAGCTGGTTGCTCATTAATTGCTGATGCAGAGGATTCCTCTTGCTCTTGTTCTTGCTCTTGCTCTGCATCCCTAACTGCTTGTGAAACTTCCAATATATGGGCTGTCAAAGGTGTATTTCTCCCAGAGAACTTGATACCCTTCTTAGCAATGAATGTAAAGACCTTTGGTGGAAGTGTGACTGTAGGTAGAAAACTTTGAGGTTTAGAAATACCCTCAAGTTGTTTGTTTAAGAATACCTGAATAAACCTCGGGTACATCAAGAATGGTGAACCATTAGTGATGTGTGAGAGCATTCCATGAAAAATCATCCTTGAAAAGTTGAAAGGACGATTTGTAGCTAAACCCACCAATGCAGAAGCAATGTTCTGACCAAACTGCTCCCATGAAGTACTCTTAGGGCTCAAGCAGTGAAGTAGAACATGTATGAGATATTTCCAATGTGGACTAAATAATGGCTTCTGAAAAGTAAGTATGGTGAGATCACCTTCATACCCAATATCCCTGAGTGTATCCCCAATCTCTTGTCTTTCAAAACGAATAGCACTCCCTGCATCATTAAACTGCAAATCTTCCCTAATTGAAGATTCAGTAATCCTAATTGCTCGACCAGCAACCTTAGCACGAATAAAAGGAACACCATCTTGTGCATCAGACTTAGCAGTAGACCAAAACTGTTGAATCCATGGTCCAATGACATCAGGGTTTACCAAAATAGCATAATTGATTGATGACCCAGTCAAGAAATCAATTATCGCATGAAAATCAACATTCTTTGCCGTTTTAACCAAGTTCGCGACCACGTTATGCTTAGAACAGAAATCACGGGTAGCCATTGATTGTGAAGAGGGAAAGAATGTGTTAAGCAAAGGTAAATTACGATTAGAATCGTGGATATCGAATGAATGAATGGATGGATAAGAATAAAGTGGAGAGTGAAAATCGGTATAATGGAATAGGGTAAATATGGGTAAGATCTAAAAAAATCAAGGCCTAATTAATAGAGTTACCGTTGTAGTTGGCTTTTACCCCCTCCGTAATGAAATTGTTGACTTTAACCCCATATTTTTTGACCGTTGGAACAGTACTTCCACGTAAGCAGTACTTTCCACATAACCAGTACTCTTCAAAGCAGTACCTTGGAGCAGTACGTTGCAAGAACAGTACTTTGTATAGAAAACCAGTACTTTCCATCCTCTTATACTTCTAAACGATCCAAATAAACTTTAAACTAATCCAAGAACTTATATGATGGCGCATGCATAAGTTCTAACTAATAACTATGTTGCCTCCCCTCAAATACAACATAGGTACTAAAATAAACTAAAATACTAAAAATTCAATACTTTCATTAAGAACTGAAAGAAAGTATACTAACTAATACTAAAGTCTCCCCTCAAATGTAGCCTAGTAGTTAATCATCCCAATGCTCACAACTAAGTGGTTGAATCTTGAAACATCAAATCCCTTTGTGAGTAGATCAGCTACATTGTCATCTGTGTGAACCTTGACCACATTTATAAGCCTGTGCTCATAACAATCTCGAATGAAATGATGCCTAATCTGAATATGCTTAGTCTTGGAGTGATAAACTGGATTCTTCACAATACAGATGGTACTCTCATTATCAATGTTGATAGGAGTATTTTTGAAGTTGTATCCATAATTCAAGAGTTGATTCTGCATCCACAAAACTTGTCCACAACAGCTTGCAGCAGCAACATATTCTGCTTCAGTAGAGGAGGTTGCTGCAATTGTTTGTTTCTTACATTGCCATAAGACTAATCTTTTTCCAAGATATTGACATCCTCCAGTGGTTGATCTTCTATCATAGTTATCTCCTGCATAATCACTATCTGAAAAAGCTTCCAAGTGAAAAGGTGACTCCTTAGGATACCATAATCCTAACTTTGGTTGATGCTTGAGATATCAAAAAATACTCTTGACTGCATGCATATGAGAAACCTTGGGTGTAACTTGATACCTTGCACATAAGCATACAGCAAACATGATGTCAGGTCGTGATGCAGTCAAGTACATAAGACAACCAATCATAGATCTGTAAAGCTTCACATCCACAGCTTGTCCATCTTCATCCTTGCCTAATGGTTTATTGTTGTCAATGGGTGTGGTGGCAGGCTTGACAGTTGGGAGGTCAAATCTCTTAAGTATGTCAGCAACATACTTTTCTTGATTAATGAAGAATCCATCTTGTGTTTGTCTAACTTGAAGCCCCAAAAAGAAAGTTAATTCTCCCATAGAACTCATTTGAAACTCCCACTGCATAAGTTCTTCAAATTCTTTCACCATAGACTTCTTCGTGGCTCCAAAGATAATATCATCCACATAGACTTGGACTAACATAATGTCCTTCTTATCTCTTTTGATAAACAAAGTCTTATCAATTGCTCCTCTCCTATAACCATGTTGTAATAGAAAGTTAGAGAGTCTCTCATACCAAGCTCTGGGAGCTTGATGAAGGCCATACAGTGCCTTGATCACCTTGTAGACTTTGTTTGGATGTGCAGGATCTTCAAAACCAGGAGGTTGTTTAACATAAACTTCCTCAGTAATTGTGCCATAAAGGAAGGCACTTTTCACATCCATTTGATAGACAGGAAATCCCATGTATGATGCAAAGGCAAGAAATAACCTTATTGCCTCTATTCTTGCAACAGGAGCAAACACTTCATCATAGTCCACTCCTTCTTCTTGGCGATATCCTTGTGCAACCAATCTAGCTTTATTTTTGATAACATTCCCTCTTTCATCTCTTTTGATTCTGAAAACCCATCTTGTACCAATGACTCTCTTGCCATCTGGTAGGTAACATAATACCCAGACCTCTTGAAGCTTGAATTGTAGAAGCTCCTCTTGCATAGCTTCAACCCAACTTTCATCAGTTAAAGCTTGAGCTACCTTCTTGGGTTCATCTTAAGATAGAAAACAAGCAAACAGGCATGTTTGTTGATCCTTGTGATTCATCCTGTTTTGTTTGTAAACAAAGCTAAGTAAAGCAGTATGTTGCTTAGAGAGACCTTTAACTTTGTTTCTTGTAATCACTCCTGAAGAGGGTGATCCAATAATATTGCTTTGAGGATGAGCTTTATGAACTCTCAATGTAGGAGTTGGTGGAACTAGAAGATCAGATTCCAAATTAGTAAAATCAGGTTCTTCATTGGTAGTTGAGAAAATACCTTCATGATTGAGCTCATCATCAATTTCTTCTAACCCAGGAATGTTAGCATTATCCAAATCATCATCATCAATATTGGAATCATCATCATTGCTCCAATTTGATGGTTCTAACACACCAGAAGTACTGTCAAAAGTATCATCAGTACTTTGATAAAAAGTACTGTGAGCAGTATCTTTGAATGTACCCTTTTTCTTTGCAGCATCATAAGCCCTCCTTTGTTCATCTTCATAGGATTTTGCTATAGTTTCTTGAAAAAGCATCCTATTAAGTTCATATTGTATGGCTTGATCTTCATCAGATACTGTATTGGTTGGTTGAGCAGTACTTTGTTCCGTATTAGTAACTGCAGGTTCTTTATCAGGAACATCTTCTGGTCTAACATTGACTCCATGAACAATGTACTGTGAATCATCTTCTTTGTGATCAGCTTGATTTTCTTCTCTAACAGGCACATAATTCATAGATGGAGTGAACTTGAGATCAAGATCAAACATCCAATCAGGACCTTTTCCTTTCTGAGGTTCTTTATCTTCCAAAAATTCAACATGAAGACAATCTTGAACCTTTTTGGTACCCCTGTTATATACTCTAAAACCTTTGCTATTTGTACAGTAACCCAATAGATATCCTTCATCTGACTTACCATCAAATTTTCCCAGAGAATCAATGGTATTTAGAATAGTCAGAGGACAGCCAAAAGGTTTTAGAAAACGAATGTTTGGTTTCTTTCCCATGAGCAGCTCATATGGTGTCTTCATCTAAGGTTTAGTTACTGATACTCTATTTAAAACATAACAAGCAGTACTTACAGCTTCAGCCCAAAAGAGAATAGGTAATTGTGAATCTGCAAGCATTGTTCTAGCTGCTTCTATCAATGTCCTGTTCTTTCTTTCTGCAACACCATTCTGCTGTGGAGTTCTAGCAATGCTAAACTCTCTCTTGATCCCTTTCTTGGCACAGAATTCATCCATATGCTTGTTCTTGAATTCTGTTCCATTATCACATCTAATACCTCTTACTTTGAGTCTCAATTGATTTTCAAGGGCTACTATCAGGTCATGGATAGCATCAAAGGTTTCATCTTTGAATCCCAAGAAAAAGACCCAACTAAATCTGCTACAATCATCTGTCACAACCAAGCAGTACTTCTTCTTGTTTAAACTTTCTACTGAAACTGGTCCAAACAGATCCATGTGTAGCAACTCCAAAGGTTCTCTAATAACTCTGTCCTCAAGCTTCTTACATGAAGCTTTATGTTGTTTACCCTTCTTGCAAGCCAAACATGAATGATCAGTCTTGAATATTTTGGAAGGTAAACCTCTAACTAAATTGCCTTTGACCAGCTTGTTGATGTTTTTGAAATTTACATGACCTAGTCTTCTATGCCATAGATGTGCTTCTTCCAATGATGCCTTGGCTACTAAACATGTTGCTCTTCCAGCAGAATTGAGACTCTTTAAGTCTAAACTGTAAACATCATTGGTTCTTGGTACTTTCAATGTTACCAAGTGATCATCAACAAACTTGAACTCAGGAGAGAGAATAAGACATTCTGTATCAGTGAACAGAATGGGGTACTTCTTGTCACAAATCTGAGAAACTAACAAAAGATTGAACTTGAGCTCCTTCACATATCTAACATTCTCAAAATCAATACATCCAGCCTTGACGGTTCCTTTGCTAGTGATTCTCCCTCCATCAGGATCATTACCAAATGCAACTCTTCCTCCATAATATGCCTTAAAATCTGACAGGATCTCCTTGTCCCCTATCATGCTGCCAGAGAAACCACTATCAACAATAATATGATCTTTAAGCTCCTCCTCTGGGTTGCCCTGCACAGTAAAAGAAAAGGGTCAGTTTCTTTTAGGAACCCAAGCCATTACTGACTTGTGTTCCCCTTGTGGAGTGACATACTTGAATTCCTTCAGTATGTAATCTCCACTGGTTTTGAAGGCATGGTCAATGATTATTTGCTTTGGTCCCATGTCCTGTGTTGTATTATCAACAACACTCCCTGTTTCACCCTTATTTGATGAAAGTACTGCTTGTTCCCCATCAGTACTTTCTTTCTTAACCCAATTTGGTTTGACTTTAGGTTTCTCTGACCTAGGTACTCTGCTTGAGGTGTAAAACCTTTTAGATTTATATGAAGTGAATCTCTTAGGTCTTTTATGTGAAAGAGTGTTAGCAGTACCATGATTGGATGAAAACTTAGCTGTACTTTTAGAGGGTACTGCTTGAGAAACCTTAGACTTATCAGTACTTGAGGGTACTGATGGTTTTGAAAAAGGTCTTTTCTGGTGAGGGTACCTATAATCTTTAGAGAAATTACTATGGTTAACCCTATTTGAGTGATTCCAAACTGGTCTAGTCTCCCTTGGCTTATGGGTGGCAAGTCTATTCTTTGGGAACTGACTTAAATATTCTGAGTGAAAGTCACAGTGCTTAATCAAATGATCAGGACTATAGCATACATAACATAATTTTCGCTCCATATTCCCAAATCCTCTACTATGATTAAAAGGTTTCCTATAGTTAGCAGTATTTTGAAAAGTTTTTGGAGATACTGCTTGTTTTTGAAAGGCTGTAGGAAACTTTTGATCATTACCCCTTTGAAAATCATCCTTGGGTTTCTCAGAACTAGATTGACCAGTAAGCTTCTTCCTAAACTCTAGGTTGTCTACACCATAACAAGAAACATCTGTCCTAGGTGGTTGAAGCCTACCTGTGGGTGCAGGAACTGAGTGATACTCCTTATCTTTCTTAAACTCAGGAGGTGATTTACTAATTGGTTCCTCATTCCTAGATGTGTTTTCTTCTGAGCTAGTAAGTTCATCTTCACTAGTTGAGATTTCCTCTGAACTAATTGGTTCCTTGTCACTAGGTGGAATCTCATCTGAACTACTATCCTCAACACCATAACCTAGTCCAGCTCTACTGTTTATTCTTCTTTGTTTTTCAACAAATTGAACATGTGATAGACCAGCCTGTTTAATACTACCAAATTTTTCTAACAAAGCATCTCTTTCCTTAGTAATCTTTTCTAATTCAGACACCTTACATCCTAACTTCCATTCACTTAATTTTAATTGATAATCTTGTTGCTCATATTTTTCTCCCCAATCCATTTCATTATTTTCATGTGTTAATATTTTGGCTTCCATTGACTCTAAAGTTAAATTGATAACCAGTTACCTCAGACCTAGCTGTTCTACAATTATCTCTTTCATTCACATAGTCTTTAAGCAACTTTTGATACACATCATTACACTTAGAGCATACCTCAGAGACATTGGATGAACTTGGTGAAGCAGCTACCATGGCAATCTGAACAGGTTCATCTTCATCCTCCATGCTCCAGTCAAAGCTTCCAAGACCATCTCTTGATTCCAAAGCAGCATATCCTGGTTCCTCATCAAAAGTTGTGCTCCAATCAAAGTCTTCCATTGCAACCATAGAATAGGTTACAGGTTCATCATCAAATTCAGTGCTCCAGTCAATCTCAGCTAGATTTTCTTGAGCCACCAAAGCTTTTGGGTTTGATTCAGTAACAGGAACCTCTTTTCTTTCAACCTTGGGTTGTTCAATCATTCTGTTTGCTTGATATTTTGCAAACTTGCATTCCCTTGCAAAGTGTCCAAGCTTTTGACAATTGAAGCATTCAATCTTGGATTTGTCAAAAGTTATACCCTGTTTGGCTTTGAAATCAATTCCCCTTCCTGTCTTGTTCATGAACTTCTTGATCCTTGCAGTGATCATGGCAACTTGCCATCTGATGTCAATCTCCTCTAAAGCATCTTCTTCAATCTGCAACAAGTCTTCTTGATAGGTAACAGGTAGAGTGGCTTGTTGAGCAAAGAAGGAACATGCAACATCATCAGAGTTGGTGTTGTTTGTTGGTGATGGGGTGGTGGTAGTAGTGGTTGTGAAAACGTGCTGTGTATCACCAACAGTACTTTGAGAAGGATAAGCATTACTTTTAGTAGAAGTACTGCTTCTGTTTTCAGAAGACACAAAGGCTATGTTGTGAGTTTTCTGAGAACTGTGACCATTCATCTCTTGCTCGTACACCTTCAAATTGTTGTAGAGATCATCAAAGTCCATAGACTCCAATCCAGGTTGTCCTCTAATCATAGTAGCAACCACATGCCAGACAGATGGCAAACTCCTTAAGAACTTCAAGTTTGCATCTTCAACGGATACCTCTGCTCCATACAGTTCTAGCATACTAAGTAAATTTTGGAATCTGTCATAGGCAGCATCAAGACCTTCTCTTTCACCAACAGTGAAAGTTTCAAACTGTTGCTTCAATAAGTTTCTATGCATCTTCTTGGAAGCATCATTACCTTCAAATCTTGTCTTGATCGCAGCCCACAATTGCTTTGCATCCTTAGCATCATGGAACTTTAGTAGGTGACCATCAGGAATAGCAGACAGCAGTATGTTGAGAGCCTTATCTTGATTTCTCTTTGTAGCTGCTGGCAAGGTTGGTTTAGGTGGTTTAGGTTGTCCTTCAACTTCTACAGGTTCGTCAAGAACAACATTACCATTGACAATCACATCCCATAGAGCATGGTCTGTGATAGCAAGGTACTACCTCATCTTCATGCTCCAGAGATCATATTCTCCCTTCTTGATGATAGGAATTCTGAGTGAGGTGATGGATGGGATTGGTGCAACTTCAGTCGTCATCGTTTAGGGTTTGTTGTTAAATCGGTTTTAAGGGTTTCTTTTTAATCAGAGTCTCCACACAAGCTCTGATACCACTTGTTGGATCGATATACTCTAACCAAACTAACTTATAGCTTGTTTAAGGTTTAACAACCTTGGATAAATCCAAAACTGTTAATGGTGAAACACTGATATACTTTATTGAATATGCGGAAACTATTCAACAAAGCTAAGAAGAATTACTCTAAACTTTAACGATTTTATTAATAACTTGAACCTGCTTATAATACACAGATTCACTAAACAAACTCTAATCGCTAATACTCTAATAATCGACTAATACTTTTCTCTAAATTTTATGTAAAATCTCATACGTCTTATGCCAACCTAGGGATCCTTTTATAGGCACAAGGAAAACCCTAGTCGGTTTACAATACTTGAACGACAAGTAATTCTAATTATAGTTTAATAATAACTCTATGAACATTCTAGAATTACACATTAATCCTTAAACGTATTTGCATAACAGTCCTTTAACTTTTGCAGTACTTTGACTTCTTTAGAACATGAGCAGTACTTTGACTTCTATCGAGCAGTACTTTGACTTTCTTCATGTAGTAGTACTTTGTAGCCCAACAGTGTTCTTGTCTTTCCGTCTACTAGCATTGCAGCTGGGACAATTCTGCAAATCTTCGTTACCCACCCTCTGATATAAAAAATAATCATTTACACAAGCATGTATGGATTCGTATCCTAACCCGATCGTTTTATATGTCTTATTTATTTCATAGTATCACGATGGGATTTTGTATCCTAGAACGGGCGGGAAACAGTCCTTGAGAAATTTTAGGGTTTCGTTAAATGTGGTGTCACTCATTTTACCTTTGACCTTGATGTTCGTAAACTTTGCCAAAAGTCCAATGAAGACATCCAATTACAGCCCGGGTATAGTGGGTCGTTGGCAGTGGCAAATAACTCTTCAAACTCGTTACGTTGAGGAAGTGTCGTTGCTTGAGTTGGCTCATTACTTGTCTCGCCAATATTTCCTTCAGTTTGCTCATTTTGTTCGTTATTCGGGCAAATATCATGAAGGAACTCAGCCATGTCACTCATCCCAGGATGATTTGTGTTGGGTACTATTGTCCGGACATCCGGTTCATCGTGATTATACCATTTCGTATAACTTTGGTCCCAACCATTTGTGTGTATGTGATCAAACAAATCTTCGTGCTTTATCCAACCAACGTTATAACAAGAAGCACATGGACATTTTACATTCCCATCAATATTCACAAAGGACTTGCAATACTCGCAAAAAGCTTTAAGACCTTTTAAAAATTCAATGTTAGCACGAGATAATGAGACCCAACCCTTATCAATTGGCATAACTGCGTTTTAATGATGCAACAAATAATTATATAGAATTAAACATGTTCACAAAAATCTACACGTAAACACATAAAGGTGGAATTACGAGTTGTGCATTTTGTTCACCTAATCCAACTATGGAAGGCAATCCTAACCCACTCTTTGAATGTTTCTTCTCATATATGAATGCGTATATCTGAATTTACTATTTGAGAAAATTTCGGCAGCATTTTCCTTCAACTCCCCAAATATGTGTATTAAAGACATATTCGTAGGAGTAAAAGGGAAACACTGTCGAAATTTTCACAAATAGTAAATCAATTATACGCATTCATATCCTAAATGAGACAAAACATTCAAAAAGCAGTCCCAAACAGGGGACTTTCCGAAATTAATTTCTAATAAATTAATTTCGGACGGGTTTTCTATGGGATGATTAACTTCGGACGGGGACTTTCCGAAATTAATCACTAAAGTCCTAAAATCATTGACAATAGTCTAACACAACTAGATAAAAAAATTATAAGCACATAACATATTCGCACAATCATTTTCATATATTCACAAACGCATACCAAATACATTATCAAACGTATACCAAATATATTACTAATCCGAGTTTTTCGATTCATGCTATTCAAACTCATTGTATAAGTGAATACAAGTAATCTGAGTTTTATCTAATATACTCTAAATGTTTTATTGTCAAGGTTGTGGTCAAGGCTGTGGTTAATCAAATGCACCCTTTCGGGGCTGCTGTTAACCAAACGTACCCTAATCGGGGCTGCTGTTAACCAAATGCACCCTTGTGGGCTGCTGTTAACCAAACGCACCCTTTCGGGGCCGCTGTTAACCAAATGCACCCTTTCGGGGCTGCTGTTAACCGAACGCACCCTAATTGGGGCTGCTGTTAACCAAACGCACCCTTTCGGGGCTGCTATTAACCAAATGCATGCTGCTAACCAAACGCACCCTTTTGGGCTGCTGCTGCTATTAACCACACAAGGCCGGATATTGGCAGCTGCTTTCTTTATTATTTGTTAGCTATTATAGATAAGCTGTCTAAATTTAGCAAATGATTGGAAATAGCAGGTTTTGAAGGAAAAAGAAAAAAAAGAAACGCTTAGGCTGATAACCACTTAACCAGTTTCACCATTTTTTGTGTGTGACGACTCTAAGTTTTAAGCACTAGTTGGTCAAGGAATCTTACATAAGCCATGATCAAGGAGCTTATTTAACTCATAAGCTGATAAGCTCCTTGATAATGTCTTGTGTAAAAGGCCTTGTAACATTGCCGCTTGTATGACATGGTGGTTTCAAGGGACCAACCGCTCAAGTACCGCCTAGCAATTCTAACAATTCACAAACTCACCAACTGTCAACTACTTATGTGTCAACTACAACGCATTCTAAAAAACACCCCTACGACTGATAACTCAGAAAATAAGCTAACCCACACAATATATTGATGGCATGGCAGGTTCATAACTAAAAAAAGCATACTTTTGTCACGGCTGTGGTCAAGGTTGTGGTACACGGTTGGAGTCGACTCGGTCTCGGTGGTCAAGGCTGTGTTGTGGTCTCGGTGTGAACAGGCGGTCTCGATCTCAACAAAGAGCTAAAAAAACCATAAACACAAATTAATGACTATAAACTTTTGGCGGCGACATGTCCCCGGTACAAACATAAACAAAAAAGAAAAAAAAAAAAGAAGCACAAATTAATCACTATAAGCCTGTGGTCTCGGCTTCGGTTCTCAGCAGCAACTATACCAAAAAAATTAACAAAAAAATAAAAAAATAATAACAAAAAACATAATACACATATATCAAAAATTAACATATTGCAAAAATTAACACATATCAAAAAATTAACAAAAATTAACATATATAAAAAAATAACAAAAATCAATAAATTAACAAAAATTATCACCTGGGTTTTGTAAACAAGAGGGATAAAGGAAGAAAGAGATGAAAAAAAGAAAGAATTAAATGAGGAGAGGGGTTGAGGAAAGAATTATATGAGGAGAGGGTTTGAGGAGGGGCTGTGGTGGTGCACAGTGGTGCGAGTGTGGGTTTATGTGGTGAAGATGATGGTGCTATGGTGAGATGGTGGTGCTCTGGTGGTGATTAGTGGTGTTGGTGGAGATGGTCATGCTTTGGTCGAGAGAAAGACAATGGTATGAGACGAGGTTTTTTTTTTTTTTTTTTTTTTTTTTTTTTTTTTTTTTTTTTTTTTTTAATAAGTGTAAAGCAGATCTGTTAATAATTGAGGTTAGGTTTTAACGATTACATTCAGCGGGGAGAAAAATTTTCTTTTAGCCAGCCTTTCTAAAAGTTTTTACTAATCGCCAAAATTTTTGGCAGGATAAAGTAAATGTGAAGAGGTAAAAACATTTTTTTTGAAATCTTTTAGCGGGGACATGTCCCCACCGAAAGCAGTTTAAAAAAAAAAAAAAAAAACTCTTTTTTGTTATTTTAACTAACTCAAATCAATATTAAATCTTTTAAATTTAATTAAAATTTTTCTAAATCATCTTTAATTAATTTAAAACTTTTTAAAATTATTTACATCACTTTTACCTAATAAAGTTAAATCATTTATACTTATTTTAAATCATTTAAAATTATTTTTAAAACATTTTAATTAAGTTAAATCGCTATTAAATCATTTAAATTTAATTTAAATATTTTGTAAATCATCTTTAATTGATTTAAAACTTTTTAAAATCATTTACATCATTTTTAACTAAGTTAAGTCATTTATACTTAATTTACATCATTTTTAACTAAGTTAAACAAATGAGTCAATATGATATGGTTGTACACAAGATGTTAAACGAATGAGTCGAGATGATATGGTTGTACACGAGATGTTAAACGAATGAGCTGAGATGATATGGTTGTATATGAGATGTTAAACGAATGAGTCGAGATGTTATGGTTGTACACGAGATGTTAAACTCATATGATATGGTTGTACACGAGATGTTAAACGAATGAGTCGAGATGATATGTGTGTGTTTTTAGGTTGAATTGAATCAGAAAGATGGAATAGATGTGTACAACTTCCTTAACTTGGTTAGAGGAGTATCTGAAGAGGAAGCTGATAATGAGTGTCTAGGTGGTGATCTCGACTATTATGAACTAGAGGATAATTACATGGAAGGGGATCTCCTGAGTTCAAATCCGGTTATACATGAGATGTTAAACGAATGAGTCGAGATGATATGGTTATACATAACATGTTAAACGAATGAGTCGAGATGATATGGTTATACACGAGATGTTAAACGAATGAGTCGAGATGATATGGTTGTACATGAGATGTTAAACGAATGAGTCGAGATGATATGGTTGTACACGAGATGTTAAACGATGTGTGTTTTTAGGTTGAATTGAATCAGAAAGATGGAATAGACGTGTACAACTTCCTTAACATATGATGAATTGTTTTCGACTTAATACGTTATTTTATGTCAAATTAATCAAAGTACGTACATTAAATGTTACTCAGTATTGAAATGATGACTTAAATTGCTTCCTTCAGATCTCCAACCATATACATTTATGTTTCAACTACACAATTGCTTCCTTCGTTCATTCTATATCACACAACTTCTATTGTCTTCTTTCTTCTACTGCACAAACATATTGGCGCCAACACTTCCCACCAAAATATTGGCGCCAACACTTCCCACCAAAATACTGGCGCCAAAACTTCCCAGCAAAAGCTAGCAGATCTGCTCTATCCTCACAAACACATTATATACACTCTTATCCTCAAAACCACTCAACCTCACAACCTCTTATCTTCACACCAATTTCAAAACCTGAGATGCAGCAATATAATCATTTTATGTGTTCTTGTGGAACAGGAAATATAAAACTAAGAAAATCACATAAAAAAGATACATTTGGATGGGAATATTATGCATGTCCTTTTTTGAAAGTGAACAATCATACATTTCTTATTTATGTAAATATACAAACAATCATAACATTTCCTTATTTATGCAACAGCCAAGAGAAAAAGATTATGGATGTGGATATTTTATGTGAAAGAGTGAATTTGATGACCGGTCACGAGTAATCTCTTCTGCTTCAACCTCTCAAGGTGATGGATCTGCACCAACAGAGTGCTCAAACTGTAATGCCAACGATCTTAGGATAAACATGCTTGAATCACAAAAACAGGTGCTAGAGACAAGAGTAAGGATGCTGGAGGCAAGACTTGAAATGGCAACGAATCCCGACGACCACGACCACGCATGTCAGTCAGATGCAATACTCTGTGAGCTGTTAGGTGACTTGGACAATCTTCATATGTAGTGTTGGTGTTGTTGTTGTTGTTGTTGTTGTTGTTGTTGTTGTTGTTGTTGTTGTTGTTGTTGCTGTTGTTTGTGTTATTGTTGTTGTTTACTAAAATGTTGTTGTTGTGAAAACTTAAGTATTTCACGAGGCTTCTTTAACAGCCGTCGTGCACCTTCGTTAGCGGCGGTGATCTACCTATGCAACTCATCATTGACTCATAACCCTATACCACCCTTAAACCTCATTTCACTCTCACTTCAGTACTTGCCACCACTCCATCACCATCATTACAAACCTTTCTATCTTCTCATATCATCTCTCACACACACAAATTCACAGTTTCACTAGACCAAAAAACAAGCCCTAAAAACACAGTATACATAGCTATGAGCACTACTCAACGTCAACTAAACCCTTTTGCACCACCTTTCTATCTATCAAGATTCAACCATAATCATCATGCAACCATAAACATAAAGAATGGAACTGAAGGAGCAATATCACAATTAACAAACACGAAGGCAAACATTTTATTTAAAACACGCAAGAGTTCTCAACCACATACATTTCATATAGACTCAAACGAAACAGCTTGACAAGCAAACGAAACAACTCGACAAGAAAATGAAACAACTCGACAAGCAAACGAAACACACGACATAGTCCATAACAAACATTTTTTTTTGCTGCTACTTCCCACTTTGCTAGAACCTGCACCATCTTGTCCCTTCCTTGCTTTCCTTTGCTTGATGAAATGTTCAAACATAGGTTCAAGATTTGTTATCTTATTTCCCAGATCATCAATTTTAGTTTCCAACGTGCTTTCTCCTCCAACATCATTAGCTTGAGCGTCTAACATCTCTCTGTAGTACGGCCTTTTCTTCAACCATTCCAGAATCTAGTCTCTCATCCACGGGCCAATGTTCTTATAAGAACAATATTCATTATAAATTTCGTAGTCATATGTATTAAGAACTTCATTAAAGAGACCCTCCGACGATAAAACCTTTGACCACTCCTCTTCCGGCGTATAACCAGCCATTATTATGTGTGTTTTGTGGGAATTAACGATTTGGTTATTTGTGTTTTGCCGATTTGAGGATGATCGGTTAGGTTATATATAAGTAAAACTTTGGCGGGATAAAGTTGCAATTTGGCGGCATAAATTGGCGCCAGCACTTTTGGCGGGGACATGTCCCCGCAAAAAGCTAATATACTAGCAGAAAATATTGGCGAGATAAAGTAATTTTTAGGGGGGAAACTGGATAACACTTGTCCCCACCAAAAAGCTGGTACTGTGCATCTAAACTTTTGTCCCCGCTAAAAGTGAGGGTGGAAAAAAAATCCGGGAACAATTAAGAGTTACTAGTTTGGTCAAATTTTATCAAATATGAAAAACACTTTCGGCGGGGACATGTCCCCGCCAAAAGATTACGTTGAAAATTTAGTAAACAGTCAGCGAGATAGTGTGGCATCTCAGCGTCGTTTTTGTCGTTTAGCGACTTTCGGCGGGGACATGGGCGTCCCTGCCGAAAGCTTCCTTGCCCGTCTTACATTTTGTTGCAGTGAAAGCTTAGTCTTGTATGAGCTGGGATGCATAAGGCTTAGGCACCGAGATGCATAAGCTTGTGCACCGTGGGTCGATTTGGTAAATTGGAAAAAAAAAAAAAAAAAAAAAAAAAGTCAGGATCGATAAAAGAGTTAGATAAGTAGGCTTGTTTGGCAATTTTTGTTAACTAAAAAGCTTCAATATATGAACATGTGAGAACTTGTATTGTTTTGGTCACCGCCTCACCGACTATTGCCAAATAGCGCTTAGCCATGTGAGATAAAATATGTATCCCTAAAAGGTTGAAGGTTCACGGTCCACTAAAGACATATATGTGCGTGGATTAAAACTGTATAAAATGACTGCTATTAAAAAAGAGAAGCAAGAAATCTGGAATTTGACGGATTCATGTATACACACACGTTATAAATATATCTTTGCATTGTCAAGCTTACGCATAGACAGATTCATGTATACACACGTACGTATGGTAACAATCCTAGCATGGAAAATACAATGTTTTAAGTTGTCTAAATCTAAAGTACTACGAGTAATACACAGTTTGGGTTATATTATCATGTAAAATTCTGAATATTAGTGACATTAACCTAACTAGCTGCCATATTGATGGCAGGTCTTTTATTAACAATGCAAACCATTTATGTTAAGGAAGACCACATCCCCACTTTCCTTTGTGGTTCAACCAAGTATGGGAATATGGCTTCGCATGGGGTCTATGTTGGTGTTTGACCCTTTATTGAATTTGATGCTAACTTACTAGGAAAATACGAGTAAACTATTATCCGTCACTTTAGTGTAAAATTGAAAGTATTTAGAATGAAAGCAGCAGGAACTCGTGTGTTGCGGTAGCCGAAAAAAATAAGGTTAAAGCCATGTATTATTAAGGAACTTTTTTAAATGTCAACTTATCAGTCATGAATTTAATAAAATATAATAATACCCAGCAAATTTTATTGGTTTTGTGTTCATATCATCAAACACCTGTTTTTAACTTGTAAAATCCATGTCATCCGCCAACTGGACATGCCATGTTCTAATCATTTTACTCAATTTTTCCAGCCACGTTTCCGGTGATGTCTTGTGTGCAACCTTCATTTCTTCCAAACTATTCAGATACATGTTTTTTTATACAACCAGTTCCAAACACGTTTCCATATTATACAACTAGTTATACTATATAACATTCATTGAAGTGTTTTAGGAGCCGGACAGTGGTAACATTACTAAGACCCGATCAAAAGCAACACTTAATGAATCAAGTTCCTCAGGAACTACTTCAGGTGTGGTCCCAGGCGCCAAGACACAATGGGGGGTATGGATGCTCAGACTAGGTTTGAGGTTGTACCTAATCAATCCAATGATTCACCTCTCGGGAGAGGTAACACACTCCGAAGTGATGAGGATAGTATTCAACTAAAGGAATTGATGGAAAAATGTACCACTTTACAAAATCAGGTTCTTGATCTCAAGAAGACAGTAAACTCTCAACAAGATAAAATTACAAGTTTGAAGAAAAGAGTTAAGAAGCTTGAGAAGAAGAAAAGATCAAGAATCTCTGGGCTGAAAAGACTATACAAAATTGGTGCTAAGGCAAGGGTTGAATCTCCTAGTGATGCTGAAAGTTTAGGGGAGGATGCCTCCAAACAGGGGAGGAATGATGACAAGGTTGTAGGGGAGGATGAGCAAATGATTGATGAGGAGGTGTTGGATACTGGGATGGTAGATGTTGATGAACGTATTACTGAGAAAGAAAATGTTGTTGAAGTGGTTAATACTGCTAAGCTACTAGTTGATGTTGTTAAAGTTAGTACTGCTGATGTAGAAGTTATTACTGCTAGTGTTGCTCAAGATAATACTACTGATGACATTACCTTGGCTAAAGCTCTTACTAATTTAAAAAGCACAAGACCCAAGGTGAAATGGGTAGTCATCAAAGAACCAAGTGCAACTACAACAACTACAAAAATATCTTCACAACCATAGGGCAAAGGAAAAGGAATTTTGATAGAAGAACCTGTGGTAGAACCTTTGTCAAAGAAAGATCAACTCTTGCTTGATGAGTAAGAAGCAAAATGTAACATCCCCAAAATCGGGTCGCAGCAGAAGATGATGTCGCTGGGGTGCTACTAAATTGGTACCACAACACAGAGTAAATAGAACGGATTTACCGTATCCGTTTAAAAGAAATTTTTTTATAATCAAAAGTACTTTGTTTTACATCATTCAATAAAATGCGGAAATATAGGCCCATAAAATAATTAAAGCGGTCCCCAAATGAATATCAGAGTATCTTGATCCTATAACCATGCCATGCCATGCCAAAAGCCGCCAAAGGTGACCTGACACTTTAAGAACCTGAAAATACATGCAAAAATGTGTCAACAGGAGGTTGGTGAGTTCATAGGTTTAAGTAAACAACAAATGATATATGGACCACAAGAATTCAAAGACCAATATATTCCAAATATAGAAAGAGTTATTGTCGTATTAAGTTCATGACACCGAAGCCTTAATATTTCTAGTTTGAGCATACGTTTGACATAACAGTCAAGTGGGTAAACCACTCGGACACCCAAATTTTCTGGTAGATGTCCACCTAGGACATCCAAGGTTCCTCAAATGATTATGCGTCCATTTGACATACCGGTCAAGTGGGGAACACCACCCGGACGGGGAGTTCAATCCCAATAGATCTATTCACAACATTCGCGCTTAATGGGTCATAACATAGGCAATATTTAATAGTTTAATGCACTTGTGTCCATAAGAAAATAATCAAGTGTGTAACAGGTAAACACATAATGCTTTCGAGTAACAAATCATGGGTTTCAACCAATTAGTAATATTTGGGAAAACAATTCACGTTTCAAGTAAAATGAGAATAGAGTTTAAATATAAACGAGCATGTATTCTCCCCTAAAGCGGTTATAAAACAAGTAAAAGCAGGGGCCATGAACTCACCTGGAATAACTGATACGATAACGAAAGGAAAATGTACGGAATTGGGCTCAGAAAAGTACTCGCAACCTAATATGAATGATATGATTTAGGTCATGGAATGATGTCGTGCATGCAAGTTCATATATTATTATATCACTTGTACATGTTTGTTGCAATATTTATCCACAAAAAATATAGTTACGCCAACTGGTCCATTTATTAAGCAAAATAACCCTTTTTAGAAAACGTATCTTATTAATCTCGTGATTAAACTATAGTCGTCTTGTTAATAAGTATTTTGAAAACCTCTAACGCGCCTAACAAGTATACATAATGTTCTACCATTTTTGTTTACGTCATTTTAGCCAAAATACACCCCAAACTTCTTTAGGCCATAACTTTCTCGTCGTAGCTCCGTTTCTTAAGTTTTATATATCCCCGCGAAGGTATTTAAGTATACTATCGGATTTCTAAGGCCTCGGCTAGTCTAGTTATCATTAAAAGTTCAGTTTTGTTCGACAGCAAGCAATATTTTTAGAAAATTTAGTTTTCGTCGCATAACTTACAACTAACGTATCTTCTACGTTAGAAGCCCGTTTTAACTCATTCAAGCGGCTATGTTTTCGTTATAAAGTCTATTTTCTATATTTCTAGCCAAAAATTGTCACCAATCTACTGAGTTTTCTGTGGAAGGTCGAATGGGATAGATTCCTTGCCAAAAGTGTCAAAACATTTTCCCTAGCCTTCTAGTTATCAAAACCACTTAACAACAACTCCAAAACTAATCCTAGCTCTTCCACCAATTTCTCAACTTGTCAATAGTGATCTAACACTAAACTTAGCAATAGGAAAAGTTCCATTTCTTATAAATGTAAATCATCACAAGTTCACTAGTTTATATATTTATGATGTTTTTATCTTCACTTTCTTGTTGAGATTTATAACCAATTAGTTTGTTCATGATAAAAATTTGTTTAAAACATAGCCATTAGTTACAAGATTATTGTGGTTATAAGGTTTTGGTTAACATGTACAAAGTGATAAACTAAGTATATGCAACTTGAACAACAACATGATATGAAGAGTATGAAATTTATGGAAGTAAAGTGTTACTTACTTAAGATGATTAGTGTGATGAGTAGGTGATTTACTTGATTTAACCCAAGACTAGCGTTTCCGAAACCCTTACTAGTATATCCTAATGATATTTGATTTAGCCAAATCAAGTTCTCTTCTTCCATTGCTCCTTTGGGTGGGTCGATTTGTAAGAGTAGGATGAGAGGTGATATGTTTTTCTTCTTTCTTTCTTTGTAGATGTAAGTAAAGAGAATATGTGTTAAGGTATGTATATATATGTGAATTATCTAGCTAGTCAAAGTCTTTGGTCCTTGGTCTTGGTCTTTGGCCGAATTTTATGGGGTAGTGGGGGGAACAAGGTGGCTAGTCAAGCCACCAAAATGTATCCCATGTTTCATGGTTGGATGTTGGCTACAAATGGGTCAAAACCAATTAATGTATGGTATTATATCATGGGGGGGGGGGGCATTATATAAAAAGAAATAAGTGTATTATGTTTTACCTAGTTTAAAAATGTATAAATTGAATGTATTGGGTATTAAAAATAGGCATTGAGTATTGGTTTGGTAATTAATGGTAAATACGTATCTTTAAATAACGTTTGTAAAAGAATTAGGAAAAAGTTTGAAAAATGATTTTTGGCACATTTGAAATAGTTTGAGGAGTATGAAAAAGGCTTGAAGAATAATTGTTAGGAGTGTCGGGTACGTTGGGTGTTTATTTAAATCACGAATAGCGTTTGTTAATTTAACGATCGTAAATAAATAAAAAGGGAATTGTCTCAGGGATAAAAATTTTGAACCGGAGTAGGAGCAAGGCATTAGAATGTTGTAGACTAAATATAGTCCAAATTCATAGTGCTTAAGAGGGTTGTTCCTAGTTTTATGTTAATTTAACTAAAGAGTTATACGTAAAAAGTGTTCTTATTAAATTTCAAAGTTGTAAATTGGAGTTTGAAAATAAATGTTGACGTGGAAAATTACGGGTTGCTACAGTCTCCATCCGTTAAAGGAATTCAGTCCCTTAATTCAGCTCGTTCGTTCTAAAGACGTATGTTCTCACTTTAAGTGATCTCAGGATTTCCTTGAGAATTCCAGCGAACCTCAACGATAGGAATTCGGCTCTGTTGGCTTGGAACGTGATATGAAAAGGGATTAGCTTTTCAAGGCAAGGTTGAGTTAAAGGTAGTGAATTAGAGAGTGTAATGGACGAGGCTTGTCGTATTGTGGCAGTAAAAGAGAAAACATTCATTAGATAGGAAGTTGTAATAGTACATGAAACTTATACGATAGAACTTAAAATGAAACACAAAAGAAATACAACACTAGAGAGTTTAGGATTCGGTTTTCTTGTTCTTCAGCTCCGGGCAGACCTTCCTGATGTGTCCTATGTTCCCACATTCGAAGCAGCTCCCCGGGATCCTCTGATTTGCGGGATTCCTACAGTCCTTGGTCTGGTGACCACGCTTCTTGCACGACCCACACGGTTCGCTGCAATCACCTAGGTGATGGAGATTGCATGTGTTGCAGTAGGGTAAATTCCCAACATATCTTTTCTTGGTGCGTGGTCCTGCAGTATAGGCTCTAACCACTTTTTTTCCTTTGTTTGGCTATCGAATTTGATCGTTTCCTTGGTTGTCATCCCTTTTCCTCTTGTTGTCGTTGTTGCTGTGGTTGTTGTTATTATTTTCTCGAGCATTCTTTGCTCGAATAAATTGGTCCATCAGACTGTGAGACATTCGAATTGTCTCTTCGAGAGTGTTGGGTTTCAATGAGGTAACATTTCCCTGGATACTGGTTGGAAGTCCCCAGATGTACCTTTTGATCCTTTTACGGGTAGTAGAAACCATCTCCGGGCAAAGAGTAGCCAGTTCATGGTATCGCTCAGTATAAGCTGCAATGTCGACTCCCTTCACAGCTAAGTTCCAAAACTCTACTTCCATCTTTCTGAACCTCATTTCTTGGACAATACTCCGCTTTTATCATTTCCTTGAAATCAGCCCATGGTGTTTCGAAAGCAGCATCCAGTCTCACTGACTGAGCATAAGCATTCCACCAAGATAAGGCACCATCCAGCAAAGTACCCGTAGCATATTTCACCTTATGGTCCTCCGCGTAGTTACACATGCGAAATACCGACTCCAGCTTCTCTAACCATCTAACTAAGCTGACAGCGCCTTCTTTGCCACTGAAATGCAGAGGCTGGCAATACATAAATTCCTTGTAAGTACAACCACGAGCCACGGGTTTAATCCTAGTCTCCGTTCCACTGGCTTCCCTGCCGTTACTACTGTTGCAGAGGGTCTCGTATCCAGCCATAGCAGCGGCAACTTGTGCAGTGACTTGCTGAGCAACGAGTCTATTGATGGCAGCTACACTCATGCTTTGTTTCTTTGTTGGCATTCTCTTCAAAACAAGAAAAGAAGAGTGAGGCGTAATAAAGACGTTTCCTAAAAGTAGGTACTCTAAAGTGGCTTGTCGTAAAATGAAAACTTGAGGTCATGTTATGATTAGCTGGCGTGGTTCTAGGCAGTGGTTCACGAGGTGATATAGATGTTCTAAATTATGGGACGAGTGTTCAAACTAGCCGTCAGAAATGGTTAGTAAGGTAATCGGGAAATTGGTAGATTGTAGCGGGTTTTAAGGTCGCGTAAAACGATATTACGTATGATTGTGAAAATTTTCGGAGGTCATTCGTATTAATCAAGATATCTTGGAAATATTTAAAGGACCTTTAAAAGTACGAGTGTCCATTTAAAAGAAAAGTACTATGTCGAGAAAGTATTGTGATGCTAATGTGTTGGATGCAGATGTGAATGTTCTGTCAACGATTGTATACACACACAGGAATTTTTGAAACCTTTAGAAATCGAGTAGAGAATCAAACTGGACATAATTCTATTATAAATACTCCCAGTAAAAATTCACCTCTGAGTCGGACATAGGTGGTCAGGCTATGTCCCACTGTCCCTGGTCGAATATAGGTGATCAGTCTTGTAACACCCCGACCCGACAAGGCCAAAATATCACATTATGGTGTCATACAAAGCATACATTACGCAAGCGGAAGTCTTTTAGATAAATAACCAAGTCTCAAAACATCAAGACTGGTATCAAAAGATAATCCCAAATGCATAGTGGGTTAACCAAATAAACCAAGTAAAGAGATAATATTCAAAGTACTGAAAGAAATGAAAGTCCGAAACAATGGACAACGAAATGATAAATAAATAGGTCTCTAAGTCCTATGCTCTCTCATTCCCAAGCCTGTCGCCCCGCTTATTACCTACCGCGTAAGAAAAGAAAACATGCGGCTAAGCTTAAAAAGCCCAGTGAACCGATATATATATAACATAACATAACGGTAAATAAGTATAAGCAACGAAGGAATAAGAATACAAAACGAAAAGTATAATCATGAAAGTCATACGAATTTTAAAGAGAACGAAGAATCAAGAATGCATGAGAACTGAATAGAAAATGAATCAAGAGAATAATGAAATAAGGGAAAAGTTCATATAAGGATGTGCCATAGGAACTACATACATAATCCGTCAAATCATACTAAAGCAATACAAATATACGAAGAGGGGAGACCTCTAAGTAATAAAAGTGTGAGAAGGAGTGTAAGGCACACGCCACCTGGTCACCATAATCATATAAACATAAAACCTAGGATGCATCCATACGCTCCCTAACATAAGTATGTATGTCAGTACTAGACTGGTCACACATATAAAGTTGGCCAATAGTTTACACAAAATCATAACATAAGGGGGAACGCCGTAGATCTATCACACCTCTACGGGAGTGTCATGCCTAGGGTGCCATCCAAGACATGGTCATGGTACCTCTACAACTAGGTTAGCTCATGCACAGATCTATCATAGCATACAACAAATAATAATCTAGCATGGCAAGAGAAACAAGATAGTATCTCAATAAGCATGGCAAACATAAACATAGCATAGCAGAGACATTTAAATAAATGTCAGAATGAATCAATAAGAATGACAATCATACAATGAAAGTCATGAGTCAAATAAGGGAATCATATCAGGCATAAGATCGATAGAAATATCCCTACTGAAAAGGGAAAGAATATATGTACCTTATCAAAGCACACAAATCAAAGCAATAGGATGAATGGAAGCAGATGATCACTCCTTCTTCACACGATCTACATTAATCATAAGTTTATTTATAAGTTTCGTAGTTTCATAATCATAAAGGTTTCATTTTAGTTTTCTTTCCATTTTAGGTAACTTTCCATATTTAGTAACTTTCCAAAAATAGTAAGTTTCCATATTTAGTAACTTTCCAAAAATAGTAAGTTTCCATATTTAGGTTTAAAAGCAATTTTAGGGTTTCTAAAAATAGTAAATAGTATTTAAAAGGTTTAAATAGTTATTAATGTCGAAATTGGTCGGTCCGGTTTCGGGACGCTTGTTTTCGGTCGGATTTTTTCGGGATTTCGGGATTCGGTCGGGATTGCTCACCCCTATTTCACAATTTAGAGTTTTACAAGTGAAAATAGGGTTTATAAATTAAGTAAATGTGAGATCAGGGTTTCTAATTACACAAGTCGTTTTATTTGATCATTTAAAGTAATTAAATTCCAATTAGGGTTTCATACATTCAATTAGGTCATAATTAAGTCATATTTCCTGAATTAGCAGTTTTAGTGTTTATTTCATATAATTTGGGTTCCATATTATCATTATTCAAAGATTAGGGTTACTATTGTTATTATACCAAAGTTTAAGGTTAATATGATAATTGATCAAAACATAAGTTAAATACTTTTAAAATGACCATTAGCTTATTTAGGTTCCAAAAGTGAAGCAATTTAGCTTATAAGTGTTTTAAACAAGTAATTAATTAATTTCAGAATTAACATTAAAATCAGGTCCAACTTTAGACATTTTTTACACACCTTAAACGAGCTCATAAAATTCTATAATTTTACCCAGATATACCTATATATCTTAGGTATTTTACATAATTTTTCCAGATTTTATTGAGTAGTACCACTACAAACTAAAAATCGGCATTCAAAACATGTACCCGAATTGGATCTGCTGGAACACCCCGAAAGTATGTAATTATTTACCCAGGTTAGACATCTCAGACAAATATAAAAAAATTAAACAACGTAATTCATATACCAAATTTCATCCTGCCAAAATTTCAGGTCTTAATTCGTTATAGATATTAAATTAAAAATCATGAACCACGATTGAATTTTCATAACCCGAAATACAGTTTCGACATATGAATTTCTAAAAATCAAATGGTTGCCTTCTAGACCTCTAAAAATCATCAAACCAATTTTATTTGTCCCTATTTCATTGAATTTAGTTTTTGACCAAAGAACCACTAAAATTCATGTTTGCATCATTGGGTTAAAATTCGTTTAGTTAGCACAAAATTTCTGACAGATTAGTTTCTTATATAGAGGTCCGATTTCAAGAACACCAATAATTATATTGACACATTTTAATGCATATTGATCCGAAATATTATTATAGATTGACGATTACATGTTTACCTCTTATATGGATCGAATAGAATGAGAACACAAAGATTTCCAAGATGATCAAATCACCAACACTTCTCTTCTCCTTTTGATCATGACCGAATGAGAAAAATAAAATAAAATATGGATCGGTTATGTTTTGATCAACCATTCGAATGGATTAACAAGATGTGTATTCGATTACCTTTGTGATACGAATTGAAAAATGATCAAATTATTGCTTCTCCTTCTTCTCCTTTGTGTCAAATTGGAATAGGTTGTTTTAGGGTTTTGGTTTTTCTTGTGTGTCGACAAAGTGGAGTAGCGAAAAAAAATTTAGGGTTTTCTTTGGAGATATGGAGATAAATGGTTTTAGAGAAAAATATGGGATGAGATGAGCCAAAAACTAGGGAGGTGTATAAGTGTGATTATCACTTTCCAAATTGGCCAAAATTCTTGTATATCTTACATAATTATTTTGTACATAGTTTTTAATTAATTTGGCCTATATGTAACATATTAAACATGCCATAATTTATATCATAATGTTCATACATAATTTCATATAATACTTTAGATTATGTGTTCACATTGTATGGTTTTGAGTCATAACATGTTATATAACTCAAGTTTTAATTTATAGCGTATTTTATAAGTCGTATTTAATTTAGGGTGTTATAATTCTTCCCTCCTAAAAAGAAAATTTCGTCCGCGAAATTGAAATACGAAATCGAAATAGAAATACGAAATCGAAAGCGGAATCAAAATGAATACGTACTAAGTCACAAAGAGAAATGTGGATAACTGGATCGCATCGATTCTTCGGTCTCCCAAGTAGCCTCGCTCTTAGGATGATTCTTCTAAAGAATCTTTACGAATTGAATTGTTTTAGTTCTCATGACTCTTTCCTGACGCTCCAAAACGGCCTTAGGTTCTTCACTATAAGAAAGATCTTCTCGAAATAGATCGAACGGCAAGAGACAATATGAAGTGGGTGATAATCATACTCACGAAGAAGAGATACATGGAATACATCGTATACGTGAGATAACTGGGAAGGTAACGCCAAGCGATGAGATACCTCGCCAACCTGATCAAAATCATGGAAAAGCCCTAGGCTTTCATAATTCACAACGAATTTGTTCCAAGGAATACGAAACAACAATGTAGCGGATAACGATTTAAATCTCACATAGAGATACATGAAACATTCATGCTTGTAAGCAATACGAAGGTAGTACTAAAGAGTAAAACCTCATCAACTCAGTCCAGATCTTAACGAAAAGGGAACTAGTGCATCATTATAGAAGAACTCATCAATTTCAAACAGATACTGATCGAACTAAGGAACGTACCACTGGTCAATGAAGCATGTGACGAATCATCAAATGTATCAAGAGTTTTATAAGAGATAGATAGTATAATTGTACTAATGATCAATCGAGTACAACTCGAAATATCAACTTGTATTGAAACGCATAATGAGATGGGTAGCATATTTGTACCTACGATCAATAGAGTATAAATCGGAGTATCGAAACGCATCAGAAAACAAAACAAAATAGGTCGAATAATCATACGGATAAAACACATCAAAGAGCTAACGTAGTCGTACAGACGATAAACTAAGCACATAACGGAGTATCGAAACGTATCGGAGAGCATAACGGAATAGGTCGGATAATCGTATGGAAAACAACAACTCAAAGGATTAACGCATCGTGAACCAGATCTTCTTCATACGCCTAAAATGTCTAACTCTCCACAACGGGAACATCGTACGAAACATACAAATTTCATAGTCCACCATTCAAGGTTTCTCTTCCACAAGGATAACTAATCCACCAATCACAAGTAATCAACCCCGGACCTTTAAATCAGCAAATCTCCAACTTAATCCAATCCAAAAGGTGTTCTACATCTCCGTAGGCAAACTCAATCATGCCAATACACTTGTCAAACTCTCCGTCCCATACATCTTCAATTTCAACATAGTTGCTCTGTCCGTCCATCCATCTGAAGGTGAGTAGTCGCCATAAAATCTCGAGCCGGTCTTGAAGGTCTTCTGCATTTCTTCTGGAAGTGTGAAACAAAACTCGATTTTTCTGACATGATCACTACAGGTGCGCCAAGGAGCTTGAATAATCTTCTTTTGAAATAAATCTCTGCCGATCTTCTAAGTGAGCTACCAAGTTGAACGATTCACTACAACCCACATCGTTTTGTCCTTCCCAACGTGCGCGTAAATCCCGTTACAAAGTTGCTGAAAGTTTTAATCCCACTTCTACATACGAACATCTAAAATGAGGAAAACCACTCGTACGCTGATGCTAACTCCCAATCTGTTGACATGCTAGACACTTCGCCATCAAGGCATTCACATCCGTTGTCATACCATCCTATCATAATTTATGCTACAAGTCTCTACATAATAGTACAACTAATATGTATAGAGCGAAAAGAACGGGGTGCTTCGAGCATAACCGTTTCATTCAAATCTTCTACATAGATCATAATTCCACCACCTTGCTCCTGAGCTTCTTCACATCCGTCATAACCAATCTCCAGTCGTGCGTCTGATAGTTCGCCTCCCACGGTTTATCTGCATAGACGCATCACTAGCAATCTTTCCGTATAACCCAAGGACATAGCTAACCTTCTTCTCGAGTAGAAACAAATATCCCTCTTAACTTTCCAAAAGTTCCCCAACTTATTCTTCATCCCTACCAAAATTATACTCTTCGAGAAACTTACATCGAGCTCTTCTGACGTAGAAATTTTCAACACCAAAATACAAGGATGATTCCCGTGTTTCTCTTTCGTCCCTGAATATACTAAATCGTCGTACTATGACAATTGTCCAAGCATTCATGAAATACACGATTCATCAAGCTCACAAGAATAGTCGGAGTAGTAGCCAATACGATTGGCATCACAATGCTCATAGAGATTATAACGAATACAAATCAATGCTGGGAACATCTTGCTCCTTCACATGAAAATGGACATAATCAGATTACAAATCGAACATAGAGAAAACTTTACCCTGAAGTTGATTAGATAAGTCGTCGATAACGGTATCCGTCCTAATCACCATACTACTAAGGTTCCAGAATTCCATGAACAACCTCATACCACCATCATTCTTCTTCATAACTAAACTGAAACTCAACACAGAGACGCACACAGACGGATAAACCACTTCCTAGAAGTAGGTCCTTCAATACTCTTCATTCAACGTAAGAGATTTCGGAAATAGGCAAAACGTCGCTTACACATGAATAGAGTTCTGATTCAAATAACACACTGACCTCAGGCACTCCTCAAGACATTCTATGACTCCAATAAGTTCAAGGTATATGATGTAACTATTATCACGCTGGCCAGACGTCATAATACTTGCATCATATACACATGCCTTTATTACAATCACAGTCTACCTCAAGTCGTGACAAAATACATTCTAATAAATGGATCAAAACAATTACATTCGAGAGGAAAACTTGGTAGTCCATCAAGGAATACATCGCGAAATTCAACATCGAAAACTCTCGAGCGAGTTACATCAATCGGAATATCTTCACAAACGCGAGGGATTAATATACGGAATTTCAAAGCAAAGGTGATCATAATAGTATGCCAGGTCAGAAACCTGGGCACGGAGTTTGAGTTTCATAAGTCGTCAGAGATGACAAAATCATAACTGTTTTTAGCATCTCAATGCTCAGTCAACAATTACATGACCAGAATGAAATTGAATCGAACATTCCCAAAGAAATCAGATTAGCAGAATGAAATTGATCTTCAAACATCCTCAACCGTACAGGATAATCTACACTCGTGATGGATAGTCACAAGATTCTCATAGAGATAGAATTAGGAATAGCAATTCAATAATGCAGAGGGGACTTAATGTGCTTAGTAAAAGCAAAAGACACCACAGGATATGTCGTTCTCGTATCAAATAAAACCACGTAGCACGATCGCATAAGTAAGGAATACTCGAAATGGTACTTGATGTGTCAGCAGCCTGGTCCCTGGTCAGAGCGAACACTCGACACTCTGCAGATTGCTGTCAATCATTCTCATTCTTACGATTGTTACCATTCACCTTCGGACACTCTTTCATTCGACGTCCAATCACACTACAACTGAAACCGGCATCCAACGTCTTATAACACGATCACCCAGATGAAAATTCCCATGGTCAACACATGGAGGAGATGGAACCTGGTCCCACAACTTCTTCTGCTCAGACAAACCCGAACGTAGGGATAAAAACGAACAATGAAGACAAATCAAACGTCAGGATCAAAATACGAAGGAAGAAATCGCGTCCAACGAAAAGCCTAGTGTCTACCCAATATCCTCATAGGTCATTTCGAAGGTTCTACAGTTCAAACCCAGTCGCTCTGATACCATCACTGTAACACCCCGACCCGAAAAGGCCAAGATATCACATTATGGTGTCATACAAAGCATACATTACGCAAGCGGAAGTCTTTTAGATAAATAACCAAGTCTCAAAACATAAAGACTGGTATCAAAAGATAATCCCAAATGCATAGTGGGTTAACCAAACAAACCAAGTAAAGAGATAATATTCAAAGTACTGAAAGAAATGAAAGTCCGAAACAATGGACAACGAAATGATAAGTAAATAGGTCTCTAAGTCCTATGCTCTCTCATTCCCAAGCCCGTCGCCTCGCTTATTACCTGCCGCATAAGAAAAGAAAACATGCAGCTGAGCTTAAAAAGCCCAGTGAACAGATATATATAACATAACATAACGGTAAATAAGCATAAGCAACGAAGGAATAAGAATACAAAACGAAAAGTATAATC
Source organism: Artemisia tridentata subsp. tridentata (assembly GCA_021014915.2). NCBI lineage: Eukaryota > Viridiplantae > Streptophyta > Magnoliopsida > Asterales > Asteraceae > Artemisia > Artemisia tridentata. The sequence continues at coordinate 73,552,766 of CP139501.1, read as the reverse complement.
ATGAAAGTCATACGAATTTTAAAGAGAACTAAGAATCAAGAATGCATGAGAACTGAATAGAAAATGAATCAAGAGAATAATGAAATAAGGGAAAAGTTCATATAAGGATGTGCCATAGGAACTACATACATAATCCGTCAAATCATACTAAAGCAATACAAATATACGAAGAGGGGAGATCTCTAAGTAATAAAAGTGTGAGAAGGAGTGTAAGGGACACACCACCTGGTCACCATAATCATATAAACATAAAACCTAGGATGCATCCATACGCTCCCTAACATAAGTATGTATGTCAGTACTAGACTGGTCACACATATAAAGTTGGCCAATAGTGTACACAAAATCATAACATAAGGGGGAACGCCGTAGATCTATCACACCTCTACGGGAGTGTCATGCCTAGGGTGCCATCCAAGACATGGTCATGGTACCTCCACAACTAGGTTAGCTCAGGCACAGATCTATCATAGCATACAACAAAAAATAATCTAGCATGGCAAGAGAAACAAGATAGTATCTCAATAAGCATGGCAAACATAAACATAGCATAGCAGAGACATTTAAATAAATGTCAGAATGAATCAATAAGAATGACAATCATACAATGAAAGTCATGAGTCAAATAAGGGAATCATATCAGGCATAAGATCGATAGAAATATCCCTACTGAAAAGGGAATGAATATCTGTACCTTATCAAAGCACACAAATCAAAGCAATAGGATGAATGGAAGCAGATGATCACTCCTTCTTCACCCGATCTACATTAATCATAAGTTTATTTATAAGTTTCATAGTTTCATAATCATAAAGGTTTCATTTTAGCTTTCTTTCCATTTTAGGTAACTTTCCATATTTAGCAGGTTTTCATAATTAGTAACTTTCCAAAAATAGTAACTTTCCATATTTAGTAACTTTCCAAAAATAGTAAGTTTCCATATTTAGTAACTTTCCAAAAATAGTAAGTTTCCATATTTAGGTTTAAAAGCAATTTTAGGGTTTCTAAAAATAGTAAATAGTATTTAAAAGGTTTAAATAGTTATTAATGTCGAAATTAAGTTTCGTATATTAATATAATTATAAAATGATGTCGTTTCATAATTTAGAGTTTTACAAGTGAAAATAGGGTTTATAAATTAAGTAAATGTTAGATCAGGGTTTCTAATTACACAAGTCGTTTTATTTGATCATTTAAAGTAATTAAATTCCAATTAGGGTTTCATACATTCAATTAGGTCATAATTAAGTCATATTTCCCGAATTAGCAGTTTTAGTGTTTATTTCATATAATTTGGGTTCCATATTATCATTATTCAAAGATTAGGGTTACTATTGTAATTATACCAAAGTTTAAGGTTAATATGATAATTGATCAAAACATAAGTTAAATACTTTTAAGATGACCATTAGCTTATTTAGGTTCCAAAAGTGAAGCAATTTAGCTTATAAGTGTTTTAAACAAGTAATTACTTAATTTCAGAATTAACATTAAAATCAGGTCCAACTTTAGACATTTTTTACACACCTTAAACGAGCTCATAAAATTCTATAATTTTACCCAGATATACCTATATGTCTTAGGTATAAACTAAAAATCGACATTCACAACATGTACCCGAATTGGATCTGCTGGAACACCCCGAAAGTATGTAATTATTTACCCAGGTTAGACATCTCAGAAAAATCTAAAACAATTACACAACGTAACTCATATACCAAATTTCATTCTGCCAAAATTTCAGGTCTTAATTCGTTATAGATATTAAATTAAAAATCATGAACCACGATTGAATTTTCATAACCCGAAATACAATTTCGACATATGAATTTCTAAAAATCAAATGGTTGCCTTCTAGACCTCTAAAAATCATTAAACCAATTTTATTTGTCCCTATTTCATTGAATTCAGTTTTTGACCAAAGAACCACTAAAATTCATGTTTGCATCATTGGGTTAAAATTCGTTTAGTTAGCACAAAATTTCTGACAGATTAGTTTCTTATATAGAAGTCCGATTTCAAGAACACCAATAATTATATTGACACATTTTAATGCATATTGATCCAAAATATTATTATAGTTTGAAGATTACATGTTTACCTCTTATATGGATCGAATAGAATGAGAACACAAAGATTTCCAAGATGATCAAATCACCAACACTTCTCTTCTCCTTTTGATCCTGACCGAATGAGAAAAAAATAAAATAAAATATGGATCGGTTATGTTTTGATCAACCATTCGAATGGATTAACAAGATGTGTATTCGATTACCTTTGTGATACGAATTGAAAAATGATCAAATTATTGCTTCTCCTTCTTCTCCTTTGTGTCGAATTGGAATAGGTTGTTTTCGGGTTTTGGTTTTTCTTGTGTGCCGACAAAGTGGAGTAGGGAAAAAAAATTTAGGGTTTTCTTTGGAGATATGGAGTTACACGGTTTTAGAGAAAAATATGGGATGAGATGAGCCGAAAACTAGGGAGGTGTATAAGTGTGATTATCACTTTCCAAATTGGCCAAAATTCTTGTATATCTTACATAATTATTTTGTGCATAGTTTTAATTAATTTGACCTATATGTGACATATTAAACGTGGCATAATTTATATCATAATGTTCATACATAATTTCATATAATACTTTAGATTATGTGTTCACATTGTATGGTTTTGAGTCATAACATGTTATATAACTCAAGTTTTAATTTATAGCGTATTTTATAAGTCGTATTTAATTTAGGGTGTTATAAGTCTATATTCCACCGAGGTTCAATGAATTTTGAAATACTCAGCTCAGTTATACTAATAATATTTCCCTCACATTTAAAAGTCGTTTTAAAAGACTAATGCAAGTGACCAAACTCGAGGTCGGATGATGAGATTACGCAAGGAAAAGGCGTAATGCTGTGACGTGAACGATACGTAAGCATACTTATGTGGAAGATAATTATAGTAATCAACGAAAATAAGTAGGTATAATTAATATGATAATACGATACTAATCTCATCTATTTTGTCAGCAACAAACCACAAGTGAGGCATCAGCTTGGCAGGCAGGCACGTGGCGGTCATAGGGTTAAGTTTTCGTAAAAGTAATTATAGTCTAGGTTTTAAAAATACCTAGTTCTCTATAACCAAGGCTGATGAAGCGAAAAGTGTACTGCTTTTAGGGGGTCATTTAAGCCCTAAATCGTATTTATTTGATCAAATATTGCCCTAAATCGTTCCTTTTGTCATTTTAGGTACTTTGGAGAAGAAATCTGGAAAAGGAAGCATTTTGGACGTTTTTGGAGCATAAAAGTGAAGAAAACGACAAAGTCTCAAAATTGGCTGGAAAAGTACCTTTGACGGCGTCAGGGATTGTTCCTGACGGCGTCATGTCTTGGCAAAAGAGGTGGATATGAAAAATACACGTGACGCGCCAGAGAGTTTTGCAATGGAAAGTCTGACGGCGTCACCCTTTAAGGTGATCTAGGCCATCACGGTTTAACTTAAAGAGAGACGGCGTCAAGCCCATTTCTGACGGCGTCAACCTTTGATAAGCCAGAGGGATTTTGGAGCATTAAAGAGGGACGGCGTCAAGAAGGCCATCCGGGAACCCTAGACACGGCGAGGTAACGGCGTCAAGATCTATAACGTGACGCCGTCAGCCACTAAGTTCTATATATAGTTTTGCAATTTTTTGTCATTAGTGTGCAACTTTGTGAGGAGAAACCCTAAGACGAATTTCTGCCATTTTTAAGGGTTTTTATACCCTCGGATCTCCCATGTTTAATTAAAGATAAGTATTCATTTAATCAATCAATATGTCTATGTGTTGTTTGATTATATCTTGTTCTTGTCTTTTAATTAACATGCTAGGCTAGATTTATCTTGTGTTTGCTTAGATCTAATGAAACCTAGCTATTGATTATTGGTTATTAGTGTGTTATTAATTGTATTGGATGATTGTTTATCGATGTTAGGCTTAAGAAAACTGGCTAACCTCCTATACGGTAACTTGCTTGAACGTCTTAAGAAACATGAACCAATGCGTACTAAGGTTTTTATGGTTGTATTTAATGCATGAGCGAATTCTAGTGATCCCATGTTAGGAGCTTCTTAGCCGGCTCGACATAGGAGTGAAGTAGGAGCTTGTAGAGTTGGGGAAGTACGTACGCCACCCCACGATTGGTATTAAGGAATACACCCGTCATCCACGCAATTAATACACACTAATCAACCGGTAAAAGATAGTTAGGGAGTAAGGAAATCTAAGTAAACACATTTCTCTCCATATAAGTTTCACAACCTTTTCATTTTCAGTTATTTTAATTTATTTGCATTTGTAGTTATTTGGGTTAGTTGACTAGCAACTAATTCCGCCCACTCTTTCAAACCCGAGATTTTACTTGCTTTCATAAAAATATAAAAATACAAAAAGAATCTTCCCTCACCCTTAGACCTATTAGAATAGTTTTTCAATCCTAACGACACTATTCCCCTAGAGAACGATCAATCCTCCGGTACTTGCCACTTCACTATACTACATCGGTCAGGTACACTGCCTGGTGGGGATTGCAAACTTCTCAAGATCCCTTGAGAGGTAAAACCTGTTGTAAGGTCGCAAAACCACGCATCAAGTTTTTGGCGCCGCTGCCGGGGAATAGTTATTGTTTAGGTTGAATTTTTATTTTATTAGGTCTACTCACTAGATTCCTTTCTAGTGAGATTTTTTATTTTATTTTTCTAGGATTTCTTGTAGTCTATCTTTTTCTTTGTGCCATTTGTTTGTAAAACCATTTTCATTTGTCACCATGGCGGATGAAATTCCATTTAGATCATTAACAATAGAGGAACAATTACTTTACACGGATAGATTTGCTTCCTGTTGTTCCAATGAAATTTTAAGTGATCTTAGATATATACAAGAGGAGATGGGTGTAAAGTTTGATAGGTTTGATGAATTATGTGCATGTGCGGCTTCTATTAAACAATCATTGTTAGGATCAACTCCTTTTAGTGAAACCCTTTGGAAAAAATTTGAGGAAAGCTTCCTAACCGTGAGCCATAAGTTGAATGAATTGATGGGTTTATATACATCACAACTTGAGGAAACAAATGAGGAGGATTTATCCGACTATAGGTACCATGAGCAAGAAGACCAAATTTTTAAGAACATGGACCTTGAATTGGACCAAGATTGTGAGATGGTTAGTGTTGAACTACCTAGTTGCATGAGTGGGATAGATTTCACCAAAACATATGACACGCATGAGGAATCCTTTAGGCAATTGGAACATAGTAATCAAGTTGAATATTACTATGAATCGGACTTAGAATTTCAAATGGCTAGAGAAGGATTTGAGATACTTAGGAATGTGTTTGGGTTAGATCCTACCAAAACACATGATGAACATATAGGTGATTTAGATACTATGGAGAATGAGGTTAGAAATGCAAGACCACCAAGTACCCCACAAGTCCTACCATCATTTGAGGCACACACACCGCCCGTGACTTACCCGGAAGAAGTTGAGGAGACTATAGGAACCCCAATAGAGGTAGAGCCCTTGGACCAAACACAACTAGAAGAAATAGGTTTGAATGCTTTTAGTGATCACAACCTTTCTTTTAGTCCTATGGAAGTTCCTAGTTTTGATGAGCCGGAGCCTCAGCCAAAACCGTTACCTAATCTTCCATCCTTAGATGTGAATTTAGGAATTGAAAAAGGTCCTGATCCACCCATCAAACCATGTAGTCCGGGTAATGTTAAGATTAAGGTAGTAGACTCTAAGCCTTGTAGTGAGGAAGACAATATAGGAGTGACCCATGACCTTACATACTTACATCACCCATTCATGATTGATCACAAGAAACATTATGGGTTTAAACCGGGTTTATTAGGTCAAGATGGATTCCCAATTAGGAGTCTCTCGAAGTTGTTAGAAAATGATCCCTTTTTAGGAGAACACTTTAACTCACCCATTGACCAAAGTGAACTAGGTAAGGTTATGATGAAAGGAGCACACCCCTTTGAGTATATAATTCATCCATCACTCTTTCCTCACGCGGCATACTTCCACCAAGATGGTGTGTATCGCTACTATCACCCGCACTTAATCCCAAGTGTAGGAAAAACCTCTCCTTTATCCATTAAATAAGGGTAGAGTCAGGCTCGTGACTCGAACAAAAACAAGCGCTTCTTGGGAGGCAACCCAAGCTTTATTTGCTTTGTGTGTTTATTTATTTGTTTGTTTGATTTTATTTGCTTCCGTATGTATGTTTAATTTTTATTATTATTGATTCATGTTCAAAACTAAATTGTGAAAATGCTTTATCTTGTTTTTAACTTCGTCTTAACTACATGTAAAGGTATTTTGCAAAAGATAAGTGTAAGGGAAATCCAAATCGGTTTATTAGAACAAATGAACATGAATCATAACAATAATAAATTAACATACATATTAGTATTTGTTTGAGTCAAATGCTTGTATCGAGTCGTAATGATGTTTTGCAGGAATTCCAGGAAGTAAGGTATAGGTTTTTCCAGAAATTTTCCGAAAACTTAACATGAGAATTCTGTCAGATCATTTCTGACGGCGTCACGATTTACAACCTGACGACGTCAGGTGTTAATTTTCTGAAATTTTTGAAAGTTTTGTTTTCATAAAAAGTTTTTATTAAATCTCTAACTTATAAACTCCAGGAATCTGCAAAATAATCATTCCACAAGCATTATATCCTTATATAGAATTTATCCCGCCGATGTTATGCAGGTTTTCGTGTTTGTTTTCTCAGGTTTAACAGGTTATTTTGGACAAGGAGATGTATGTGGAATCAAGCTTTTGGAGATGCTTTAGTCTTGAAGCTTCTACATTCCCTTGGAAGAAGATCTAACCATGTTACCTCTTTATCCACCAAACGAATCAGGGGAGTATTTGATTTCATTCTTTTACCTTATTTACTTTTACATCTTGTTATTTGAACATTGGGGACAATGTTCATCTTAAGTGTAAGGGGGGGGGGGTAAAGTATGATACTTTAGAGAATGCTATTACGCTTGATTTTTGTTTGTTTAATGGTAGATGTGTAATAAAACTGAGATAAATACCTGTTAGGGCAATTTTAGTGCCAAATTTAAATTTTTTTACAACATATAGGAGTGAAACTTTGGTCTTAATGAGCGTCTCACGGATAGGAGTTATATGACTAGCACAAAAACCGTATCACTAAAAAATTTTCCACCCCCAAATATGTGAGGTTCGCCCCTAGAATTGGTAGGAAAAGCATTTATGCTATGATGTGTGTACCGGTAGCACTTAGATTCTAGAACTTGCGTTAGGACCATTCCGAGGCCACAAGTGAGACTACATTCGTGTAGTTAGATTTACTACATGATAAGAGGCATTAGGATTAACCCATTGTTTTGCACCTGTGTTTTTGTTATAATTACATTGGCTACATTGGTCAAGTAATTCTCCCACACCCTTTGCGTTGTACTCATTTTTAGTACACGATACCCCTAGTACACCCCTCAGAGCCTATCTTTTCGTTTCGACCTTTAAGCATTTTACTTAAAGGACGAATTTGTTTACACCCCACTTAAATGTACACCCAAATCGCCTTAGCCTACCTTGTATGCACTCATTTTTAGTGCATTATTGTGACAACATTTGTTTAAACCTCAAGTTAATTATCTAATTGATTACATGGTTGCTAAGTCGAGTCATATCCTTGTACATATTGTTTTGGGACGATTGGGACTCATGGGTAAAGTACTAGTGTAATGGAGTAATGGGGAAGAACAACATTATTACCCCATATGTGCTAAATATTTTAAAAAGTACTCCAAGTGTTTCGATTATCTTAATTCGAGTCATTAGAATAGTTATTTGTAAAGTTATGTAAAAATTCAAGTGTAAGGGGAATGCAACGCCCCTATGATGTATTATTTTGGATGGTAGGGCAAGAGTGTATGAAAAAAAAAATAATAATAAAAATCAAGAAAAATACAAAAAAATGAGAAAAAGAAAAATAGAAAAAACATACGGACTACCATCCCGTTTCATTTTATGTTTATTTTATGTTTTTGTTATTTTGTTTTTAGCTTAAGTCAGTCTAGTCTTGGCTTAGCAACGCCATATTGTACATGTAATTAATCAAGATCTTTAACTCGCCACCAGTAAAATATCCCTTATCCAACAAATCCGTGTTTATCATATCCCTACACCTCACGTTATAACCCATTTAAAAGCCCTCTTTGATAGTTTATCTTAGGTGCTTACGCCTAGTGGAGGAGGTTTTCGATCCTTTCCCAAGCCTATGGTAATCTATTTGCTATGACAGGTAGTGAGAGATATTATCCGTTTTCATTTATGAGATTTAATTTGATGACACCTGAGAGATGTGAGTATCTAAACACTACTTGTGAGGTGCTAGTTTGTAATCTCCGTGCTTATTATGATTAAAGTGGAATGACTATTTATTGTAATTACTTTTATATTAGCGTTAAATGACCCCTAACTTGTATTTTGATTAGAATAAAAGCGCATTTGCTTGAGGACAAGCAAATCTCAAGTGTAAGGGTATTTGATGAAGCGAAAAGTGTACCGCTTTTAGGGGGTCATTTAAGCCCTAAATCGTATTTATTTGATCAAATATTGCCCTAAATCGTTCCTTTTGTCATTTTAGGTACTTTGGAGAAGAAATCTGGAAAAGGAAGCATTTTGGACGTTTTTGGAGCATAAAAGTGAAGAAAACGACAAAGTCTCAAAATCCGCTGGAAAAGTACCTTTGACGGCGTCAGGGATTGTTCCTGACGGCGTCATGTCTTGGCAAAAGAGGTGGATATGAAAAATACACGTGACGCGCCAGAGAGTTTTGCAATGGAAAGTCTGACGGCGTCACCCTTTAAGGTGATCAAGGCCATCACGGTTTAACTTAAAGAGAGACGGCGTCAAGCCCATTTCTGACGGCGTCAACCTTTGATAAGCCAGAGCGGATTTTGGAGCATTAAAGAGGGACGGCGTCAAGAAGGCCATCCGGGAACCCTAGACACGGCGAGGTAACGGCGTCAAGATCTATAACGTGACGCCGTCAGCCACTAAGTTCTATATATAGTTTTGCAATTTTTTGTCATTAGTGTGCAAGTTTGTGAGGAGAAACCCTAAGACGAATTTCTGCCATTTTTAAGGGTTTTTATACCCTTGGATCTCCCATGTTTAATTGAAGATAAGTATTCATTTAATCAATCAATATGTCTATGTGTTGTTTGATTATATCTTGTTCTTGTCTTTTAATTAACATGCTAGGCTAGATTTATCTTGTGTTTGCTTAGATCTAATGAAACCTAGCTATTGATTATTGGTTATTAGTGTGTTATTAATTGTATTGGATGATTGTTTATCGATGTTAGGCTTAAGAAAACTGGCTAACCTCCTATACGGTAACTTGCTTGAACGTCTTAAGAAACATGAACCAATGCGTACTAAGGTTTTTATGGTTGTATTTAATGCATGAGCGAATTCTAGTGATCCCATGTTAGGAGCTTCTTAGCCGGCTCGACATAGGAGTGAAGTAGGAGCTTGTAGAGTTGGGGAAGTACGTACGCCACCCCACGATTGGTATTAAGGAATACACCCGTCATCCACGCAATTAATACACACTAATCAACCGGTAAAAGATAGTTAGGGAGTAAGGAAATCTAAGTAAACACATTTCTCTCCATATAAGTTTCACAACCTTTTCATTTTCAGTTATTTTATTTTATTTGCATTTGTAGTTATTTGGGTTAGTTGACTAGCAACAAATTCCGCCCACTCTTTCAAACCCGAGATTTTACTTGCTTTCATAAAAATATTAAAATACAAAAAGAATCTTCCCTCACCCTTAGACCTATTAGAATAGTTTTTCAATCCTAACGACACTATTCCCCTAGAGAACGATCAATCCTCCGGTACTTGCCACTTCACTATACTACATCGGTCAGGTACACTGCCTGGTGGGGATTGCAAACTTCTCAAGATCCCTTGAGTGGTAATACCTGTTGTAAGGTCGCAAAACCACGCATCAAAGGCTCTGATACCAATCTGTAACACCCCCAAAATCAGGTCGGAGCGGAAGATGATGTCACTGGGGTGCTACTAAATTGGTACCACAACACAGAGTAAAGAGAACGAATTTACCGTATCCGTTTAAAAGAAATTTTTTTATAATCAAAAGTACTTTGTTTTACATCATTCAATAAAATGCGGAAATACAGGCCCATAAAATAATTAAAGCGGTCCCCAAATGAATATCAGAGTATCTTGATCCTATAACCATGCCATGCCATGCCAAAAGCCGCCAAAGGTGAGCTAACACTTTAAGAACCTGAAAATACATGCTAAAATGTGTCAACACGAGGTTGGTGAGTTTATAGGTTTAAGTAAACAAAAAATGATATATGGACCACAAGAATTCAAAGACCAATATATTCCAAATATAGAAAGAGTTATTGTCATATTAAGTTCATGACACCGAAGCCTTAATATTTCTAGTTTGAGCATACGTTTGACATAACAGTCAAGTGGGTAAACCACTCGGACACCCAAATTTTCTGGTAGATGTCCACCTAGGACATCTAAGGTTCCTCAAATGATTATGCGTCCGTTTGACATACCGGTCAAGTGGGGAATACCACCCGAACGGGGAGTTTAATCCAAATAGATCTATTCACAACATTCGCGCTTAACGGGTCATAACATAGGCAATATTTAATAGTTTAATGCACTTGTGTCGATAAGAAAATAATCAAGTGTGTAACAGGTAAACACATAATACTTTCGAGTAACAAATCAAGGGTTTCAACCAATTAGTAATATTTGGGAAAACAATTCACGTTTCAAGTAAAATGAACATAGAGTTTAAATATAAACGAGTGTTGGGAATTATATTTTGAGTTGATATTGACAAAATATGAAAGATGAAGGAAACTTATGAAGACAAAGATGAAGGACTAATTATGCATTATTTAAAGTCTTTGTAACCCTAATCCTCTAGTATATAAAGAGGATAGGGACGTAGGTTTTTAGTGTGTGTGTGTCAAGATGTAAACACCAGGTCAGGTGTAGGTTGTGTCTAGGCGTTAAGTCTAAGTGTAGACACCTAGGTTTTGTATTGTGTTAGTAGTTAGGAGATGATGACGAAGAAACCTTGTAGCAATAACATTTGATTCATTAATTGAATATTCCGCCTTTTGTTATTGTTATCCCTAGATGAGGTCTAAACAACCTCGAGCTATAAACGATCTAAACAAGTGGTATCAGAGCCTAGGGGCTCGTGATCGTGGGATTAAACAAGGTTTCGTTGGTTAAAGATTGAAGAAAACTATTAAAATTCGTAACTGGTTCGTATTTACAAAACTCACTGCAGGGCTGTTTTCAAACACCGATAACTTTTTCATTTGCCGTTGGATCGTGCTGAAATTTTTACTAGAGATTCTTCATACATCAAGGAAGATTTTCACCGGAGGGATATTCGATATGAGTTCTAGAACATCAGGTATAAATTTTTGAAAACTGCTACAGAAGTGTTCATAATTTTTGAATTTTTAGGGTTTTCTTGAATCAACTTCATGAATTCGTGTTCTATTCATGTTAAATCTTTGAAGAAGTTGTTTATCTGTTATTTGATGTGGATTATACACGAATGGAGTTAGCAATCATGTTGTTTTTAGCAGCTCGAACCATTTTTAGGGTTTCTTGTAAAAACGATTGTTAGGGTTTTTCTTTAAACTCGTTCATCTAGGATTATGGAATGTGCTACTGTTGCTACTTTGAATTGCTGTTCATAGTTTACTGGCAATATGTTTATATCAGTTTGTGCACTAGGCTGTTCGATGCTGATCATCCAGGTTTTGTACTGCTACTTCATTCTTTCAAAGTGCACAAGTGATAGTAAGGCACTGCTTATTCAAATTGTTGGCGAGGTAGATTCATTGTTGGTTTATACTGCTAGCTTAATGAGTTTGTACTGCTGCCTTTGCTATTGGTACTGTTCGTGATTCGTTTGTTAGTACTGTTATCGAGTTTGTACTGCTTCGAGACTTTGTACTGCTCTCGACACTTATTATGTCGTCGTAACTTCTTTAGGCCATAACTTTCTAGTCGTAACTCCGTTTCTTAAGTTTTATATATCCCCGCGAAGGTATTTAAGTATACTATCGGATTTCTAAGGCCTCCGCTCGTCTAGTTATCATTTAAAGTCCTGTTTTGTTCCTTGAAAAATTCTGACAGCAAGCAATATTTTCAGAAAATTTAGTTTTCATTGCATAATTTACAACTAACGTATCTTCTTCGTTATAAGCCTGTTTTAACTTATTCAAGCGGCTACGTTTTTGTTATAAAGTCTAGTTTTTATATTTCTAGCCTAAACTTGTCACCAAGCTACTGAGTTTTCTGTGGAAGGTCGAATGGGACAGATTCCTTGCCAAAAGTGTCAAAACATTTTCCCTAGCCTTCTAGTTATCAAAACCACTTAACAACAACTCCAAAACTAATCCTAGCTCTTCCACCAATTTCTCAACTTGTCAATAGTGATCTAACACTAAACTTAGCAATATGAAAAGTTCCATTTCTTATAAATGTAAATCATCACAAGTTCACTAGTTTATATATTTATGATGTTTTTATCTTCACTTTCTTGTTGAGATTTATAACCAATTAGTTTGTTCATGATAAAAATTTGTTTAAAACATAGCCATTAGTTACAAGATTGTTGTGGTTATAAGGTTTTGGTTAACATGTACAAAGTGACAAACTAAGTATATGCAACTTGAACAACAACATGATATGAAGAGTATGAAATTTATAGAAGTAAAGTGTTACTTACTTAAGATGATTAGTGTGATGAGGAGGTGATTTACTTGATTTAATCCAAGACTAGTGCTTCCAAAACCTTTACTAGTATATCCTAATGATACTTGATTTAGCCAAATCAAGTTCTCTTCTTCCCTTGCTCCTTTGGGTAGGTTGATTTGTAAGAGTAGGATGAGAGGTGATATGTTTTTCTTCTTTCTTTCTTTGTAGATGTAAGTAAAGAGAATATGTGTTAAGGTAAGAGAATATGTGTTAAGGTATGTATATATATGTGAATTATCTAGCTAGTCAAAGTCTTTGGTCCTTGGTCTTGGTATTTGGCCGAATTTTATGGGGTAGTAGGGGGGAACAAGGTGGCTAGTCAAGCCACCAAAATGTATCCCATGTTTCATGGTTGGATGTTGGCTACAAATGGTTCAAAACCAATTAATGCATGGTATTATATCATGGGTGGGGGGGGGGGGGCGGCATTATATAACAAGAAATAAGTGTATTATGTTTTACCTAGTTTAAAAATATATAATTTGAATGTATTGGGTATTAAAAATAGGTATTGAGTATTGGTTTGGTAATTAACGGTAAATACGTATCTTTAAATAATGTTTGTAAAAGAATTAGGAAAAAGTTTAAAAAATGATTTTTAGAACATTTGAAATAGTTTGAGGAGTATGAAAAGGGTTTGAAGAATAATTGTTAGGAGTGTCGGGTACGTTGGGTGTTTATTTAAATCACGAATAGCGTTTGATAATTTAACAATCGTAAATAAATAAAAGAGAACTGTCTCAGGGATAAAAATTTTGAACCGGAGTTGGAGCAAGGCATTGGAATGTTGTAGACTAAATATAGTCCAAATTCATAGTGCTTAAGAGGGTTGTTCCTAGTTTTATGTTTATTTAACTAAAGAGTTTTACGTAAAAAGTGTTCTTATTAAATTTCAAAGTTGTAAATTGGAGTTTGAAAATAAATGTTGACGTGGAAAATTACGGGTTGCTACACAAAAAGACTACAAGCAGAGTATGATGAAAAAGCAAGGCTTGCAGCTGCTCAGGAAGAAGCCAGCATTGACCTAATAAACACATGGGATGATGTGCAAGCGAAATGTGAGGCTGATCAGGAATTAGCACAAAGAATGCTGCAGGAAGAGCAAGAAGAATTATCCATGGAAGAAAAGGCTAAATTGTTCATGGAATTCTTAGAGAAAAGGAGGAAATTCTTTGCAGCACAGAGGGCAGAAGAAAAAAGAAACAAACCACCAACTAAGACTCAACAAAGAAGCATAATGTGTACCTATCTGAGAAACATGGATGGATGGAAGCCTAATCAGTTGAAAAATATGAGTTTTGAAAAGGTCCAAGAAATGTTTGATAAAGTATTTAACAGAGTTAACACATTTATTGATATTGAGACAGAGTTGGTGGGAAGCAATTCAAAGAGGGCAGGTACAGAGTTAGAGCATGAGGTCACCAAGAAGCAAAAAGTAGACGAAGATGACAAAGAAACAACTGAAATAAAAGAGTTAATAACAGCTGTTTCTGATGATGAAGAAATAACTATTGATGTTGTTCCTTTAGCTACTAAACCTCCAAGTATTGTTGATTGGAGGATTTACCAAGAGGGAAAGAAATGCATTAGGAAATAATAAGGGCTGATGGCAAATCCCAGATGTATATCACTTTTGGTCATATGCTTAAAAGTTTTGATAGGGAGGATTTAGAAACATTGTGGAAATTGGTGAAGACTAAGTATGGATCTATAAGGCCAAGAATATCATGGACAAAGTCTTATGGCGTGATTTGAAAGTAATGTTTGAACCTGTAAAGACCGAAATAAACAAGAAACACATATTTTAGGAGGTTGGGGATGCTCAAAATAAAGGTTAAACATGGTTTATTAGATTAAAGAATGGGAAGGTGTGTGTGTTTTCTAGAGAGAGAAAGGAGAGAAAACCACACACACATTTGTGATACAATGAACATCCAACCCTACTTAATGAAACAAGTAAGGTATTTATAGCAAAAGGGTGTTGCCCTAATGCTTCTTATGGGCTTCGGTTGGGCTTGAGGCTCATGGGCTTTACATTGGACATTTCTACAATACAAGCTAACTTATCTATTTTAGTCCACAAGCCCAACTCGACATAACTAAATGCAATTCACAAATATAAAATAACTTTAATGCTAACAGAACAACATGTAGAGGATGCAGTATGGAGAGATCAGTTTCAAAATACAATATTGTTTTGGAAGCTATATGACTCCTGTGGAGTTCATAGCTTGGCAATGCATGGAATGCAGATCTACATGTTGGTAGAGAAGACATATCTCCTGTTACCACCTACAATTACACAGATGTTGGAAAGGAAGCTTCTAGTTGATGAATATGGTGAAATGGCCATGATGCTCTGTAGAAAGATGGTGAAACAACTTAAGAAGAAGTAAAGTATTTAGAAGCATCCTCCTGGTGATTATGAAGCTTTGAATGAAGAAACTTGATGATTTTGGGAGAAAATATCAAGTTTAGGGGAGAATTGTTGGGATTAAAGCTTCTTGATGCTGGTGCTGCTCATGATTGATGTTACTACTGCTCTATGGATTTAAGACTGCTCTTGAAGTTCAATGAAAAATATGCTAAGTGTTTTACTACTGCTAATGTAAAAGTTAAGACTGCTATTGTAACTTACTACTGCTCTTTCAAAGTTACAACTGCTGAAGAACTTCAAGGAAATACACTAAGTAGTTAGTGCTTCAAGAACATAGTTACTGCTGCTAGTTCAGAGTTACAACTGCCGATGGAGTTAATGCAGTTAATGCTGTTAGAGTTAAAGTTAAGACTATTAACTTATAGTTAATGCTGTTTATGTTTATAGTAAGTCGTGTGATTCATGTTTTGTATAGGATAAGTATAGAAACGATTTGATATACTTTCCTTATTATTGTAAGCCGACTAGGACTCCTTAGTCTATAAAAGGAGGTCCTAGGGAATAGAGTTAGATACGTGAGATTAGAAAGTCAATTAGCTTCAAGGTTTTGTAACCCTAATACTATTGAGTATTCGTATTATTTGTTAATAATATTGAGGCTTGTTTGTTTGTTAAATTGTGTTCTTGTGTTACTGTTACATCAAAGTTCTTCTTAATATCAAATACTAGATTCCACATAGTATTTGATAAACTCAAACACAGTTTCTATTCTAGTTGTGTTAGATTTATCTAGCATAGCTAAACCTTATACAAGCTTAAGGAATTCGATCAAGTACTCAACAGGGATCAACAATTATCCATTATATCAATGCTATAATTGTGTGTAAACGCAATCGATTGTTCATTTTTTGTCCGTCGTTTCTTTCTCTAAACACACATTTTAGTTGTTGTTGGGTTATATCGCAGAGAGTTATGGGTTTTTGTTGTTCCCTTTACACGCTTAGAGTTAACTAGAAAGTTAATCTATTTGTCTTAATGACTAATACAATGTTATGATTAATTCTAACAGTTATAAAACGTGAATATAACTCAAGGTAATTTTCAACGTTTAAATTCTTATTAGAAATGAATCAAAGAATCTATACCCAAGTGTTTTGCGGAACAAACACTTGGGATTGAATAGACAAGGTATGGTGGTGTCTCCTATCTAAACTCAAGTTTTGCTTGAGTGGTAACAATGCGACCTCACTGAGCTATCTCAGGGATGCGTTACTCTTTGTAGGAGAGAAGTTGTTTTGCAAAAGTCTAAGCTTTAATTGTACAAAACACACACAACTTCTCTCCTTCTCAATCTATTTATACACAAGTAATCTGAGTAAAAGTAATTAAAATATTACAAGTTGTTGAGCAAGCGTGTCTGACAATTACAACAGTAATTGTCATTTCCAAGAACCAATAGAAATGGCTTATTAAGTCTTTAGAAGTGGTTGGTCTGACACTCCAAGACTTTAAGCCGTCTTAGGAAGGATTTCTTCCTGACAAGATAAGATTTGATCTTATCTTAAATCCTTCCTAGATATTTCTGCCTTTCTTCTCAGGCACTTAGTTCTTCAGGATACGCTTCTCAGTTATCATTCATAATTACTTCATTGTTGTTGAGGAGACTGGGGTTCAGTGAGTTCTTGTCCAACACTTACTGAACCATCATCTTCTTCTTTGGCTTAAGTGCTACTTCAGGGAGTACCGCCTTCCTGTGTAGTGAATCCTTCTTCTTGAATTTGCCTTAAGCATCCTGAAGATGACTCACTGAGAGGCTGTTCTCTTAGTGACTTGAATTGTTCTTAGTTTAAGTTAACACTTAGTTAATTTGTGTACAAATCATGTTTTAAGTATTCTTGGGTTTTTCATGACCCAACAATCTCCCCCTATTTGGATATAAATTATTCCTAAGTGTTTTGATCAGTTATGAGTGAGCTAATGACTTCTACTCATACTGAATGTACTAGAAAGTAAATAAGGACACTGAAATAATAAAAACATCATCTTATTGATATCATTACAAGTCCTAACAAACTAAGTACAAAAGGGATAGTGGGTATTCAGGCAGATCAATCAGTTCAACTTAATACCAAGGGCTTCAAGCTTGGGCTTCTTTGACTGCAGCTTTTGTTGGTCAGGATGTTCATTGATTTTCCTTTTCAGATCTTGACAAAACTTCACATTTTCAGGACTCTTGAGTGGAGAGGCCACCATTAGAAAGCCAAGCATAGCTTTGATCCCTGACAAGTCGATATCACTCCACCTTTGGAAGGCTTTGTCTCCGAACTCATCAATAAAGAACAAACCTCTTTCAGGTTGTTCAATGACCATATTGTTCCTGAAAGGAACACCTTCAGGGAGAGCCCTATTGCAGTCAAGACCAGGAATCTTGATTTCAGGCTCAGCTTCTATCTTCTTTCTTTTCCTTGAAGAAGACTGAGAGGGAGCTGGTTGTGCTGAATCAGGAAGAAGAGATGGAGTGCCAAGTTCCTGAGGTGCAGCTGCCAATCTTTCGTACCTCAGAGTCAAGGACTTCAACAGGCTAGGGACCACAACATTTGATTTCTTTGCTATTAATGGACCCAACTCATCCAATTCTGTGATCCCAAAGTCAGCGAATCTGAAGGGGGTATGAACATCAAAGTTTCTCATGTCAGCCCCTCTGTAGACAGTCACACTGGCAGGATTGGTGTTTCGATGAATATGAACATTAGTGATTGGTTCTGGCTTCAACCTGTTTGTCATATACCATTGATATTTCTTAATCCTATTCTGCCTGATCTCTTCAGCCCTTTTATTCCTTTCCTCCCTTTTCTTCCTGAGAGTGATTATTTCCTCAGTCTGAGCCTTTACAAAAGTCATACCACCTTCTCTTCCTGAGAGATCCTTAGCTTCAAGACCAATCTTTTCAGCCTCTTCATGAACAACCTTAATGATAGCAGGCTTGCTCACCTTTTCTTCCTCCTTTAACTTCTTCTTTGCTTCCTCTGACTCTAGGTAAGCACTGAGTTCATCAGCTGAGAAGTGGTGAAGAACTCCATTAATGTCATACGGGATCCTGGGTGGTGATTCAGGATCCTTTGCTACCAAGATTGGTGCTGGTTGAGGCTCAGGATCAGTGAGGATGCCTTTGCCTTTTTCTTGATGAGTGGAAGAAGCTTCAAGAATCTCCCCCTCAGTGTGAGAAGTAGGAGAAGGAGGTTTCTGGATTGTGGAAGCTTCAGGGACTCCAATGTCTTTCTCCCCCTCAACTGTTGCTTGAGCTATGGTGATAGCAAGAGTTGGAGCCACTGGAGCAGCAGGACCCTTGAAAGTTTGATAGATCTCAGTCATCATTGATTTGATGTCCGAGGTGTCTTTCTGAAGAGTTGAGATCTGATCCGCCAGAGATGCCTGAGAAGCTTCGATGCCTGACATCCTTGACCCAAGAGACCATGCCAAAGATGTTGAAGATTGTGCCCAAGTACCCAGATGTTTTTCCTGAAGACCCAAGGAAGTCCTGATTGAGTCCAATGAAGAGGTAAGACCCTGAATCTTAGAATCCTTCAGTAAGCTGAGAAGATCACTGAATTCAGCTGATTGCTTCTGGTATGTCTCAGCAGCCTGAAGGACCTTCTTGTTGAGTACGGGGTCATCCTTGACAGCTGTTTGAATAGTTCCAAGGCTTTTGTTGATGCCTTCAAGAGTAAGATTGAACTTCTGGAAATGAAGATCAGTAGCTGTCAGGGAGTTATTGGTGTCAGAATGTATCTCGATTACATCATCATAAAAACTTTCAACATCTGCCTTCAGGTTGGCATAGTGAACAACAGCTTCAGTGTGATGATCGAACATCTCTTCAGTGAGACCATTGTAAAGAACTCTATTGGTCATGAGTAGGAACTTGACCAATTTTCTTTCAGTGAGGGGAAGAGAGTCATCATAATTTTGGAGGATGTCCCCAGTATCAGAAGAATCAGAAGATTGAGAACATGACTCTTCACTTTGGCGTGGAGATGACTGATGTGATTGTTCAGGTTGTTCATCAGTTTCCATATCCTCACCTGCCTCAAACATTTCCTCTTCACTCTCTTCCCTGAGCACTTCATCAGACTCGATAAGAGCCTGAAAGTCCCCCATGGACTCAATACCCAAAAATTCAACCGACTCCTCTTTATAAAAAGACTCGCCTTTGGTTTGGCCAGGTCCTGACCCCGTTGTCATAATAACTGAGTGGGTTTGCTCAGCCTAACTAGCCATAATAACTGGGGTAACACCATCCTGGCTTTTTGGGGCAGTTCCTGAGAGTGTTGGACTGCCTGAGGGGTTTATGGGTTCCGTATCAGCGGGTTGTTTCTTTCCCTCTGAGTCTTTGTCCCCTTTAGTACCTTCAACCACTGATGGGTGTTTTTCAGTGGTATCACTAGGTACTGATTGTGAAAGTTGGTGGACCCCCTTCCCATCAGGATTGTGCTGTCCTTTTGGGGATTTAGGGTCCTTTTCTCCCTGAGATCCTTAGGGTGATTGCTCAGGAACGTTAACGGAATGTGAATGTTTGTGGGTCCCCTTCTCAGTAAGGTAGTGCTGCCTTACCGAGGATTTAGAACCCTTTCCTCCCTTGGGAACTAATTGTTTTTTGATAGTTCCTTCATCGGGATGTGAGGGGGTGTGGGTCCTCTTCTCTGTAGGGTGGTGCTGCCCTACCGAGGATTCAGGACCCTTTCCTCCTTTGGGCACTGATTGTGATTTATTAGTACCTTAATCGGGATGTGAGGGGGGGAATGCTTCCTGATCCCTCTGACTTGTTTATGTCAGTTGAACCATGTGGAAAGGGTGTGCCTGAGGTCAGTGAGGATGATTGCTCAGTGACCTCCGTTGGCCTTTGTTTTGAGGTCAAGATTGTCTCAGAAATGGGTGTCTCAGAGGTCTCGGCCTTTTTCAACCTCTTTTTAAGGTTTAGTTGGTTTTGAGGATCAGTCTCAGTGGCGAGTGGCTTGGGTCTAACCACCTGGCTGGACGGACCCTTCTTAGTCTTCTTCACCTTTTTGGTTTGTGAAGGAACTGGTGAGATAACGTCGTTACCCTGAATGACTAATTGCATGTATTCAGTCAGGGCAATATGTGTAACCTCACTGATGCTACTAGTGAAGTTTGACTTGTGCAGGACGTCAGGCTTCGTACCTTCTGCATCAGGCCTCACGTAGTCAGAACCAAGTAGGTCCTGAAGCACATAGGAAACAAATCTAGGGTAGGACATATGCCTTTGCCTATATTTTCCTGAGAGCTTAGCAACAAGGTCTCGGAAGATTATTCCTCCGATGTCAATTTTTGTACCCTCAAGGAGACTGAACAGCATCAATTGTTGTGATGAGTTCAATTGTTCCGTAGATGATTTATTTCCACCCAGGACCTAAATGAAAAATGTCATCAGTATCCTCCAGATAGGATGGAACCATGTTTTAACTACTGGAGCCTTCTCCAATAAGCCTCCCGCAGACGTTGTAGGACATCTGGGGTCATGGGGTGCTAGAAAGATCAGTTCATTCTTTATGTCCTGATCAGTAGGGTTGGGTGCAAACGCTTCAGCAAAGTCAAGGCCTGTGGCTTTGATGAAGGTTGAGTAGTCAAAGGAGAGGGTTCTGCTCCCATTCATCACCGTGAAGGTGATGATTGACTCTTTGGTGTCTTTGGGGCTGGTAGCCACAGCCGTGCACCAGAATTCCCTCAAATAGTCATGGTAGATGACTGAGGGGGTGTGGGTGAAAGCCTTTGCAAGAAAACAATTACGAAGAAATTTCATAACGTTCTTGTAGGCTGGGTAGTTTTGTGGATAAGAGAAATTTCCTACCACATTGTTCTTTGTTAGGTCAACGTCCCCAGTGAGGAATTCCACATTGGGGGCGTATGCTATATGATCCTTGCTGAATACACCTATAAATAAATGCAGACAGCGGATACGCGTGAATAATTACAAATTACCCCTTTGTGAAAAAGGATACTTGCAAAAACTCACGTTCGTGTGTAGTGTGAAGACAGGTAAGTAATTACCCGAATCGTTTCCCAACGAGGTGTGAATGGGCAAACTGTGAAAAGCTAGGATTAGAGTGACAGATGATATGATATGAGATTTTTGCTTTTTTAATAATTCTAAATAACAAATTAAAAACAGATATACACAAGAAAATTAAACGCGATTTAGACTAAACTGAAAACGAGTAACGGGGAATCTAAAATGGGACAAAAACTGAAATATATGAAATTTAAAACCTAAAAATGTAAAATGACTTAAAACTTATTTAAAAACTTAAATTATATTTTTTTTTAACTTTTTATCTAATTTATTATTAATTATTTATTATTTAATAATTATTATAATCTAATTTAAATTATAATAAATACTAAATAAACAAAGAAAAATCTAAAACTTTTTCTAAAAATATTATAAGATGAAAAGAAACTAATAAAATTATAAAAATGAAAATTACTTAATTAAAAATTTAAAAAGATAAATTCTATTAAATAGAAGCTATCACTATTTTTCTGTTTTTGTTTTTCTTAAGGTCTAAAAATGTAATTATATTTTTCCTAGATTATAATTAATAAAATAAAATTGTGAAAATTAAAATTATATTTTTCTGATTAATATTCTATTTATTATGATTTAATTACTAATAGAAACTAATTAAAACGATTAAAAAATATCAAATGACTTAGGAAAAATCTGAAAAATTCAGGATAAGTCTAAATTAATATTTAAAAGCTATGAAAAATAAAAGCAGAAGTTATCTAAGCCCAATAAGCAGATTTGGGCAAATAAGCAGTATGCAAATAAGCTAAAAATAAGCTAAAAAGCTAGAAAATTAACCAAAAGCTCAGAACAGGTTCAATACACTTATATAAGCTTAAAAAAACTTAAAGCAAACAGATAATCCCACAAATAAGCAAATTCAACACCAAATCAGTTTCAAACTTCACACAGAAACTCAGGAAAATGACTAATTTGCAAGGGAGATTAAGCAGTTAATAAGCTGATAAATGAGAACTTTTATGGGGGCAAAAGATAGCTTATACTATGAGCTATTCAGAAAACCAAAAATCATGGCCATAGCTTATGTGGATAAGCCACAAAGGAGATGAGATCAGCAGCATCAACAACTCAGTGTATACTGAGTCTGCTGATGTGCAGGGTTGTGCAGATGAGCACAAGCCAAAGGCTTTCAAACCAACTCTTGTAGCTACTCTAAATGGTTCACAAGGAACTCAGACAAGCAATGAAAAAGGCCAAAATGAGCTTAAGGCTTAAAATGGCTTATTTGGACTAGTTGAGGTCTAAAATTCCCACAGACCCTATAAAACTTGATTTTCTAGCTAAATGGCTAATTAGATCTCAGAAATAGCTTATATAGAACATAATAAGCTAGTTTGAAGTTAGGATTATGGTCAATCTACAGTAACACAAAGATTTGACTAGTTGACTGCCTTAAACCAAACACCCCTTCTAGGTGTTCTGTGGTGGACTTTCAAAAGAAACACATAATTTGACTAATGATTACTGATTTTTACTGATTAAATAACTTATAAAAACTATAATAAGCAACTTTTAAAACAGAATCAAGCTAGATAATAAGCTATGCTAGATTTGGCTATTTTTGGATTTTTTAAAGTGATTTCTAGTAAAACTGAGATATTGAATATGAAATACCTATGAGACTGATTAAGCACAATTAGCAACTAGGAATGAGCATGAAATAACAGTAAAAAGCTATAAATAAGTTGTAGCACAGTAAATTGGATTTTAAGCTAAGAATTTAAAAAGCTTACAACTGATGAGCTTATGGAGCTAAGGAACAAAGAACTAGAACCAATCTAGCTTGTCAGAAACAAGCTAGAAAACCCAGAAAATCCTTCCAAATCAGCTTATTCACCCCAAAACAGCTTATTAGCTTCTCAGGTTGACTTTTGTTGACTTTTCTTGTATCTTGAGTTTAGCACTAATTTACACTATATAAACTTACCACAAGCTATAATAAGCTTGCATAAGCTTATAGAAAGGGTGTGGAAGCTTATGACTATGTTTGAACAGGCTATAAGATTACTTAGCTTAACAGAAGACTTGAAATTTAGAATACTTGAAATTTAGAACATAAGTGATTAAAACAAAGTTACTTAGATTGATTATAACATGAATTACAACTGAGAATGGGAAATTACAAGATTACAGCTATTGATAATTTAAAATACGATTACACTAATTTTTAACTACTGCTTTTCTATCTATTACATTGTTCTATATATACAAAGATAAAGTGGGAATGCTTTCTTATCTCCCTCTGAACACATCTTGACCTTTGAATTATCTTCAATCGATCTGAGCCTTTGATTCCTCATTTTGGCGCCAAAATTGAGTGAGTGGGAAATGGGTCAGAGGTGAGTGGGGAAGAAGCAATAAATGCTTCTTGGTTTGTTAGGTGAAGTATAGAGGAAGGAAGAGGGGGGTGGGTGTGTCAGAAGGGCGGTGGAGATGGTGGTATTGGAGGGTGGTTTTTGGCGGGTCAAGGTTTAGGAGAAGGATTTGACTAAGTCAAACCTTCTGGTTTAAATAAAAAAAGGTCGGGTTTGGTTTTGTTTTGGGATTGGGCTAGTGTGTTGGGCTGGGGTATATAATAACTGGGTTGGGTTGGGTAGTGATAAGGGATGGGTTGGTTTTTATTATAAAGGGTGGTCCGGTTGGTTTGTAGTTAAATCACAAGGACCATTCTTGTAATTTCTGATTTGTGAAGGGGCTGAACATGCAACTTTCCCAAAGTATTACAAGGACCATTCTTGCCACCTTTCAATAACCCAAGGATCATAAATGTAATTTCCAACAATAAGATTTTCCCAGGGACCATTTTTGCAAATTCTGAAAGTGCAGGGACCAAACTTGTAAATTATTGAAACTTTTCACCAAAAGGACTAAATATGACAACTATTACTTTCAAAAGGACCTTTGGTGACTTTTCTTGCAAAACAAATGCCTAGGGACTAATTTTGACAAGTTTTGAAAGTTGAGGGACTGAAACTGCCAATTTTGCAAACTTTGTTCGTTTTTCAACTGTTTTCAAACATTTTGCATTAGAAACATATAAAACACAATCCCTGGGATATTTTCAGTATTTTGATGCATTTCTGAGTGTTTTTGGATGTTTTGGCAGTTCAGATAAGACAAAAATGATGAGTATTTACACACTCATCAATCCCCCACACTAAACTATTGCTAGTCCCTAGCAATCTTTTATGAAGTTTTAATGGATTTTTCTCTTTACCAAAAGCCATTACTTCTGGAGTAGCCAATGTTTTAGTATGTGATACTTTGGTACAATGATAACCAAATGATTTTGAGCAAATCATCAGCTGTCAACGGTTTTGATTTGTCTTTACCAAAAGCCGTTTGCTTCTGGACTAGCCAACTCTTAGATAAAATACAGTTATTATCTTTGGTGAGCTGATTACCAATCATGGTTTTCCCACTGCCTTTACCACAAGCCATAACCTTGCGGGCTAGCCAACTCTTCACTTATAAAGATATGGTGAGTCGAATACCATACAATTTTCGGCAAATTGTTAGCCATAAACGGATTTGATATATCTTTACCAAGAGCCGTTTGCTCTCGGATTAGCCAATCCTTATGTGGGTTAGACATGGCGGACTGATAACCATTTATTGCGTTCTAAGTGAGAAAAAATTTTAAAATTTTGGCTAAAAAAATGGGGGTACTAGATGGTACATTTGATCAAATTCGCTAGAATTCCCCCCCACACTTAGAACTGAATATTGCCCTCAATATTCAAAGCACCGGTTGTTAAACCAACACTTAGAACGGAAAAAGGAAATACTAATAGCCATTTATTTTATATATACACATTTTTTTTCCTTCATATATACAACATGTGGGGCATCTCCCCCACACTAGGTGGTAGAAAAGAGAAAGAAAACAGAGACACGGGTGAGAACCCATGTTTTGCTAATGTTTTTGTTCACCGAGTCACTAGCTTGACTCGATCCCCGCATTTATTGGTTCATGGGGAAAGTTTGAAGATCCGGGACAACCATGGGTGGTATGTCCTCTCCAAAGTAGTGTTTTAAACGATGACCATTCACTTTGAAATTAGGCCCGTCAGCTTGAGATAACTCAACGGTACCATATGGATAAACCTTTGTGATAGTGAATGGACCAGACCAACGGGATTTGAGTTTGCCTGAGAAGATCTTTAATCTTGAATTGAAAAGAAGGACTCGATCACCAACGTTGAAAACGCGGTTCTTGATTTTAGAGTCATGAATCTTCTTTGTCTTTTCTTTGTAGATCAAAGAGTTCTCGTAGGCCTGATCACGCAGTTCATTTAATTCATTCATTTGAACTTTACGGTGATCACCCGCAGTTTGGAGGTCAAAGTTAGCATGTTTCAAGGCCCAGTAGGCTTTGTGCTCTAATTCGATCGGAAGATGACATGCCTTTCCGTACACAAGCTTGTAAGGTGTACACCCGATGGGTGTTTTGTAAGCTGTACGGAAGGCCCATAGTGCATCATCCAATTTATCCGACCAGGATGCACGATTTTCTCCTACAGTCCTTTCCAGAATTCTTTTAATACCCCGATTTGAAACTTCTACTTGTCCACTTGTTTGTGGGTGATACGCAGTAGAAAGACGGTGAGTTACACCATACTTTTGCATGACTTTATCAAATTTGTCATTGCAAAAATGCGTACCACGATCACTGATTATAGCACGTGGAGTTCCAAAACGGGCAAACAGAGCTTTCAGGAATTTTACAACAACTCGGGCATCATTAGTGGGTAAAGCTTTTGCTTCAACCCATTTTGACAAATAGTCAACAGCCACGAGAATGTATTTATTTCCTCGAGATGATGGAAATGGCCCCATAAAGTCAATGCCCCAGACATCAAAGATTTCACAAACTTGAATAGCATTTTGTTGAGATCTTGGGCATCCTTATAGATTGTGGGCCAATAAAACCCGGAATCAAACACCTTTTTGGCGGTGTAGTTTGGACTATGATGGCCCCCAGTGGGTCCAGCATGGCAAGCTTTGAGAATGTCAATAGCTTCCTGTCCGTAAACACACCGTCGGATGACTTGATCCGCACAGATTTTGAATAAGTAGGGGTCGTCCCAGAAGTAATGTTTAACATCCTTGAAGAATTTATTCTTCTGTTGGGTCGACATCCCTTTCACTATGAAGTTACCCGCATGGTAATTTGCGAAGTCAGCAAACCACGGGGTAGTAGAATCTCCACGAAAAGCAACCGCATTGAGTGTCTCGAGAGGAAATGTTTCATTTATTTCCTTTTTCTCGAAAACATCTTGGTATGGGTTCTCTAATCGGGATAGATGATCAGCAGCTAGGTTCTCAGCTCCTTTTTTATCACGTATGGTGATATCAAATTCTTGCAGGAGGAGAACCCAACGGAGCAATCTCGGCTTTGCATCTTGTTTTGCAAAGAGATATTTGAGAGCCGAGTGATCCGTATACACTACACATTTTGTCAAGATTAAATACGGCCGAAATTTCTCAAAGGCATACACCACAGCCAATAATTCTTTTTCTGTAGTGGTGTAATGAGTTTGAGCTTCAGTCATGGTTTTACTTGCGTAGTGGATAGGCTGAAAGTGTTTGGCTTTTCGTTGCCCCAGGACTGCACCGATAGCAAAATCACTTGCATCGCACATGAGCTCAAAGGGAAAATCCCAGTCGGGGGCAACTAGAATGGGTGCTTCGGTAAGCTTTTTCTTTAATGTTTCAAAAGCTTTTATGCACTCGGGTGAGAAGATAAAAGGAGCATCCTTTTCAAGAAGATGAGTCATAGGCCGGGCGATTTTAGAAAAATCTTGTATGAATCTGCGATAGAAACCGGCATGACCCAAAAAACTCCTAATACCTTTGACGGTAGTGGGATGAGGTAATTTACCAATGACATCAACTTTAGATCTGTCAACCTCAATCCCGTTCTTAGAGATCTTATGGCCAAGGACAATGCCCTCTTTGACCATAAAGTGACTCTTTTCCCAATTTAGACAAAGATTGGTGTCTTCACACCGCTTCAACATGTTTTCTAAATGGGAGAGACATGTTTCGAATGAATCC
The DNA here is from genome assembly GCA_021014915.2 of Artemisia tridentata subsp. tridentata. Taxonomy (NCBI): domain Eukaryota; kingdom Viridiplantae; phylum Streptophyta; class Magnoliopsida; order Asterales; family Asteraceae; genus Artemisia; species Artemisia tridentata. Next base: position 73,525,342 of record CP139501.1, on the reverse strand, counting down.
CCAATGACCGAGAAGTCATCCATAAAGACCTCCATCGTTTTCCCGATCATATCGGTAAATATGGCCATCATACACCTTTGGAACGTGCCTGGAGCATTACATAAGCCGAAAGGCATACGTTTATAAGCAAAGGTTCCATAAGGGCATGTAAAGGTAGTCTTTTCTTGATCTTGTGGATCAATGGGGATTTGAAAGTAACCTGAGAAACCATCTAGGAAACAATAGTACTCGTTTCCCGCTAATCTCTCAAGCATCTGGTCCATAAAGGGCAGAGGAAAATGGTCTTTTCGGGTGGCATCATTTAACTTACGATAGTCAATGCAAACACGCCACCCAGTAACCAATCGAGTTGGAATCAACTCATTCTCCTCATTTGTGACAACAGTTATGCCACCCTTTTTTGGAACACAGTGAATGGGACTAACCCAAGGACTATCAGAGATGGGATAAATCAATCCTGCATCAAGAAGTTTGAGAACCTCTTGTTTGATAACATCATGGATTTTAGGATTCACCCTTCGTTGGTGTTGGACTGCTGGTTTAAAGTCATCCTCCATTAAAATCTTGTGAGTACAAAATTCAGGGTCGATACCCTTTATGTCGGAGAGTTTCCAAGCAATGGATTGCTTGTGTGACTTTAAGACCTTTATTAGAGCAGTCTTTTCCTCATCACTTAAGTCTTTAGCAATAATGACGGGTAATTTATCATCACCCTCCAAAAATGCGTACTCAAGATGAGGTGGTAAGTCTTTGAGTTCGACCTCAGGAAATTCATCGTTTTTTTCAACTGATTTGATTTCCTCATTATGAAGTTCAACGGGAGGGAGTGGAGGAGAATTGTCCTGATTCAACAATTTCTCAAGAAGAAGAATATCTCCCTCCAGATTAATCTCAGCGTCATCAATTCCTTCCAGAAATGAATCACACTTGAGAAAAGCCTCGATCTCTTCCAAATTGAAATTACTTCCCTCAAACGGAGTGAGAGAAGGGGAAGAGTCGGAAATGACAGGTAGAGAAGATGTGGGTGGATCACTACTCACAGAATTATGAAAATAACCAACAATTTCTTGAGAGTACTCCTTTGAAGCAATATCAATGACATCGATTCGGTTAACCGATTTAGAGTCATAATTTGAGGAGTACTTCGATGTTTGATCATGGTTAAAGGTAACAGCTTCATTACCCACACGCAGTGTGATCTCATGCTTAAATACATCAATAAGAGCATGGCCCGTTTTTAGGAATCCTCTTCCAAGAATGAGAGGAACCTTTTGATCTGCGTCGAATTCAACAACCACAAAGTCAGCTGGAAAATGGAACTTACCTACTTTCACAAACACATCTTCGGCAATGCCGCATGGATGAGATATGGTTCGATCTGCAAGCTCAAGAGTCATGCATGTAGTAGTAAGAGCCGGAAGAGAAAGTTTCTTCCATACTGAATGAGGCATCAGGTTGATGCTTGCACCAAGATCGGCCAAGGCATAGCATTCAACCATTCCCGGAAATACACAAGGTAGTCCGGAAGCTTTTTCAAGAAACCGCTGAGCAGTTCTCATTTAATGGAGTTTTAGCCATTTCAATCAGTTTTTCCTTGTTGCTTAACAAGTGTTTGATTGTTGATGCAAATTTGGGCATCAGAATGATAGCATCCGCAAAACTTATGTCAAAATGTAATTCTTTAAAGATTTGAAAGAATTTGTCCATTTGTTGACTAGCCTTCTCACGGAGCTTTTGCTCATTTAAGCGCGATGGGTAAGGAATATAAGGTTTGGATTTAGGGGCAACAACTTCAGGAGTCTCAACAGATTCAAAGACAACTCCTGGTTTGGATTTCTTTTTAGGGACAACCGGAGGATGGACTTGTGCTGTACTTTGTGTACTTGGAATCTGCACTTTGTCCGTTGTATCCTCCGTCTCTTTTTCCATTTCAAACAACGGAGGAGGAATAGGACCAGAGGGTCCCTCATAAGCAGCACCACTCCGAGTGGTGATAGCTTTGACGAAAATGGTATTTTCATCATCATCATCATCACTGTCATCAAGCACACTGACAGGATCAGCATTGAGCATATCGGAATAAGCTCTAGCTGTCCTTTGCTCACTGCGTTTGCTTGACAAACTTGTAACCGTAAATCGTGATAGAGTAGGATCTATTCTTGACGGCTGAGGAGCAATTGTGGGTGTAGAATTTTGGACAACCATGGGTTGGACGTATTTAGTACTTCCATTGTTAGTGGGAAGTACCGGGTCCTTTATCACCTTGAATTCAACATGAGCTTTACCACTACGTGTAGTGACAGCTTTGAGTTCACCCCTTGGGTTGACAACAGTGTTACTTGGGAGACTTCCCGAGGTAGAAGGTAGATCAGTTAATGATTTTTTTATGTCATTTATTTGGGTAACCAATAACTGGTTTGTCTGATATTGAGTTCTATTTGTCTCCTCTTGAGATTTTATGAATTGCCTAAGCAACTCATCTGAGGATTTCTGATTTTGATTTTGGACATTCCATGGTTTTTGGTTATGATTACCCTGATTCTGACCTCGGTTTTGATTGAAATTTTGGGAATTGTTGAAATTTTGTCCCTGATTTTGAACAAAGCGATTTTGATTGTTCTGATTTGGCACGGGTGGAAAACCAGGTGGGACCATAGCATTCGGTGCTCGGTACTGAGTCTCAGCATGCGGACAGTATTGATTTTGGTTTACTGCAGCTACGGGAGCTGGGTAAAGAGAAGCATCGGTTGCTTGACAATCATAATACGCATGTGGGCCACCACAAGTTTCACACACTTTGTTTATTGCTTTGATTTGTTCCAGTTTATGAATTTCACTCTTCAGTTCTTTCATTTCCTTCATCATGCAACGCATTGAATCCGTAAGAAAGGCTAACTCTGATGAGTTACCGGATGAAGAAGCAGTAGGAGTGACAGGAACATTCACTTTGTTTCGAGAAATAGGAACTTTTGATTTATTTTCACAAATTTCAACCACCTCTCTAGGTTTACGATTCAAGATATTGCCACCGGCGGCTGCGTTAAGTGCATCTTGATCGTTTTGGGTCAACCCATTATAAAATGTATTTATCTGTTGTAACACCGTGAAATCGTGATGTGGGCATTTTCTTAGGAGATCTTTAAATCTGTCCCATGCCTCTCCGAAATTTTCATCAAAACCTTGACGAAATCCAGCAATTTCATGTTTTAGATTAGTCGTCTTTGATGGAGGGAAGAAATAATTGACAAATTTCTTAACGAGATCTTCCCAGGTTTCAATGGATCGAGGGGGTTCTTTATCCAGCCAAATCCGGGCTGCCCCCTCAAGTGAGAATGGAAATAGCATCAATTTGATAACTGTTTGCGGCACATTCTTGTAATTGATTGTGGAGGTCAACTTGTTGAACCAACGAATGTGTGCATATGGATCCTCTCGTTCAAACCCGTGGAATTGGTATGTGGACACGAGCTAAATCAAATGTGTTTTCAGTTCAAAATGATCAGAATCGATGACTGGTAAAACGATGGCATCTCCGTAACCCTCGGTGGGTGCCTGGAGCATTTCAGCCATTGTGCGTTCGTCTGCCATATTATCAGTGAGAACAGTACGAATCTCGGGTTCGACTATTTGGGCAGCACGTCTACGATTACGTCTTCTCGGAATATCTACGAGTTCACATAAAGGGCTTGATGACATGGAAGAACGAGTGCGCATGCACTAAATAAAATATTTTAATTAAATCAAGAACGAAGCAAAACACAAGTGAACTTAAACCAATAATCAACAAGCGTACGGTAGCTCTTTAAAAGATAAACGCACAGAGTGGCGGAGAAGCAAAGGTGGGCAATTAATGCTCCTTAAAAACCTGCTTCTTTCAGTCCGACAATTTAATGTCAGACTATCCTTAAACCTCCGTTATAGTTTGTTTATCAATCAAAGGTGAGCCGATATTCGCAAGTGATACAAAGGCAAGTTTTAAATCTGATGTTTGGGAACTTATTATGGTCGTACCCCCAGTTAGGTAGTACTCTGTCTTGGTTCTCGATGGTAAATTTTATTATTGTTATTTATTTAAACAAAGAAAACGGAAAATATTTTTGGTGTTTTTATTTTTTATATGATAATAATAATAATAATATATATAGAAAAGAAAAGAAAAATATTTTTGTATTTTACATGGTTTATGGGAAATAGGAACTTCTGATAGAAGGATCTCAAATCACTAATCGCTTAAATTCTACACAATAGTCGCAGCACACCTCCCCGGCAGCGGCGCCAAAATTTGATCCTTGCTGAATACACCTATAAATAAATGCAGACATCGGATACGCGTGAATAATTACAAATTACCCCTTTGTGAAAAAGGATACTTGCAAAAACTCACGTTCGTGTATAGTGTGAAGACAGGTAAGTAATTACCCGAATCGTTTCCCAACGAGGTATGAATGGGCAAACTGTGAAAAGCTAGGATTAGAGTGACAGATGATATGATATGAGATTTTTGCTTTTTTAATAATTCTAAATAACAAATTAAAAACAGATATACACAAGAAAATTAAACGCGATTTAGACTAAACTGAAAACGCGTAACGGGGAATCTAAAATGGGACAAAAACTGAAATATATGAAATTTAAAACCTAAAAATGTAAAATGACTTAAAACTTATTTAAAAACTTAAATTATATTTTTTTAACTTTTTATCTAATTTATTATTAATTATTTATGGGGGCAAAAGATAGCTTATACTATGAGCTATTCAGAAAACCAAAAATCATGGCCATAGCTTATGTGGATAAGCCACAAAGGAGATGAGATCAGCAGCATCAACAACTCAGTGTATACTGAGTCTGCTGATGTGCAGGGTTGTGCAGATGAGCACAAGCCAAAGGCTTTCAAACCAACTCTTGTAGCTACTCTAAATGGTTCACAAGGAACTCAGACAAGCAATGAAAAAGGCCAAAATGAGCTTAAGGCTTAAAATGGCTTATTTGGACTAGTTGAGGTCTAAAATTCCCACAGACCCTATAAAACTTGATTTTCTAGCTAAATGGCTAATTAGATCTCAGAAATAGCTTATATAGAACATAATAAGCTAGTTTGAAGTTGGGCTTATGGTCAATCTACAGTAACACAAAGATTTGACTAGTTGACTGCCTTAAACCAAACACCCCTTCTAGGTGTTCTGTGGTGGACTTTCAAAAGAAACACATAATTTGACTAATGATTACTGATTTTTACTGATTAAATAACTTATAAAAACTATAATATGCAACTTTTAAAACAGAATCAAGCTAGATAATAAGCTATGCTAGATTTGGCTATTTTTGGATTTTTTAAAGTGATTTCTAGTAAAACTGAGATATTGAATATGAAATACCTATGAGACTGATTAAGCACAATTAGCAACTAGGAATGAGCATGAAATAACAGTAAAAAGCTATAAATAAGCTGTAGCACAGTAAATTGGATTTTAAGCTAAGAATTTAAAAAGCTTACAACTGATGAGCTTATGGAGCTAAGGAACAAAGAACTAGAACCAATCTAGCTTGTCAGAAACAAGCTAGAAAACCCAGAAAATCCTTCCAAATCAGCTTATTCACCCCAAAACAGCTTATTAGCTTCTCAGGTTGACTTTTGTTGACTTTTCTTGTATCTTGAGTTTAGCACTAATTTACACTATATAAACTTACCACAAGCTATAATAAGCTTGCATAAGCTTATAGAAAGGGTGTGGAAGCTTATGACTATGTTTGAACAGGCTATAAGATTACTTAGCTTAACAGAAGACTTGAAATTTAGAATACTTGAAATTTAGAACATAAGTGATTAAAACAAAGTTACTTAGATTGATTATAACATGAATTACAACTGAGAATGGGAAATTACAAGATTACAGCTATTGATAATTTAAAATACGATTACACTAATTTTTAACTACTGCTTTTCTATCTATTACATTGTTCTATATATACAAAGATAAAGTGGGAATGCCTTCTTATCTCCCTCTGAACACATCTTGACCTTTGAATTATCTTCAATTGATCTGAGCCTTTGATTCTTCATTTTGGCGCCAAAATTGAGTGAGTGGGAAATGGGTCAGAGGTGAGTGGGGAAGAAGCAATAAATGCTTCTTGGTTTGTTAGGTGAAGTATAGAGGAAGGAAGAGGGGGGTGGGTGTGTCAGAAGGGCGGTGGAGATGGTGGTATTGGAGGGTGGTTTTTTTTGGCGGGTCAAGGTTTAGGAGAAGGATTTGACTAAGTCAAACCTTCTGGTTTAAATAAAAAAAGGTCGGGTTTGGTTTTGTTTTGGGATTGGGCTAGTGTGTTGGGCTGGGGTATATAATAACTGGGTTGGGTTGGGTAGTGATAAGGGATGGGTTGGTTTTTATTATAAAGGGTGGTCCGGTTGGTTTGTAGTTAAATCACAAGGACCATTCTTGTAATTTCTGATTTGTGAAGGGGCTGAACATGCAACTTTCCCAAAGTATTACAAGGACCATTCTTGCCACCTTTCAATAACCCAAGGATCATAAATGTAATTTCCAACAATAAGATTTTCCCAGGGACCATTTTTGCAAATTCTGAAAGTGCAGGGACCAAACTTGTAAATTATTGAAACTTTTCACCAAAAGGACTAAATATGACAACTATTACTTTCAAAAGGACCTTTGGTGACTTTTCTTGCAAAACAAATGCCTAGGGACTAATTTTGACAAGTTTTGAAAGTTGAGGGACTGAAACTGCCAATTTTGCAAACTTTGTTCGTTTTTCAACTGTTTTCAAACATTTCGCATTAGAAACATATAAAACACAATCCCTGGGATATTTTCAGTATTTTGATGCATTTCTGAGTGTTTTTGGATGTTTTGGCAGTTCAGATAAGACAAAAATGATGAGTATTTACACACTCATCACTATAGCATTAGAAGAAGCCATTGTGGGTAAGTCTGGGTTTGACTAAGGTTTCTGGATTTCTAAAGCTTAAGAATAAACACACACTTTGTTTTTGAGAATTAAAATGGCAAAGTTTTGCTTAAGTTCTATAAAAACGTGTGTGTGTTTCTTTCGGTTGGGTTATTTATAGGGAAGTGGAGATGGGGGTGTTTTAGACATTTGAGCGATCTTAATTTATTCAAAAAGAATTATTGGAAATTGTTTTGAATAATATGTTTTGGGATCCGCATTTAATGCCAACACTCCACTTTCCTGGTTTGGCGCAACAGTCGAAGTGAACAGTTGAGCAGTTATGCAAAAGTGTAATTTGCAGAGATAAGTCATCACATATTTGTAATGTGATTGGAGAGGCATTTAATGCCAAGTGGGAATGTGGTGGCCCAAAGGTGGAAGCCAGAAAGGCAAAAAGAACAAATATTCTTGAATTAAATATGAGTTCAGTTACCAACCTCGAACATTTACTAACTAGATACTTAGAGCATTTAAGTCAATATTTAATGTCTTTTCAGGGCCCTGAATGATTTTTCATTCAGTGATGGTTTTTCAGGGACTTGGGATTAGTCACTGATGATTCAGGAATATGGAATGATTCCTGAGCTACAAGGATTCAGGAACTTGGGTTTAGTTCCTGAACCCTAAAGATTTCAGGAACTTGGGTTTAGTTCCTGAGGTTGAGGATTCAGTGAGATGTTTTCACTGATGTACACATTGAGTCAGGGACCTGAGGTTTTAAGAATTTAACACTTCAGTTGGAAGAATTCAATCAGTGGACTGATTCTCTATATCCAACATTCCTAATTCAGCTTTCAGCCTTGTGAAAGTTGGTTCATCCAAAGGTTTGGTGAAGATATCAGCTAACTGATATTCAGTAGGGATGAAGTATAATTCAATGTCACCATTCATGACATGGTTCCTGATGAAATGATATATGATATCAATGTGTTTTGTTCTCTGATGAAGAACAGGGTTGTTTGAGATTGCAATTGCACTTGTGTTATCACAAAAGATGGGTACCATCTTATACTGAATTCCATAGTTACTGAGTTGACTTTTCATCCAGAGTACATTTGCACAACAACTAGCGCTGCAACATATTCAGCCTCAGCTGAGGATAAGGCAACTGATTGTTGCTTCTTAGCACTCTAATAGACTAGTTTCCCACCAAGTATTTGGCAAGAGCCTGAGGTGCTTTTTCTGTCCATGTTGCATCCAGCATAGTCAGAGTCTGAGTATCCTTTAAGATCAAGTCCTGAGCACTTTGGATAATATAATCCAAGGTTAGGAGTGCCTTTCAGGTACCTGAATATCCTTTTCACAGCAGTGATATGAGATTCTCTTGGGTCAGATTGATATCTGGCACACAGACATACTGAGAATTGGATATCAGGCCTTGATGCAAGTAGATACATCAGTGATCCTATCATTCCTCTAAAGAGAGTTTGATTTACTGATTTACCAGTGAGATCAGGACCAAGGTTGTTTGGGGGGACCATGGGAGTTTTGACTGAGGCACAGTCACTGAGATCATACTTCTTCAGTAGATTCTTTACATACTTTTCTTGACTGATAGTGGTTCCTCTATCAGTCTGCTTGATCTGTAGACCAAGGAAGTATGTCAGTTCTCCCATCATGCTCATTTCAAACTTCTTTGCCATTAGTTTTTCAAATTGTTTGCAAAGTTTGAAACTTGTTGAGCCAAAGATGATGTCATCAACATACATTTGTACTAGTATGACATCAGTATTTGTCTTATAGATAAACAATGTGTTGTTTATGTTGCCTCTGACAAATTTGTTTTGGATTAAGAAGGCTGAGAGAGTCTCATACCATGCCCTGGGAGCTTGCTTCAGTCCATAAAGGGCTTTGTTAAGCTTACAGACATGATCAGGAGACTCATGGCTTTCAAATCTAGGTGGTTGCTGAACATAAACTTCTTCTTTCAGTGAACCATTTAAGAATGCACTTTTAACATCCATTTGGTACACCTTGAAGTTCATGTATGTAGCAAAAGCAAGGAAAATCCTGATGGCTTCCATCCTTGCTACTGGTGCAAATGTTTCTTCATAGTCAATGCCTTCTTGTTGATTATAGCCTTTGGCTACAAGTTTGGCTTTGTTTTTAATGACTATGCCATTTTCATCAGTTTTTTTTTTGAATACCCATTTCATGCCAATGACTGAGACATTCTCAGGACATTTGACCAAGGTCATTACCTTGTTTCTGTCAAATTGTTCCAGTTCATCATGCATGGCCTGAACCCAACTTGGATGTGTAAGTGCTTCTTTAACACTTTTGGGTTCAATTGTGGAAATGAAGTCCACAAATAGGCATTCATTGGCTAAGGCTACTCTTAGACTAGCAGCCATGCTCCTGGTGAGCATGCCTATAGTAGGCTCTCCAATAATATTGACAAGTTCAATGTCCTGAGACCTAGTCCAACTTTCTTGAGGTCCTGGATACTGATTTGAACTTGTGGAGGCCTGATTGGGTAGAGGGGTTGGTTCTGGAGTAGACACATGATCATTGATTAGATCTTGAGTGTCTACCAGCTCACTGAGATTGTTTGGTTCTTGAGTATTTTGAACGGACTGATTGATTTCATCAGTGTTTGCATGTGCCTCAACAAACTCAGTGATGGTTGGGTTAGGTAGGTTGTGAGGGATTATGTAATAGGATAGATTAGCATCATCTTGATACTGATTAGAAGGATTGTTTTCAGAAAGATATTTATCAGGAGGATATCTTGAAGAATTATCAATTCCTATCTCTTCTACTGAGGCAGTTGAGAAACTGATTGCATCAGTGCTCTCATCAAAGGTAACATGAAATGTTTCCTCAGTCTGCTGTCTCCTTGTGTTGAACACTCTGAAGGCTTTAGAGACAAGTGAGTATCGCAGGAAGTATCCATCATCAGCTTTTGCATCAAATTTCCCTAGGTGATCCTTGTGATTATGAATAAACACAGGACACCCAAAGACATGAAAGTAGCTGATGTCAGGGATTCTTCCTTTGAATAACTCATATGGGGTTTTCCGATGTCTCTTGACAATTATGGATCTGTTTTGTGTATAACAGGCAATTTTGACTGCATCAGTCCAAAAGTGGTTGGAAAGGACTGATCCACATAGCATTGTCCTAGCAGCTTCAATGAGTGTTCTATTTTTCCTTTCAACAACACCATTTTGTTTAGGTGTGTATGGGGAGGAAAAGTTTTAGGAAATACCTTTCTCATCACAGAAACATTCAAGTTCATAATTTTTGAACTCAGTCCAATTGTCAGTTCTAATCTATTTGACCTTAATGTCATTTTGATTTTCAATGTTCCTGACAAAGGACATGATTGTTTTAGCTGTCTGACTCTTTTTGATCAGGAAGAATACCCAAGTGTATCTAGAGTATTCATCCACTATGACCAGAGTATACTTCTCATGGTTAGTAGACCTTGGACTGATAGGTCCAAATAGATCCATATGGAGAAGATGTAGGCAGTTCCTGATGGAAAAGTTGGTTTTGGTTTTAAAGGATGCTCTGTGATGTTTACCTTTTTCACTAGCTGAGCATGGTTTATCCTTTGAAAACACAAGTGATGGTAAGCCAAGGACCTTGTTTTGTTTTACAAGATTGTTTATGTTTTTAAAGTTCAGGTGGATGAGTCTCTTATGCCAAAGCCAGTTGAGTGTATCAGTGGCCTTAGCAAAGAGACAAGTTCCATCCTGAGTTAGACTGGACATGTCTAATACATAAACATCTTGTATTCTTGGTGCAATGAGGACAATTTCCTTATTTGCATTGAAGATGGTTCCTTGCTTATCATCAAACTGACCTATGTATTTTGCATCACATAGTTGACTGACACTGATCAGATTGTACTTAAGACTATTTACATAAGCTATCCTAGTAAAGACAATACCATTGCAGTTTACTGAACCATAACACTCAGTGCGACATGTTGAATTATCTGCAAATATCACTTTGGGTCCTGGTTCTTCCACATATTTGTGTAGACACTCCTTAACACCAGTCATGCTCCTTGAACATCCACTGTCTAGATGCCAAATAGGATCCCTGGCATGCTTCTGCACAAATAGTAAACTGGGTCAGTTCTTTCTAGGACTCCATTTCATGGAGGGTTTGGTTTTGTAGGTCTTTATGAAAGTATTAATTGATTCATGGTCAGTGGTTGAGTGGACTGAGCTACCACATGTTTTGCATTTAGTTGTAGGGGTAGCCTCAGTAGTCTGAGAGGATTGTTTATTCATTCCTCTTTTTGACTGAATGGCCCTCTCTTTTCCTGAGGATTTCTGAGTGGAACTTCCACTAGATTCACAGTGTTTGTCATTTTGACAATCCTCAGGATGATGGTCATTGAATCCACATAGAGGGCAAGGTGGAAAAGGCTTGGCCTTTTGCTTCTGTTTCTGCTTAGAATCAGAAGGGTAGTTCAGGCACTGAGCCTTAAGTCCTGAAAAGTTTGACATGACTGAGCATTGTTTATGATCAGAGGTCCTGTGATCTTCCTTTTTGCAAATCATGCAATAAAGGACTCTATAGCAATCATCAGTGAGATGATTTGTATAGTTGCATAGTTCACATCTTTTCAGGGGTTTTGTGGGTTTGGGTTTGGTCTTTGAGGAAGTTGGTTTTTGTTCCTTCTTGGATTGAGAAGGTTTCTCAGAAGATGCAATCTTCTCTCCCAGCTTCCTGACTATTTCAGCCAACTGATCAAATTTTGAATCAGGGCTTTGGGTTGATACTTCAGAGGGGACTGAAGTTGATGTGTCATCAGTATTTAATGAGACATCAAGGGTTGGTCTTTTCAGGATGGTTGTTCCCTTTCCTGATCTCTCCTTTGGAGAGTGTGGTGAGAAGACCATTGGTGGGAGGCCTAAGTTAGGTGCAGCACCCTGAAGGGTATTCAGTGGAGGAAGTGGTGGGTATGATTCTGATTCAGACTCATTCACAGACTCAGTATTGAGTTGTTCAGTGAGTTCGAGCTTACTGAGTTGTTCAGTAAGTCCAAGCATATTTTTCAAGGCCTGACTTTCAGGAAGCAAGATCTTTCCAGTCTCAAAGTTTGGTAACTTACTGACTGGGTTGTCCCTGACAATCCAGTCATTAGACTTGGGAAGCATTTCTTGCTCAAAAGATATGCCAGCTGGAACAAAGTTTAGTTCATTGTGACACACATTTGGATCAACCATAAGAGGGTCAATTCCAATGGTTTTCTGAGAGATTAATCCCACAGTGTCAAAAACTTTGGGGTTTTTCTTGGTCCAGCTTTGGATGACAGCCTTTTCTTTGTTAAGTTCAGTTTGGAGGGCTTGGTTTTGTTTCAAAATCTCAGTGTTCTGAATTTGTAGAGTTATTGTTTCTAGTTTGGCTTGCTTTAGTACAAGCAGTTCATCTCTACATTTATTCAATTCTGACACAATATTGTTATATTTGAAAACAGGTTAAGCCTTTGTTCCTCAACAAACTTTAGATCAACACATATATAACTCATGTAAGACTGCAAATCAGAATCATCATCCATAGAAAGTAAAGTATTTACCTTCTTCATGGTGATGTTGACCTATTCTCCATTCCTAGCATGGCTTTTTCCCACAGCCACCTGATCCTCTTCAGAAAGTGCCATCAGTGCACTAACTCTTATTTCCTCATCTGAGGAAACCTCTTCATCATCCCAATCATATGCTTCAGCTACTAATACCTTGTTCTTTGTCTGAATAGGTTTAGATGTTTGAGCATCCTGAGACAATATGGGATTAGTTTCAAGAAGTGCAAGTTTAGCTTTGATTTTCCTATATTTTGTTTCAAAATCATTTTGACCCTTGTTTTGAAATTGTTGGGTGGACTGAAACATTTTAGGTTGAAACTTGCTAGTTCCTGAGGAACTGTTTCCTGAGAATTTGTAAGAGGGTTCTGAGATAGTTTTAGAATAACAGTCCCTAGCAAAATGACCCTTTTTACCACATTTAAAGCATTCAGTGGTCTCATTTGCTTTTGGTTTTGTAAAGTTGGACTGATTTCTTTTGATGAAACGTCTTGAACTAGCAAGGAGTGCCCTTTCTTGGAATTCCAAGTTCAAGTCGTTCAGGTACTCCTCACCCGTCCTTTCATCAATTTCTTCTTCAGAATCCTCTTGAATATCCTGCACAACACCATTAGAATAGAAAGCAGTTGATATGGGTGTGGAGGTTAAGGCCTTTTTGGACTCAAGAGCTTTTGAGTCAGGGTATCTCCTTGAGATCAAGTTGTCTTCATAGACAAACTTCCCATAAATTTCAGGGAGCTCAAGGGTCTGAATGTGGTTAGCATTCCTTAGGCCTTGTGAGAAGTTGAGCCACTTCTCAGGGAGACTGTTGACAAAGCCAACATTTGTCTCATGCTTAGACAGTACAACACCATCATTTGATAATTCATTTATCAAAGTCTTGTATCTGGTGTAGGTCTGTGAGAGACTTTCAGAGTCTTTTGCCCTGAAAGTATTATACTCAAGTTTAAGGTCCATGACCCTATTTTCCTTGGTATCTGAGGGACCCTCAAAGCTATTTACCAAGTCATCCTAAGTTTGCTTGGCTGTTAGACAGTTGATGACTGATTCCATTATATCGTCAGGAAGACATGATATAAGGATGCTTTTCAGGCGTTGGTCTTGATTGACCACCCTCCTCTCATCAATGATCCATTGGGCCTCAGGCTTGTTTAGCCCTTCGGCTGTCTTAGGGACAAATGGGCCATCCCTGATTTAGGTGATGTAGTAGGGTTCCATACCGGTGAGATAGCAAATCATACGCTTCTTCCATTTGCTAAATTTCCCAGCTTCAAGTCTGGGTGCAACATCGGAGTAGCTGCCACCCTTTTTGTCGACTAGCTGGGGTACATTGATATCAGCCATAGTAGGATCTTGGTTTTAAAAACCTAGAGCACTCTTGATTAGTTTAAAAAGTTTTTATAAACCAGAGGCTCTGATACCACTTGTTGTTCCCTTTACACGCTTAGAGTTAACTAGAAAGTTAATCTATTTGTGTTAATGACTAATACAATGTTATGATTAATTCTAACAGTTATAAAACGCGAATATAAAAACTCAAGGTAATTTTCAACGTTTAAATTCTTATTAGAAATGAATCAAAGAATCTATACCCAAGTGTTTTGCGGAACAAACACTTGGGATTGAATAGACAAGGTATGGTGGTGTCTCCTATCTAAACTCAAGTTTTGCTTGAGTGGTAACAATGCGACCTCACTGAGCTATCTCAGGGATGCGTTACTCTTTGTAGGAGAGAAGTTGTTTTGCAAAAGTCTAAGCTTTAATTGTACAAAACACACACAACTTCTCTCCTTCTCAATCTATTTATACACAAGTAATCTGAGTAAAAGTAATTAAAATATTACAAGTTGTTGAGCAAGTTGTTGAGCAAGCGTGTCTGACAATTACAACAGTAATTGTCATTTCCAAGAACCAATAGAAATGGCTTATTAAGTCTTTAGAAGTGGTTGGTCTGACACTCCAAGACTTTAAGCCGTCTTAGGAAGGATTTCTTCCTGACAAGATAAGATTTGATCTTATCTTAAATCCTTCCTAGATATTTCTGCCTTTCTTCTCAGGCACTTAGTTCTTCAGGATACGCTTCTCAGTTATCATTCATAATTACTTTATTGTTGTTGAGGAGACTGGGGTTTAGTGAGTTCTTGTCCAACACTTACTGAACCATCATCTTCTTCTTTGGCTTAAGTGCTACTTCAGGGAGTACCGCCTTCCTGTGTAGTGAATCCTTCTTCTTGAATTCACTTTAAGCATCCTGAAGATGACTCACTGAGAGGCTGTTCTCTTAGTGACTTGAATTGTTCTCGGTTTAAGTTAACACTTAGTTAATTTGTGTCCAAATCATGTTTTAAGTATTCTTGGGTTTTTCATGACCCAACAGTTTTTAGTGTTTCTGTGTTTGAAGAATTGATTGCAAGGTTTTGTTGTCATCTGATTCGTTAACGTAAGGTATGTCGAATCCTTTTTGTAGTTTGTGGATTTGTTGATATGTCTTTGTATTTGTTTAATCTTTGTGACAGGTCTGACATGTGGTTGTGGTTGCTGCTTTTATATGCTTTGTTGCAAGTTGTGTTTTGTTTAATCTTTGTTATGAGTTTAATATGTGATCATTGTTGGAAGATTTAGCTGTTAAACGTGATTGTAAAATAAATTTAAAATAAGCTTAAACTTATATAAATTAAGTGTTGGCTTGTTAAGCTCAAGTTGCGCGTTCGGCTCGTTAAGCTCGACTAGCTCGTTCGGCTCGAGATAATTAAACGAGTTTTC
Source organism: Artemisia tridentata subsp. tridentata (assembly GCA_021014915.2). Taxonomy (NCBI): domain Eukaryota; kingdom Viridiplantae; phylum Streptophyta; class Magnoliopsida; order Asterales; family Asteraceae; genus Artemisia; species Artemisia tridentata. The sequence goes on along the minus strand of CP139501.1, from coordinate 73,510,071 downwards.
GAACGAGCTGAGCCAAATATTAGTTTTCAAAGCTTGGCTCGTCAAACTAATTGAGCACTAATATTTGTTTGAGATCGACTCAAGCTCATGAGTATTAAGCTCGAGCTCGAGTAAAATGACTTGCTCAAACTCGTGTAGCTCATTAAAAGCTTGGCTCGTTAACACCCCTAAGTCTAACCACTTAAACGCATGATGTCTTCCTTTTCAGGTATCTGGGGCATCCCCAAATATATACACCTAACGAGGTTTGAACTTTAAACCACTTAAAAAAGTAAAATATAAATTAAACAAATAAAAATTTATATGAAACACTTAACCGCAAGTTTGCAACTAGAACTATTTGGTGTTACACTCACGGTTGATAAAGAAAACACACACTGATTGACAAAATTGAATTTTTCCAAAAACTATACACCATGACTATGCGCGGTACTCATCTGTGCAATCAAAATAGGAAATTTATTGACCAAATATAGAATCCACACAAAACGAGTAAATTACAACCATCAAGAAACCAAATTCATCGGTATCGCAATGGGGCAGTCTATGGACTCTTGAGTGAATTGGCAACATCGATGAAAAAACGATATCTAACATCAGATTTCAACATGTGATCCACTGCCGTGTTCAGATAGTTTATTGGGATCATCTCTATGTCTGCAGTTATTCCATGCTTGGCCGAGAATTCTAGCATCTCTTGAGTCTCTTTTATTCCTCCAATGTTTCTACCACCAACAATCTTCCTCCCTGTATGAAAAGTTGAAAGTAATAAGTTTGAAAAAGTTTTGATAGCTTCATATGAGTAAATCTAGAAGTTGAAATCTTACCCATAATCAATGGAAATGCTGGTAGCTCGTGGGGCTTCTCAGGATCACCCACGAGAACAAGTTTTCCATTAGGTTTTGGAACATTAAAGAATGGCAAAATTGGATGATTTGCAGACACGATATCTAAAATACCATCGAATGTGCATGTTGCAGCCTATATACATAATCAAAAAATCCAAAATAAGCGTGAGTAAAGAAAGAAAAATATTCTTATAAAAAAAAATAATTAGCACGAGTCACCTGCATTTGCTCCGGGTCCTTGCTAACTATGAAATGGTCAGCTTTAAGTCCTTCGAGTGCTTCCTGTCTCTTGGCCTAAGCGGTACTAAAAACCGTAACTTCTGCCCCGAAAGCCTTAGCCATTTCTACAACTATATGACCAAGCCCACCCAGACCAACGATGCCAAGTTTGGTTCCAGGCTTGTCAAGTTCGTAGTGCTTGAGGGGACTATATGTTGTGATCCCGGCACATAACAATGGTGCTCTAGAATCTAGTGGCAAATTCTTGGGCCAATGCAATACAAAATGCTCATCAGTAACCATGTGATCAGAGTAACCACTATAAGTGATTGTTTTGTCGAAGTATGGGAAAGCATAGGTTAAGATCAACTTCGGGTAGTATTATTCCAAATTATTGTCACAGCATTGACAAGATCTACATGATCCTACCAAGCATCCAACTCCAACTATTTCTTCAACTTTGAATTTTTCTACTTTGCTGCCAATCTCCGTGACAATTCCCACAATTTCATGCCTATAAAATTTATGATATTAATAGATTTAAATATGAAGTTACCTTGTAGTTGTAACACTAACACTACAAAATTTATGATATATATAGATTCAAATTTTTGAAATTTATAGATTCAAATATGAATCCCGGTACCGAACCGAAAACGTACCGGTACCGGGACTACGAAATATGAAATATGGGGGAAAATTCGGTACCTTAAAAAATTGAACGGGATATCAGCCGGAAATCCCAGTTTTTGAACCGGAATACAAAAAGGGTTATTTTTTAATAAATTTTTGAAATCCAAACAATCTTTTTAGTCGCTCCCATGCATGCTACGCTAGAAAAGATGACCACATATCCAAGCACAAAATTGGAGAGAAAAGGGCTCCTAAACCTTCTTTGACAACCATCCACCCTTTACAAACCCTCCAAAAACTTAACCGTCACCTATTATTAATGAGTAAAATCATCAAGTTTACATCCATTAACTATCCCTATCATCATCATCAATCATACGTCGGTATTAATGATTTATTGTTAATGGATCATGTTTATTGTTAATGATGTGTATCTTTGTTTAATAATGTGGAAAACTAGAAGGGGGTTGAATAGTTTTTACCGTTTTTAGATTGTTTACAAAACTTTAGATTCGTTGGCTTGATGTGAAATCAACACAACATACAATATATGAATATAAACAATATGAAATAAGTAAATGCGGAAATATAAAGGAAAGATCAAACTAATAGACACGGTCGTTTATAGTGGTTCAGCACGAAGCTCTCTTCCTCACCCGACTCCACTCCCTGAGTACCTAACTCGAGAGTTTGCAAGCATTATATCAACAAGCTCCCTTATGGCAGAGAAAACCTTACAATGTCGCTTCACTTCTTTACTAATACTAAGCTAGATATCGAGTCTTTCACAAGGCAAGAACAACCTTATCTCTCTGTGTATTTTAAGGACTAAAATACTAACCGGACTCTCTAAGATATTGTATGATGATCACTGCCCAAGTTGGTAGTAGATGGTGAGGTACAAAGACACACAAATGATATACTATGTTATACAACAAAGTATATGATGAGACACTACTGACTACAACACTTGAAGGCTTAGAAAGCTTTTTGTGTTCTTCACTTGAATTCAAAGTAGAATCGTTGGATCACATTGAATGTCTTATAGATCAAGTGGAATGATCAAAGAGTGTTATTATGATGTTATAAGATGAAGGAAATGGTAGTAGTAAGCTTTGAATGGCTGAGATTCATTAGTTGGAAAGTTTGGACTAAGGTCCTATTTATACTACACATTTCTGTCTCAAAACCGCCATTCGGCAGATCCGCGGATCCACAATTTGTGGATCCGTCTGTTAAAAAAAAAGGATCCGCAGAGAGTATCCGGACAACTTATTATCCTTTGATCTTTGAGATGTTTTGTACTAAAATCATTTTTAATTCTAATGTTTCTAGAATTACTTGGGCACAAAGGGAATAATTAAATTTGTTTTTCATTTAATTAAATCACTTAAATAAAATGTCTAGTTATTTTAATTAAGTAATCTTTGTGTTATTGTTAAGTAAAAATGTGTTTATATAAATATTTAAAGTATGTTAGAAAATATTTATTACTTGGGCTCTTTGATCATTCGACGTGAGGTATAATCACATTATTCATACCTAAAGTGATATACGTCGGAATGTAAACTTGTAACTTAAAATTTGATTACATAGACGTTTCATTTGTATGAGTTTATAATTGCCATTATCAAAACCTTAAGAGACCGTAAAATATAAACAACGTTTTTATGCGATATTTGTATTAACAATCTCCCCCTTTTTGATGATGGCAAAACATAAACTCATCTTTAGTAAAAGTTTACATTCACAAGGTTTTAAGTGTGAGTTTACACATTTCTCCCCCTTTTTGCCGAAACAAAAAGTGTAGAGTGGCGTGGCGGAAGCTAAGAAGCCATGCAAATACGCCCCCTGGGTGTATACTCCCCCTTGTTCAGGGCACCAAGGAATCGAGCTATGGAGTCGTGCTACAAAACAAAGTTAATATACAAGCAAGAATATGGCAATAACGAATTTATCACACCCATGATATGTAAAACAACCACAAGTAATCATAAATCACAACCACACATAGCAAGCAACAAATGAGATCACCGCAAAGCCTAAGAACGCATCAATTAAGTAACCTCATTTTATTAAAAGAAAACAAGGTAAAATTTGACTCTTAGGTCATACATCCTAAAAAGTTACAAAAATAACCAAGAAAGAAAAAGGAATAGTTCCTAAGAAAAGTTGAAAAAATAACTAAGACGAAAAAAATAGAGTTGGTGGGAATGCGGGTGGAGCTTGGAGGTGGTGTTGGATGTAGGCGAACATCACATTAACTCTTTCCGTAAGAGTGGCGATGTGCTCACGGTTGTGGTGATAACACATGCAATGATAGTCATGTAGTTGTCTTTGGTAGTTATAGGTTTGGCTTTGTAGATCAAATGGACCTCTTGGTGATGTTGGAAAGGAGGATTCATGAGGTGGAGGATTCAACCACTCAAAAAATCCCGGTGGAAAGTCTTGTGTGTTGTTGAAAGAGGGTAGAAGATTTCTACCAATGACAAGTGATGGTGATGGTTGTGGTGGTGGATGTAAAGGTCTTGGTAGGACATTTTCCTTGTCATCAAGGAATGGATTTGGAGGTTGAGTGATGTCTTTGGTAGGCTCAAAGGTTGGCAAATTATTGGTGGAAGGTGTCATGAGTGCTCCAAGGTTGAGTGGTGTGGGAGAGTTCAAGGATGGAGTTTCCTTGGGTGAGTACAAGTGTGAATTTGAGGTGGTTCTTGATGAGGTACTCTTAGATGGATCTTTGGGTGGACTTGGTGATTTTTGTGATGGAGTTTGAGATGGAGTTGAGAAGTTATCACTTGAGGAGCTTTCAAGATTGATAATCTTTGGTTTTCCTACTCTAATTCTAGATGTTTGTCTTTTCTTGATGGAGGTGGATGAAGACTGGGATGAGCAAGTCATGGTGTTGATGAGAAATGCAGAAGGTGAACTAGATCTTCCAAATGTGCAAGAAACTTGGAGTGGAAGTGTTGGATTTCAGGGAAATGAGATGAAATGAATTATCTTAAGGTTCTTGGATTATATGGGTTTAGTGTTTTATCCTATAGTTATTTATGAAGGTTTTATGGAAAATTGTGGGAAAGTGCTAAAAGTTAAAATAGAAAATTTGAAATCTGGAAAAGGCACGGTATTCTTTTTATAAGCGCGAATCTGCAAATTGTTGATCCGCAGATCCGTCCGTTTGATAGATATGGGTTACAAATTTGACCTATGGCGGATCCGTATTTTATACGGACGGATCCACATTTTGTGGATCCGAAGATCCACCAAACTCAATAAATTGGACAGAACTGCTGTGCAGTATGGGAAAGTCCAAAAATTCTATCCTACTTTTCCTAAGTGAATTCTAAAATTAACTGATTATTTTGTGGCAATGTCCTAAAGAATTCTAGGGTATCTCCCTCTTCATCCTCCGACATCTCATCAGATGTTTCCTCTCCTTCTTCCTCTTCTTCCTCTTCAACCTCTTCAGCCTTTCCTTTTTTTCGACGTTTGTGATGTCAATCGGACACATTAGACGGTTATGGAGGGTAAAGACATCTAGGGATGGATTACGGGCGTAAGGGAAAAGATGTGACGGATTTGGGTGTAAGGAAATCGCATACCTAAACAACCTGGTGAGAAACATCCCATAGAGTAATGGACCGACTTGTTGATTTTTTACTTCTTGCATTTTTAGTACCATGAAATATGCATGGTTAAAGCGAACTCATTTGTGAAGACTCGATAGATGTTTGAACTAGACATCCTTGATACATGGGTTTTCCTAGTTGCAACGTTGTTCTCCTCTTGAGGATCATCAATCTCATCAAGAGACCATTTGTCCAAACACACAACTCCCTCTACGTGGAATATGAAGAATTCTTGCGAATTCATTTAACTTAAGAGTGTTTGTGAGATCTCTGACATCGAAACATACAGAGATTTCACCATCATCTTCATCTCTCAAGATTTCAAAGTGACAATAGAACTCAACTACGAATCTAGGACATATGGGTTCATCTAGAGTGAGAACAAAGTTTAGATTGATCCTTGAAAAGGTTTGGGATGTATTTATGTCTAAGATATATGATGGGTCCACAAATCGTCCTTCATGAATAAGACGTTGGTTTAGTTGTTCATATTTATTTTTGACAGTTGGGGGCATGTTTTTGGTACGATGAATCCTAGGTGAGTAGCTTTTGGTGAGTTTGTAGTCAATTTAGAAATCCTTTGGCATTTTTGACACCTAAAATATATAATTCAAAGTAAGTATATAGATGTTTTAACGCACAATTCAATTCTAGTGTGTGCCTATACGCAAACTATGTGAAGGTGCAATTATCTCGACTAGATTTTTGAAAGTAAAGTTTAGTTAAATAGATTTTGAGATAATCCAAAATTCATCTTCTAGGTTTGATATTGCTCACTTAAATGTGGCGAACATACATATTAATTATGTACATTCTACGACATTAGTAAGATCATCGTGCATGAATGAAAACGTTTTTAGTTTGTATTAACAATGCAATGAAAATGATTTCATGATTTTCCTAATTGTGAGAAGATTTTATGAAAAACAATTTGAGGGTTTTCTAAACATCAATTTCTTACAATGTTGATTAGGTTTATGCATAATTGATAATTGGGAAGGCATAATAGTTATAAACTATACTAATCTAGTCTAATTAACAATTGATTCATGAATTATAACGAATTATATAGCAAATCCCTCAAATTAGGTTTTGATGCATAAAATTAGAATCCTAGACTTAGATTAAGGATAATAAAGTAGTAATTACCTACGGTAGTTGTTCAGATTGATGAAATGTATTTGATTTGACGACCAAAAGCTCTTAATTTTGTTGAAGAAATTGATTTGTGTGAGTGGGTCGTAGTTTAGGTTTTTATTATTATGAAACTATGTTTTATAAAAGGGGTTTTTATGCAGACATCGGACCTGAGGATCCACAATTTTGGCGTACGGATCTATATTTTGTGGATCCATGGAAGTGTCAAATTGAAACATAACTTAATATGTGAGTTTTGGATCCTAGATTTTGACTAAGACTTATCATGAGACTATTACATATGTTGTAAGGAGTCTTGTGATGAATTTTTAGGTTATGACGTTTCTTCGTTGAACTTCAACGATGAGTTGTACACGACTTTTCGGATGAAAAATCACAACACGTCAATCCTAATGCGATTTGGATTTGTGGAATATCTTCCATCATTCCTAGACCTAAACGAAGGAAGTTGAAAGGTTCACGCTTGAGCGGTTTCATTAGAATGTCGGCGATGTTGTGTTCCGAGGAAACTTTCTCGATAGAAATATTTCCTTTTTTAACGTTGTCGCGTAGGAAATGGTGACGGATTTCTATGTGTTTTGTCCTAGAGTGTTGTATAGGGTTTTTACTTAAATCTATGGCGCCTTTGTTGTCGCACATTATGGTGATGTCCTTAAGGTGTATGTCGTACTCGATTAGAGCTTGTTTCATCCATAGTGCTTGCTGGTACGCATTGCCTGCGGATACATACTCGGCTTCGATTGTGGAGATAGCAAAAGCGGTTTGTTTCTTAGAACCATGATGTCAAACAACATCCAAGGAACGTACAAATGCCACTAGTGCTTTTTCTATCTACGTAATCTCCCGCGTGATCGGAATCGGCGTAGACGATCGTTTCAACACCCGTATCTTTTGGATACTATAATCCTAAGTGTATTGTTCCCTTAATATATCTAAAGATTCGTTTGACAGCTTCTAGATGGGATATTTTTGGATTCTCTTGAAATCGAGCACAAAGACAGACACTAAACATAATGTCGGGTCTACTAGCCTTTAGGTGAAGTAAACTACTGATCATACCTCTATATTTAGTGCTATCCATGGATTCTTCATCCTCGTCTTTGGTTAGCTTGATTTCAGTGTACATGGGAGTTTTAGTAGGTTTACAATCTTCTAGGCCAAATTTCTTAATCATCTCTTTAATATATTTAGATTGATTAAAGAAGATACCATCTTCCATTTGTTTTATTTGTAATCCTAAAAAGAAATTCAACTCACCCATCATGCTCATTTCAAACTCGTCATGCATGATCTTAGAAAAGTCATCGCATAGTTCTTGACAAGTTGAACAAAATATAATGTCGTCGACATATATTTGTACGATGATGAGGTGTGAGTTTCATTTCTTGGTGAAGAATGTGTTGTCTACCATCCCCATGGTATACTTATGTTCAATCAAGAATGGCTTGAGTCTATCATACCAAGCTTTAGGAGCTTGCTTAAGACCATATAAAGCTTTCTTGAGCTTGTAAATATATTTGGCTTTTCAAAATCAATGAATACCGGAGGTTGTGCTACGTATACCTTCTCATTGATAAACCCATTCAAAAACGCACTCCTCACGTCCATTTGGTATAACTTAAAATCTAAGGCACACACATAAGCAAGTAATATACGAATAGATTCTAACCTAGCTACCGGAGCATAAGTTTCATCATAACATATTCCTTATTGTTGACTATATCCTTGCGCTACTAATCTAGCCTTATTTCTAGACACTATCCCGTTTTCATCAAGCTTATTTCTAAACACCCATTTAGTTCCTGTGATAGTAGCATTTCTAGGTTGAGGTACTAGTTCCCAAACATCGTTAGCAATGAATTGGTTTAGTTCTTCTTGCATTGCCACTATCCAACTTTCATCCTTAAGGGATTCGTTAACATTCTTAGGTTCTAAGGTTGAAATATAACAAAAAAAGTTACTTTTGTTTTGCACTTGGGATCTAAGGGTTCATTCATTTAACCTACTTATCACGTGATCTAAATGATGATTCTTAGACTCTTTGATGTTTACCATTGTTTGTTCTTCTAAGGGTTCATTCTCATCATCTTTGTCTTGTTCGACTTGGTTTTCTAGGTCTAAGATGGTTTTCTTCTTAATTGTTGATTCTTCATCACAATCATCATCCACCAAGGGTGATGTTTTAGGTTGGGGAGGAGATTCATCAAACATAACGTTCAATGATTCTTCGACTTTCATAGTATCCTTATTTAGGACTATGTAAGCCTTACTATTTTGTGAATATCCTAGAAATATTCCTTCGTAAGACTTTGGGTCGAACTTGGTAAGGTAGTCTTTAGTGTTGAGAATGAAGCACTTGCTTCCAAACACCTTGAAGTATTCTAGTGTGGGTTTCTTACCTCTATATAGTTCATATGGTGTTTTACATAGGAATGGTCTAATAAGAATACTATTTAAAATGTATGTTGAAGTATCCACGGCATTACACCAAAACTTTTGAGGTATTGTGATAAGGATTTATTTGGTACCTTTTTAAGGGGTCATTTAAGCCCAAAATCGTATTAATATGATCAAATATTGCCTCAAATCGTTTCTTTTTGCATTTTAGGTACTTGGGGCGGAAAATCTGGAAATCGGCACTTTTTGGACGTATTTGGACAAAAAAGTGAAGAAAACGACGAAGTTGCAAAAATCTGTCTGACATGGAGCTCTGTCGGAGTCACATGCTACAACGTGACGCCATCACTTGTTGATTAAGCTGGATTTTTGGTTCAAGTTTAACAAGAGACACCTCAGACAAAATCTGAAGACCTACAACCTGACGGCGTCAGGTGTTATTTGAAGTTGAGAGTCACGTGTTAAGTTAACAAGAGACGGCCCAGACACATTAATGAAGGACGGCGTCAGACATTACGTGACGGCGTCAGAGGTTACACGGTGACGCCGTCATAACGGCGACTTGCACAAGATGAAATCCTAATCATGGCGAGCTGACGGCTTCAGGATCCATAAGCTGACGCCGTCAGAGTTGTATTCCTATATATACTTTCGTATGTTTTTCATAATTGGTGTAACATATTGGAGTAGGGTTTTGTGGACGAATTTGACAGCTTTTGTAAGGGTTTTTCAGCCCCCAAAACATATGTTTCATTGAAGATAAGTTATTCGTTTAATCATTAAATATGTCTATGTGTTGTTTGATTACTTGTTTATCTTCTCTTGTTTTTAACATGCTAGCTTAAGTTTATTTGTGTTTGCTTAGATCTATTGAAACCTAGTTGTTAAATATTGATTTTTCATCTCTTGTTTAGTTGATTGCTTCGCGTTAGGCTAAGAAAACTGGCTGACCTCTTATATGTAACTAGCTTGAACGTCTTAGAAACGCTGCCGTAGAGTGGACTATCGGTTTTTTTCGTTGTATTTATTGCATGAATTACGGCTTGTAGATCCTACAAAACTTAATAGACTTTAAGGTTTTAAGGGGAGACTAAGATTCATAGAGTTGGGGACTTCGGCACCTCCCCACGACCGATATTAAGGAATACAACGCTTCAACTAAAACAAGGACGTGACAATTCGACAAATCAGTAGGAGATAACTAGGGAGTAATTTAATCTAAGTAAACACACTTTTCCCTATTATAAGAAGTCACCAATTGTACTTTTTCTTTTTAATTAGTTTAATTTCAAGTTATAATTAGTTTTGGGTTAGTTGGCTAGCAACTAATTCCGTCCACTCTTCTAAAACCCAAGATTTTTACTGCTTTCATAAAATATAAAAAAAATACAAAAAGAATCATCCCTCACCTCTAGACCTATCTTGTCATATATCTTGACCTAACGAAACTGTTCCCTAGAGAATGACCAATCCCCCGGATTTTCCTATACTACACTACATCGATTAGGTACACTGCCTAGAGGATTGTAAAACTTCTTTTCGAGGTCTTGCAAATCTAGCATCAAGTTTTTGGCGCCGCTACCGGGGAATAGTTATTGTTTAGGTTCAATTTCTATCTCGTTTAGGTCTACTCACTAGATTCCTATCAAGTGAGATTTTTATTTTCTTTTTAGTAGCTTTATTGTAGTCTATCTTCTATTTGTGCATTTGTTCGTGATATATGTCTGTTATTCGTATTTTTCTACGTAGAAATTTTCAGTTACCTGTTCCGGCCCCCGTTATGGAGGATGCAAACCCACCAAACCTTTCACCCGACCATCACTTTGGCAATGAATTTGAAATTGATGAATCCGATCATGACACCGACCATGAGAATGACCCTTTCAATATTACAGATTCTGATGAGGATTTAGGTGATGGAGAAGTTATTGATGAGGTTAGAAAAGAAGATGATGTAGATCCTCTTAAATATGTTGACCCTAGGACAATGATTGAGAAAGATAGCCTTTTTAATATGCAATTTCTTTGTAAAATCGGATATAGGAGTTTTGATGCTTACCTTAACTCATCTTTGCCAATGAATTTAATCTCTCGTGCTAATTATAATAAAATAATGGTAAATGAGTTAGAATATCAATGAGATAATATTGTGTCTAGGGGTGAACCATTGCACGTTTTGTCAGAAGTTTTGTTTACTTGGTAGATTTTATGGTAATGGAGAACTTAGGAGAATTTATTGATGAAAAGTTGACCCAAGTCATATTTGGAGAACCCTTTAAGAGGCTAACTAAGTTAGATGAAAAACTTATGGATGGGTTAATTACATTCTCGGATAGAGATGAGGATTTTGTTTATCAAATGCCCCGTTCGCACCCTAGGTTTAAGGATTTTTCAATTGAGGCATGTAAGATTTGCTCCACTCTCGATTTTGAGCGAGAATGATAAAAGGAGTGGACTCAAATATCCACATGAGAAAAAAACAAGAGATATTATCATGGATGTTTAGAGTTGAATGATGAGTATAAGAAAGGTAAGGCAACAATTATGTTGGGATTACGTGTAATGATTATAAAGTGCCGGTCATTTAGTATATGTAGTAGGTCGTAAACTATAAGGCTTGTATGTTAGTTACAAGGGCCGCTCATGAAGCAATCCCATGAGCGGCCCATTTAGTGATACTTGGGCAACGCCCCTTATATGTAAAACACTATAAATACCTCCTCCCTTGAAGGGAGAAGGTGTTGGTTCTTGTTATTTCATTTTCACTTCTCTTATACAAGTTCCTTCCACTCTATTTCTCTCTCTAAAATATTTCTTGTGTGATTAATATACTGACCTAATAAGTGGTATCAATCGCCAAGAGATAGATTAGGTTGTGTTTTGTGGGAGATTTTAGAGTTTTTTTAAGTTTTATATCGGCGTCCTTCGAGTAAGCAGTTGAAGTTCTTCGAGTAAGCTTTAGTTTCTTCGAGCAACACTTCGAGTAAGCTTTAATTTCTTCGAGAAAGCAACTATTACTCCAAGTAACACTTCTAGTTATGAAGATTTCTTCAAGAAAGCTTCTTCGAGTAACGATTACTCTAAATTATGTTTATATTTTTCGAGTTAGGAAATCAGAACTTCTCCATTATAATCCTTCTACTAAGGGGTTATATACTTCGTGAATTTATATTCTTCGAGTAAGAAATTTTTGCTTCGAGCAAGGACATATTCGAGTAAGGGTCTAATTTTTCGAGTAAGGATCTCTTCGAGTAAGAGTATTTTTTCAAGTAAGCAAGTTCTGTTTATACTTTCCGAGTTAGGAAATCAGAACTTTTAAGATTTTAATTTCTTCGAGTAAGGAGCTATATACTTCTTTATCCTTAAGTCTTCGAGTAACTAATTAAATCTTCGAGTAACCATCCTTCGAGTAACATTTCTTCGAGTAACAATTCTTCAATTAAGGAGCTTCGAGTAAGGATTTTAATCGGCATCTTCTACTTAGACTTTTACTAAAACATCTAAACTACAAAAACAACCTTCTTTATCCTAAAAGATCCATCATCCACACAAGTTACTTTACATCTACATAATGTCTCAACCACAGCACTACAATTACTTTTATTCTCAACAACAGCAGTATCCTCTACAACAACAGTATCCTCAACAACAACTATTCATGCTACAACATCAATTCTACCCACAACTACAATTCCCTCAACTATAACCATACCAACAACAACCAATGCAATCCTTCCTACTTTCTGCAAAACAACAACATTGGTTTGATCAAATGTGTGAGGCCATTAGCAGCCAATAATCTTGACATGAAGCTGGATCACTTGAAACACCTCCAATGCTCACTCATGGAAATTATGTTCAATGGGCAAGTCAATTCTTAAGGTTCATAGAACTTAAGAAACCTCATGGAAAATATCTGAAAAAGGCTATACTTGAAGGTCCTTTCCAAATGCCAACTACAACGGTTCCAGGAGATGCAACCGCTAATCCTCCAAGAGAAGCAACTGTGACCCTATTCCTGAGACTCGACTTACTGCAGAGCAAATACTTCAACGTGAAGCAAATGAACTTGCAATGTCATATATTCTTCAAGGAATACCTAATCCAATTTTCTGAAGCATTGATGCTCAGAAAACTGCTAAAGATATGTGGGAACACGTTCATCTCTTAATGGAAGGCATTGAACTGAACAAAAAAGACATGGAATCCAAACTTGACCTCGAATATACAATGTTCATGATTGAATCAGGGGAGTCACTAGAGTCTTATTACCATCGGTTCATAAACATCATCAATGACTTGGACAGACACAACATTGTTTTACCAAGGATTGCAATCAACACTAAGTTTCTCAGCTGTCTTGGTCCATATTGGAAAAAATATGTCATGTTTGTTCGTCAACCCAAAAATCTTCATAATGCATCGTATGGTTTGTTGTATGATTATCTGAAGCACCATCAATCTAAAGTTGACAAAGATTGAGCTCTTCGTGGAACTTACTCCCCTCCAAATTCTTAATGGAAGGCACAGAACTGAACAATGAAGAAAACCGAAAAGAAAGATGATCCATGCAAAAAGGTGAAGTCAAGGAAGCGTCGTCATGATGATTCTGATAAAGATGACAATGCTAAGCCAAGAGAAAAACGTACAAGAACGACTGGACCTACTGATAAATTGCAATCATCACACATCTAACAAAATGTTGAAGATGTACTTCAACCACAAGATACTAGAACATATGATGATGTTGAACCTCATGATGACATCTCACATCACAATATGGCTGAAGCAATTCCTGAACCACCTGCGGATGCACCAATGCAACCAGTTCCTGAATGGATTGATCCATCCGCTGAAAAGTTTGATTGGTTCGAAGAAATGGTTGATGCATTTCCTGACATTCCAGAAGACGAATTTCCTACTGAAGGCTCAGTTGTGGATTTCACGAAAAAAGTTAAGCAGGTGATGAAGATTCAAAAACTACAACTGTCTGATATTGTTAATATGTGAAAAGCAGGATTCTCACAGTTCAAGACATCTGTCACTTCTCAACTAGAATTTGAATACAATCTTGAACAAGTTGCTAGAGCATTATCAGAGAATGTTAGCTGGGATGTTGCAAGACCTTCCACATGAACCTGACACATTCAAGTTTCGTGACTATTCTCAAACTTATCGCTCATTGGTCAAGCTCACAATCCCTAGATCCCAAAGGCATATTTCTTCAATCATGACTTGGAGTACTTAATGTATGGGAACACTGATCCAGAGAAACGATATGCTACGTCTCTTACCAAGTTTAAAGCTGCTACTTACGTACAAGAGGGTCTCGAAGAACAGATTGGAGACTTGTTCAGCACTTCAATTGCTGATTACAATGATGAAGCTGTTCTAGGAGTTTTTCACTGGCCAGAGATGCGCAAATGCTTCTACAAATGGAAGCTGACGTTCACTTCGAAACACAAGGTAAACTACAAATAAAAGATTCTTTCCATCAAGAGTGCTGAAACAGAATCAAAATATGGGTACAACTTTCTGACAAAGATCACGGTTCGACGACATGATGACAAGGAGTACTCGTTCAGAGAAGCAGACTATCCTCACTTGAATCTCAACGATATTGAAGATATGTACTTGCTAAAGATACAAGGAAAACTCGAGCATCTCCTTGGCAGCCTTCAATACGACATCATCAACTCCATACTTCTTTACATCCGAAGAATTGTAATCAAGACAAGAGTCGAAGATGCTCACCTAGGTGTTGAAAGTTACCAGAAGAAACTCAACCTCATCAAACTTGATCTTAGACCTCCGGGAATTGCAGAAATGAAGCCACACTCATTTATCAAAAGACCATTTGGAGTAGTATACGTTAGATCAGGTAGACCAATGTTCATGGGATATGAAGACATTCATAAATTCAGTGATGAAACATTGATACACGTCAGGTTTGAGCTCGATCACATTCTTGAGAATCATACAGAAGGGCGTAAGCAAGGTTGGTTAAGACACATGACATGGAGACGAAACGATGTAAAGCAGGCAGTCAAGTTGTTAGCACGTATTGACTACAGGCTCAAGCACCGGGTTCAAATGTGGAGATTGGAAGGATATGTTGGGGGAAGAGCTAAGGATCCAAACATTCTCACATTTCGTCATCCTGAGTAATCATCGGTATAATTGTCATTAGATTTGATCAATAAATATTTCTTATGTATGACAATGGTTTGTGCACACATGATAGTGTACAACCTATACTTTGTAAAGAAATGACCCTGAGGTACACCTTAGTGCCTCAATCCTAATATAAGGAGCGAAGGCTTCTTACTTTTGAATAGAATTAATCAAAATTTTGATAAGTTTTTTCAAAATTCTGCTCAAAAGAACAAGTATTCCCTCTCGTGTTTAAAACCTCAAAAACTGATTTCACTTGTTGAGGGGGAGTACTTGAAATCATCTTTGTTTAAAACGTAAAGTTCTTTTTGGATTCTTCCCACAAGCCTCAAAAAGCATATTTTAATCAAAATGTTTTCCAAAAACAACATCAATATGCTATTTTTGAGGGGGAGAATAATAATGTGATTAAAATATGGTAACAAATGGGTGGAATCTCGTATGAGCTCGACTCAGATATCCCCAATGAATTGACGAAACTTAGCTGTCATTAATCGAAAGGACTTGTCCTAGACGGGTAATAATTTCAAGCTGGTCTAACCAGTGATGTAAGCGTGTCTCGAATAGGACTTGTCTGAGTAGAGTGTACCGTTTCGAGAGATTTTATTTGAATGTGACCAAGATAGGTAATAATTTCATGCTAGTCTAACTAGTGATGTAAGCGTGTCTCGAATCGGTCATGTTCACTGAAAATCAATCAATTCAAAAGTGCAAACTCTACCCGACCTGTGCAAATTTATCTTAAAAAAATATGAGCACAAGTGAAGGGGGAGTATTTCAGAAAAAGCAAAACTCTCAAAGTGTTAACAAAATGTGTTTTATAATCATAAACACTTTGAGAGATTTTCAAATGAATGGTCTATGGAAACATAGGATAGTTATGGAGTTATAAGGTGACTAAGGTTAGAAAATACGTCCTATGATCCTGTAAAACCCTAAAATCTAGATTCACATTTTTACTTAGACATTTGAATTTTACCCTAAGTTTAAATTGAATAATTAAGTAATAATTAAACTATATGTTATATAAGTGAATGTATTATATCCTTAGTAAATTAACTAATAGATTAAACCTTCCTAATTTGTCCTAAAGTAAAACACACGACACACTCACTACTCTATATACGTTTTTCCTTAAACTTTGAAATGGAAAATCTTCCTTTGACCTTGCCTTTACACATTTTGCTTTAAGAGAAGTGATAAGAACAAGTTTAACAAAAGAATTATCTCCTAAAATAAAAGATCTTTGTCCACTTAACTAAACCTAAAAATCAGTATAATCCCTCCCCATTTATTTGACAATATTCGGCCTTCCCATCATCTCCCATAACCGAATATCCCCTTCCCCCCATTCATCACTATTCGGCCTTTATTTTCCCCCCAAAATACCGAACCAAACAAACCCTAAAGCACTCCATTGTTTCTCTCAATCCAAGACCAGGAAGAAGAAGGTTAGAGTTGGTGTGTTGGTGATTAGTTCGTGGCTTTGTCTCCTTGTTTTTCTTTCTTGAATTCGGCTAAACTAGGTATTCTATGATTCCATTTGTTTCTCTCATCTACACGCCTAATAAAACATTAAGAATACTTAAAATCAGATTATTGACATGCTTGTTAAATGTTATTATCACCTTGCTATGATTTCTTGTCGTGTTTGATTGAATATGTGTTTCTTGTTGCCTCGTTATAATTGATTGTGTGATGTACCTGTTATGTGTGTAATGTGTACTGATTAAGAGGGGTGTAAAACGTGTATAATCTTAGCGTAAACGTGTGTATTAGTATACTTGACAATCGAATTTTGAAGGAATAGAGAATTGAGTTGTTTTCTGCCTTACTTTATACTATCCAGATTCTGGGTCGGATTGAACGGGGTCTAAAATGATGATGCCAATTTGGTTTTGGGCGATTCTTGAGTCTAAACATGAGTACTTTCTGTCTACTTTTTGAATATGTAAGTTACATGGTCATTGGAGGTCGGGAAGGTAGCTTTTTGATATTTAGAACATTAGTTGTCAAACCTAAGAATCTGAGTATGAAAATCAGTCTATGTTTTTTATTTTTTGTTTTAAAACCTTAAGGAATTAAGAGGTCTCATTTGACAGGAAGAATTTTTAAAATGTATCTGACTTACTGGAATTTTTGTCGATTTTTCTGAAAGGTTTAACTGGGTTAATTAAATACAAACTTTCGAGGTATACCTGCAGTGCACTTTCTAGACAGGTTTGGGAAAAATATTTTTGAAAGGGTACTTGAACTTAGTAATAAAATCTATAAAAATTAAGGTAGGTTCTTAACTCATGTGGGAATCACAAATAAAATTGGTGGAACCACAGGAGACCGTTTAATGTGTCATAAAATTCATAAATCAAAGGACCAAAACATGTTAAAACCTGAAATGTAACATAAGTTAGGGTTTTGGTTAATTCTAATACCATTAAATATGCTTTGACCCTAATTACTTTGGAACATTAAAATGGATACTTTTAAGTGTGTGTTAACCTAATTTCATTATCGAAACCCTAATCACATTAATGAATGGTAATAAGTAATTAAGAATCCGTTATGACATTAAATGAGCTAATAAGTATATTATGAATCCTAATCCGCGTAGATTTGTTGAAGAAGGTGTGACGTTGTTTCCTTGTGTTCACTTTCCCGTTTGCTTTCATTTCATTTGCTAAGGTACAGATATTCCGTCCTTTTTCAGTAAGGGCATCCATTGGTATGGTTATCCGTTATTGCTATTGATATCCGTTCTGTTATCTGATTGATATCCATTTTGATATTCGTTTTGATATTTGATTTGCTATCTCATTCTAATATTCGTTGGTTATCCGTTTGATATGATTCAGTTCAATATTTGATATGATATGCTTCAGTTCAGTATTTGGTATGATTGATTTGATATGATTACGGTTATGATTATGAGTGCCCTTGTATTGCCCAACTTCTGTATCTGTATCCCTAGCCATGGAGGTACCATGGCCATGTCATTGAGGCACCAATGGCATGACACTTTTTGTGGAGGTGTGATTGATCCACGGCGTCTCCTTCTGTTCTGTTATGATATTTGTGCACATTGGCCATTATGATATGTGTATATACCTGTCATGAGCAGGTGTATATATATGATTTGTTTTGCATGGGGCGTATGGATGCATCCTAGGGAATCTGTATCGCTATCTGGTGATCGATTGGTGTATGTTCTGACACCCCATCACATTCTGGTACATTGTAAGCTAGCTACTCCATGTACAACTTTGGAATTGACGGTATATGATTTGTGATATGATTGTGATATGATATTTGGCCTATTCATGTATCATGTTTTGGCAGTTGGGCAATGTACTCCGATCCTATAGTGATTGATATTTTTTATGTACTTTGATTCAGTATCTGATTCATATTCGTTTTGTATTCTGTTTCATCTGACATTTTCTAAGTAGGCTCTTTCCCTTTCTTTGATTTGACATAATGTAATCCGTGTTCATTTCGATTATCTTATTATCAGTTATTTGTTTATATCTGTTCACTGAGCGTTAGCTCAGCCACATTTCTTTTCCTGCGGCAGGTTTTAGGTTGGAAACAGGGATTGAGTGAAGAGTGCATAGGAGGTTTTAGTGGACTACCCTGATGATTGGTAACCTATTTGCTTAGATTTGGAGCTATCCTTCATTTAGACTTCGTTTGGAATTGTACTTCATTTAGAAGTTATTCTGTTTCAGACTTAGTATTTTATTACTTCCTTAGAAGAACTTATGTAACCATTTTATTATTAAAGTCTTCCGCTTGCGTTTTGTTCTGATTGACACCATGATGTGACATTCTGACCCTTGTCGGGTTGGGGTGTTACAATTAAGGTATCAGAGCTTTAGGTTTCGACTTATAGTACATAAGTTATGGCCTGTGAAGATTTGGACCCTTAGGTTTGCACTATAGGAGCTTATGGAATGATCTTTGAAGGATTTGCTTTAGGTTTTCCATATGCTACAGGATGTTACTATGGTGAAACCAGTATTAAAGACAAGCCGTCATGGACCCAGTGATGCATTGCAGTAAACCTTCTAGCTACTCAAGTATCTCTCAAAAGATACTTGTTTCATTTCTCACGGAGAACCCTGCTTAATTTATCGATCTTTCACTCCGAAATGTGTTGATATTGAAAAAGGAGGTAATTTGCTCCATGCTTCCGATGACTTAAATCAAATCGCACTTAATCGAATCTAGAGCCATGAGATTCAACCAAAAGATCTCTTAGGATACACTTTCTATAACATACACTTGTGTTCGCCAAAAAGAACACAAGATGTAAGAGTCTTTTATGAGATCATTGGATCTTGCCACTAATATCATGGTAGTTGTTACTATGTTTCAAACGGTCTACAGTCGTAGAGTGATACTTTGGTATACTTCAGCGGCTCACTTGAATTGTTGATGCACTTCGGTGTATCTGTGTAAGCCCTCTTGGGGGTATCTGGTTCAGGAACAACCTTGGTAAGGATTAGAGAAAGTTTTCACACTATGCTGTTAATGATCTCGAAGTCCGAACCTATAAGTGCTGGAAGCTTTATTGCTAACTATTTTTCATGAAGGTACTCATGGAGACCGGGAGTTCCATAACCACCATTATTATCATCAACTTCACAAAAGTTTCCACATGCTCATACTGTCACAATTCTCATTTTCGAGTCTTTACTATGCACGGGATTGCATCATTTCAATTTACGTATGTTCATTAAACGTTACCACTCAGTCATTACTACTAATATTATACTCAAATACTCCCGATTATGATCCTAATATATTTCCATGCTAATTTTAATGATATGAAATTTATATTATTAATTTACCCGGTGTTTTGAAACCTTTTGCGATATTTTACGTTAAGAGCTTATAACCCCATCGGTTTGCGATATTTCATCACGATCACTATTTTTACACCCGATTCTTATCAGTAACTTGATTTCATAATTTTCACGACTTCGTCGAATTTTATTTTTATTCGTCACGTTTTATTTTCAGTTAACCCGGTACCCGATAACACCTAAAGTATACACTAACTAATCAATACTTGCAAAATATCAACTAATAAGCTCAAAAGTCTATTTTATCTCCTCACTTCTTACACATGCCGCCCCCCTCATTCTTATCTTTGCCTAATACTCCAAGATACATTTAATGCTAAAGTTTACTTAAATTTTGATTTATTTCACAAAAACATACAAGTAACAATTTCATTAGTTAAGCAAAAATCAAACACTCTCTACTTTTTCACTATAACCCACGGCCAAACAAGATCCAAGAGAAGAAACCATAGATTTTTCAAGATCAAGTGTTATACAAGTCCCTAATACCTTCCTTGTTAGAGTTTTGTAATAAAAACTCCAAGGTTGTGGTCGTTTTTCATCCTAGCACACCAATCATCAAGTAAGCTCAAGAACACTATTTTTGATCTTTACATACTCCCTTTGTTCTTATATTGATGTATTTCCTATTTATTTCGAGAGCTATCCATGCAAAACCTATGTTATGTATACCACTTGTTTTATTTTTCATTAAAACTATCTCAATCCTTAGATCGGCATGTTTTATTAACAACCCCGCGAAGCCCACTATTTTTAGTGATGTTTAGGACCCATGACACCCTAAGAAGGTGTATGGTAGGATGTGTGTACTTGTGGAGTTGTGTTGTAATCGTTTGATCGAGCCGCGAACCAAGAAAACGAGTTTTTAACATGTATTTATACCCGCTGTCCAGAAAAGTAAACTTTGGAAAAATCAGTAAACATGGCTTTATTTTAGCTTTCATATTTAGAAAATACTCTCAAACACGAAAACGTGGTCGCTTGAATCACTAAAAACCGATTTATAACGAAGGAGATACGATGTTTTAAAGTTAGCAACGAAAAACAATTATTTTCAGAAAATGCGGGCTGTTGGCCGAACTTCAGGGGACAGAACGAGGCGTTAGCCGTAGTCTAGCTGAGCCGAGCCACTGAGAATATGTTAGTTCATGTTATGACGATCGCGTGGATATAAAGAACGTTGAAAACCGACTTATAACGACCAAGATATGAATCTCTGAAAATCCGACTAACAAAACTTATTTTGACAGCCTCACTATAATTCCAATATTTTCTAAGTATAAACAGTTTTTGCGAGGCACCATCTTACGAGCTATTTTCCCGTTGAGTGAGATGGTTTGAGCCATTAACTCCTTGAGGTGAAACGAAGTATTCCCGGCCTATTTTTCCAAATCAATCGACCGCTTGTTGATTGAACTTATATTGAGTAAGTTATGAATTTCCTAGTATCGCCAAAAACAACCATTATATAAAAATAAAATGTGTAAAACTAGCAAGTCGTCAAGTTGATGACCGATTATCTACATGATCGAGACGCGTATGATCAAAAGTCAAAGGAGACGGCTGAGAGATCATGTTACAAGGTTTTCAAAAACGTCAAGTTCTATTCCTAACTCTTAACGTACAATATTTTACGACTAGTTTTGCGAGGCCGTTTGGTCATATTTCACAAGTTATAAAAAGGGTTATTTTGCGACGAAAACATTATATTAACCGATAAAACACCAAACAAGGATCATAGAGTATCGTTTCAACATATTTACACGAAAAGTAGTTCATAACTTGCCGAGACGTCAAAAATGTAGTTTTCGACGATAAACGTTATTTTCAAAACTAACGAGTGGTATCGTTAACATACGTAATTGCATGAGTAGAATCATTTCATTTGCTTACCTTAGATCATATCATTCACATTAGGTCGCGGTTAGAGACCGAGCCTCATTCCAGCATATTCACTACTAGTATTGTTGCTATCGCATCAGGTGAGTTTTCATAGCCCCTACTTTTATACGTTTTGAACTTTTGGGGGAGATACATGCTTAAATTACTTTTCTCGTTTATCAAATACGCTTTGCATTGGTATGCAAGACATCTAATACGCTTTGCATTGGTATGCAAGACATCTAATACGCTTTGCATTGGTATGCAAGACATCTAATACGCTTTGCATTGGTATGCAAGACATCTAATACGCTTTGCATTGGTATGCAAGACATCTAATACGCTTTGCATTGGTATGCAAGTCATCTAATACGTTTTGCATTGGTATGCAAGTCATCTATTACGTTTTGCATTGGTATGCAAGACATCTATTACATTGTGCATTGGTATGCAAGTCATCTATCCTAGACATACTATGTTAGCATTGGGTTGTAAACACACAGGTTGCAAGTCTTGAATGGGCAGGGCTTGGAACTGAGTGGATTTACAATGCCTATGCTATGGAAACTTTCTTTAAACGCTTTTCAACTTATTTATAACAAACTCTATGAACTCACCAACCTCGTGTTGACACTTTAGCATGTATTTTCAGGAACCAAGCAATAGCACGCTACTGGAGGCTTTTGGCAGGGCATGGCATGGTCATAGAAGACTCTGATAAAACATTTGGGACTGCTTAACTTATTTTATGGGCAAACTTCCGCACCACTTTTCATAATGTAAATTTAACACTTTTGACTTATCAAATATATTCTAAATGATTGATGTGAAAACCGTTCTTTACACTTGTGTTATGATACCAATTGAGTTGCACCCCAAAGACATTACTTTCCGCTGCAAACCATTTTTGGGGGTGTGACACATACCCACATCACAAAGTAAGTTAAAGTCAAATAAAGTTCTCACAATGATCAAAGCAAATGAATTGAGAGCTACGTAAGTATGAAGTTTCACAGTAAAAAGATGTATGAGCATATTGGAGAAAGACGTAAAGATAACTGAGTTAAAGACTTTGATGAAGGCAAGGAGAACCAACATAAGATCACAACAACAAGAACAAAGAACAAAAAACTAAAGACGTCTCAAGCAAAGAAAGTCAAACATCAAGAAAAGAGATAAAGACGTCGGACGACCTAAGAATTGAAATGACCTACCCTTAGGGAGAGATTGTTGGGATTACGTGTAATCATTATAAAGTGTTGGTCATTTAGTATATGTATTATGTCGTAAACTATAAGGCTTGTATGTTAGTTACAAGGCCCGCTCATGAAGCAAGCCCATGAGCGGCTCATTTAGTAAACCTAGGGCAACGCCCCTTATCTTGTAAACACTATAAATGCCCCCTCCTTTGAAGGGAGAGGGTGTTGGTTCTTGTTATTTCATTTTCACTTCTCTTATACAAGTTTCGTCCATAATCTTTCTCTCTCTAACTTTCTCTCTCTAAAATATATGTCTTGTGTGATTAATATACTGACCTAACAAATTAGATGGCTCACGCTTAGTTATGTGAGCATAGATGATACAAGGTAGGCCATGACTTTGAGTCTAGCTACAAGACTCGTTAATAAAGAAAAGCGCTTCTTGGGAGGCAACCTATGTCTTATTGTTTGTTTGTTTGTTTTTATTTTGTTTGATTTCATATATATGCTCCATCATAATTGTTTATCGTTCATGTTTCGAATTTAATTTTGTGAAAATGCTTTATTTTGTTTTAACTTCATCTTAATCACATATAAAGGTATTTTACAAAAAGATAAGTGTGGGGAATATCATATTGGTTTACAAGAACGAATTCGAACATGAAAGTTAACAATTTATGATTAGCATATATATTTGTGTGTTTGTTAGAGTCAAACGCTTGTATCAAGTCACAATGAATGTTCTGCAGTTTTCAACGTTTTAATACTCAAATTTTTCCAGAAATTTTCCAAAAACAAAATGTAAAAATACTGTCAGGTAATACCTAATGGCGTCAGGGTCTACAACCCGACGGCGTCAGGCACTGTAGCAGCAGAGTTTTCCAGAATTTTGTTTTTCTGCTGGAACTTAATTTTTGAAAATTTCCAGAATTTTAAATTTCCATGAATCTATTAACATTTACTTTGCAAGCATTATATCTTACTTTGCTTTCTAGAAATTAGTTTTTATATATATAGTGTTTACCGCCGATTTTATGCGAGGTTTTGTGTTTGTTTTCTTAGTGAATTACAGGTTATACTGGACAAGAAGATAAAGATGAAGTATGATGAGCGTTTATTGCATTTATTTTCTTGGAGGAGGATTTAACCATGTTTTCACACCGTCCATGCCGAGCAAATTAGGGGAGTATTAGTTTCTTTCATCTATTTTATTTTTCCCGTTATCATAACTTTGATACTTTTCAAGAACATTGGGGACAATGTTCAATTTAAGTGTAGGGAGGGTAAAATGGGATACCTTAGCAACTATAACTTCGCTTGATATTTGTTTTGTCTTAGAGTAAATGTGTAATAAAACTAAAAGAAAAATTTGTTAGGGCAATTTTCGCACGAAATTTAAAAGTTTTTACAACATGTGGGAGTGAAACTTTAGTCTCAATAAGCGTCTCATGGATAGGAATTATATAGCTAGCACAAAAACCCTTCCACTCAAAAATTTTGACCACAAAAATGTGAGGTTCGCCTTTAGATCTTTAGGAAAAAGCATTTTCCTTTAATGCTTATGAGTGTACCGGTAGTATATAGGTTCTAAAACTTGCGTTTGTGATGCATCCTGAAATCGCTAGTGAGACTACATTCGTGTAGTTAGAATTTACTAAATGATAAGAGGCATTAGGATAACCCTTGTTTTAAACCTGTTTTATAATTACTTGACCGATAAGTCAACTTACCTGACCAACAAAGTTAAATAATTTTCCCACACCTTTGTGATGTACTCACTTTTAGTACACGATACTCCTAGTACACCCCTCATAGCCTATCTTTTGGCGGTTGTCGTGAAATTTTGGTGGATTTCAAAATATTAATGAAGAACATTATTTACAATCCACCACCAAATGTACACCCAAATCGCCTTAGCCAACCTTGTATGCACTCACCTTTAGTGCATTATTGTTACAACATATATGTTAAACACTTTGTTAATTGTCTAATTGATTACATGGTTGCTAAGTCGAGTCATATCTTGTAAATACAATTTTGGGATGATTAAGACTCATGGGTAAAAGTACTAGTTATTATGGAGTAATGGGGAAGAATTATTACCCCCATATGTACGTTAATGTTTAAGGTACTCTACGTGTTTTGATTTTCTTGATTCAGGTCGTTAGTTAGTTTTCATTCATGTCAAAGTTCAAGTGTAGGGAGGTTGCAAGATCCCTTTGATGTATTATTTTGGATGGTAGGGCAAGAGTGTATGAATATATCTATAACATATATATAACAGGTTGTGTATGACATCGTCAATGACATAGAATACCACGTCATCATATTTTTATTCCACATCATCACAATGAGTCCACGTAAGTAGTGTTATGCATTGTGAATTCGGGAATTTGTTTTTAAAAAATTTATTATCATGGATTCAAACATGGGTTTGTGAATAAGTGCAAATCACAGCTTAACCACTGCACTAACACAATGTTTTGTATTTGTTTTGCAAACTAAAATCTATAAACGCAGGGAAGGATATACACTTATTTGGGAAGCCTAATCCGAATACAATACCTATTTCAGTCTGATTCGTATGAGAGTAAGTTTGGAATTGATTCTATGATATCTTTTATCTCCAAAAATAGTTTGCATATATCTATAATTCACACAATTGCAGCCCTAATTTTTCAGTATATGTACATCATTAAGTGTGTATCTACAAACATATACGTATTTTATTGCAACTCAATTAAATATGCAGCCGCAAAGACATTCTCAAAGGCTTTCAAAGGCTAAACAAAACAAAAATTCTGAGACTTGTCTTCCAGGTATTGTGTTCTTGAATAATTTGGTTGCATATAATTTGTGTTTGTTTCATGATACAATGAACTTTCATCTAGTTGTCCAAGGAGTGAAAAGTACACCACACCATATGACAAATGGAAAAGGTCTTGAATCAGGTACTTTAATGATAAACAGTTTCGTATATGTTCTTTGCTGAAATTCTGTTACTACGTTTGTTCAATGATTTGAGATAAATGTATATTTAAAATTGCAGTGGCAAAGGCTTCGAAAAAGAAAGCTGCTACAGTGGATTCAACCATGCATCAAGAAGGTATCCATCACTGCATTTAAATTGTGTTTATCACACCTTTGATATTGACATATTTTAGTTGATTAAATTGCTTATGTGTGTCAAACAAACAAATTAATATTCTTTGTTTAACAGTCTATATCATAGTGTTAACTTTCTTATCAATATTTATATAATTGTTTCAGATTCAAGGGTTGTTAGGAAGAAAACCACTACCATGAATGACATCATGTTTGAAAGTGATACACCATCAAGTCATTCAAGAGGTATTATGTTTTAAAAGTAATTGATAGTTTACATGGCTATTAACATATTCTTAATACAATGATATTGTGTCATTCATTGATTATGTGATTTTGTTATTTACAAGACATGTTGTGCATAATTTGTATTTGTTGTTATAACAATTAGGTTACAACAGTACTAATTTTCACATTAGTACTGTTTCTTTAAACGCATCTTAACAGTGCTAAGTTTAAAATTACAATTGCACCTTAAATGTCATAGCAGTATTAACTTTCAATTATGTCGAAATTTGTGTTATGGAATTATATTGTTTTGTATTTAATATTGATTTTTAATACATTGACATTGTGTGATTGATAGTTTACGTGACTATTAACGTATTCTTAATACAATGATATTGAGTCATTCATTGATTATGTGATTTTTTTATTTACAAGACATGTTATACATAATTTGTATTTGTTGCTATAACAATTGGGTGACAACAGTACTAATTTTCACATTAGTACTGTTTCTTTAAACGTGTCTTAGCATGTTAGTACTGTTTCATCAAATTGTTATATCAGTACTGAGTTTCAATTTAATCACCTACTTTTCAACTTGGTACTGCTAAACCTTTTTTGTGATACACGCTTGAAAAAGCATATAAATAAATATATGCTTTTTAAAGCATATAAATAAAGAATATTACATTTATGTTGAAAAAGCATATAAATAAAGATTGTTTTAATTTGTAGATGGAGACGGTATAAAGAATAGATCTGTCGCAGTTAATGGGAACATGGCTGGAAGTCACACACCAATTATGCGTCCAGAATGTATGGTGTTTTTACTTTAGAGTGATGATAAAATTGATTTAATGTTTAATTTTACTCAGATATAATGTTGTGTTTTTTTCATCAGTGAGATATTCAACACCTAAAAGTAGACCAACAGATGCGAGAATGTTTGACAGTGATACACCAACAAATCATAAACAAGGTATTTGGTTTAAAATTATGTTGTTAATGGATCATACGTGTAAAACTTCAAGGACAATGAGTAACAACAGATGTACTTTAATATTTGCATCAGTTAATGGTAATACAAAGAACCTTACTGGAGTTGTTGCATCCATGATTGAGGGTGGTACATCAAAAAAACGTCAACAAGGTATTTTGGTGTAAAAGTGTTAAATGACAGTATGATTAATTATATAGTTTATTTACGTATATGTGTATTGAATACTCAGGTAACGAACTTTCAAAAAATAAGACAACTAAAGCAGTCACAACCATGTTTAGAGATGACACACCAGGTAGGAAACCACAGTGTAATATAGTTTGACATAAATCCAAATAATTTGTGTACACTTTGTATGCTGTGTAATTAATTTTCTTACTATACGTTATTCCAAACTTTGATATGGTAATGTTTGAATTACACCACTTTAATGATAAGGTCAAATGTTTTGTAAATGTTATTAGGGAAATCAACCTCAATGACAGAATCAAATAAGATTGCATACATCAGGAACCAACAAAAGGATTCGAGAAGTGCAGCATCAGGTATTATTGTTAAGAATTAATTTAGATTTCGGCTGTTATAAAATCTTGCATATAATTGTTTGAGAATAATGTATTGATTAACATACAGGAGTCGTTAATCCACGTGCAAAAGGAAATTTTGGATACCAGTCAACGTCTTTGGATACGCATTCCGACCGAGATAATGCCAAACTTGGTAATTCAAACTTTGTCTCTCTACATATATTAATTTCATTATTATTAAGTGCCTGTAACGTATTTTTAAATTTTGTCTAATAAAAAATTGAAAAATTATATAGGGTTAATGACACGGGGTGGCAGGACTTCAAAAGTTCATTCATCCAATTTAAGTAGCTCCTCAACAGGTAATTTGGATATAAATTATTGTGCCTATGTTTTTGTTAAATTTCATTATATCACAACAATAGATTCATCATTTTACAGGTGTTAGTGGATATAGAAAGAAACCCACAATGATCCATACATCTACTGGTGGATCTTCTTCATCAGGTAGTTTGTTAACAAATAATAAACATATGTTTTTTATTTTACATGGTTTGATAAATTGCCAACTGATATTATCTTTCAATATATGTAGGAATAACATCCCGTCAAAGGAAGGGCATTGGAAGCAATATGTCCAATTTTGGGAATCATTCAGAAGGTTTGGTTTGAATTTATTATTCAATATATAAAAATGGTTTTAGTTCATTTCACATGGAGACTACATGTACAATTTGACAGGACTAAACATAAATGAGCGCACAATAACACCAATTAGAGATATTAGTCCTATGGTTGTTAATATTACGATAAAAGGAAGGTGCATATCTGTTTGGCATTCCCACAAACTAAATGAAGAGCACGTCCCATACAGTCTTGATTGTGTTTTTTAAGATGAGGAGGTATATTTAATCTTCTTACTAATAATATATGGTTGTACATATTTAACAAACACACTCACACTAACAATTGTTGCAACAGTCAAATCGTATTCAAGTTTACATCAAAAAAGAGTTGATGTTTAAATTTGAGCCATTGTTGCAAGAGGGTCAATGTTATATAATTTCCAACTTTGGAGTAGCAGAAAACGGTGGAAGGTTGCCGCTGTTACCTCACATGTATAAAATTTCATTTTATAAAGGGACCGATGTTACGAGAGTTGAACACATCGATGACAACTTTATTGGCTTCATTAATGAACCATTCAGCCGCATATTAGACCCAGACTATGAGTACCATGAGCATGACTGTGTTGGTATGTATATCTAATAAACATATGTATATCGTAAATGTAAAAATGTCATTTATTTTAGTTCGATTATCCATTTTTTATTTGCAAATGTTATCGGAACTGTTGTAGCTATTGGAAATATTGTATCCGTTAATAGTGTTGGTGGTCGAAAGAATCGGAGGACAGTTGTCATAGAAGATGCCGAGTGAGTTAGCTATCTTAAATTTAATTGTAATTAAGATAAAAAAATGCATAAATGTAATCATATGTTGATAACACAATATGCAGATCTTTGAGGCTTGATGTTACCTTTTGGGACAAATGGGCGTCGCTGTGGAATGAATATGAAGACATACTTGATAAAGTTGGACACATAGACTTTCTGTTGATGATGGGGAAAGTAAAGTACTGGGATAGTAAGTTTTGTAACACTTTAAATCAATTTGCTGTACATTTGCCTCAAAACTTCATTTTATTTTGTATAACGAAATATATTTGCTCTTGCTCATGGTGCAGACAAGCCCTCTATTCATAATGCTTTATTCGGTTCAAGGATATTTATAAACAGAGATATACCCCAGTTACTGGCTTTTCGGAAAAGGTAATATCTAATATAAGTGCAATTAACCAAGAAAAAATTTTGGCCCTCTTTTTTCTCCCCAAAATCTAATGTCAGCGTGACACAGTTATGAAGAACAAGAGGGATATGATGCAAGTGGGTTCAAAATTGAAGCGTACAATCAGGCACCGCATGTTGTTAGCCCTGCAGAGTTTATGCACGGTTGTGTTAAAAAATTGGTTGGAATGATTCGTACCATTGAACCGGTCAGAAAACGTTATCGATGTTCTCATACACTATATATTAAATAATTTTATTTTATACAATAAATTAATACATTTGCGCAACTTACTTTAATATTAAATTGCAGGATACAGGTTGTGTTGTGTATGCAACCGTGCATAGCATACAATATGATGATGGTTGGGCTTATACAGGGTGCAGAACATGCAGTACTAGAGTCAAACCAATTGCATCAAAAGGGATGACAGGTTTGAAAAACAAGAATCAAATGTGGTACTGCAAAAAACATGGAGAAACATATTCAGTTGCATCTAGGTATCAAAAAAAACTATATTAACATAAATAATTCAATTTGTTGTAACAAAAAGTATTGCCCAATATTAATTTTCATTTATTTAACATTGTAGGTTCAAAATCATAGTTCGTATATTCGATGATAGTGGTTCTGCCCAGATTATTCTATTTGATAACAATGTGCATAGGATGACAAACTTTTCTGCATGGGAGATCATGCAAGAACAAGGCATGGATACAGATGAATACTTTCCGGATGAGCTTAATCAGATAATTAGAAAACAATACCTATTCAAAGTGAAATATACTGAGTTTAACCATAACAATAACAGTCATATTTATCGAGCTGAAAAAGTCACTGAAGATATTGATACAATCAATTACTTCAAGAATGGTTTCCTAGACGAAGAGGTACGATACATTACATTATTAAATAATTAAAAAAATAAAGTATGGTATAATATAACTCCTCATTTGCTGATGAAAATTTGTACATAAACATCATAGGTTTATTAGCAGTATTAAAATTCAATTTAGTACTGCTAATATAAACTTTGTTGATGCAAATAATGTTCTAAAAACGTTATTTATATCTTTCGATTACTTCACGTTTTGAGGATGACAAAATGTGAACTCACGTTACGTTAAAATTAACGCTAACAAGTTTTTAATCGGAAGATCCCGTTTCTACGCAAATCACTCTTGAAACAAGTTACAACTTGGACTAGTGATCAAAGAAGTGAATTCATGTTTTGAAAATTCACATTTTAAATGGGACAAAACATTTTTTCAAAAATACACATGACAAATTATTTTTGAAATATTAAGAAATGTTTTAATGGAAAAATAAGTTTGAAAATCACAACAGCTATTTTCCCCCCAAAATCAGCTCCAACCTTCCCCAAATAAGTTTTCACCAGAAAAGACAAAATTTGGAGCGTCCTAGTCTACCACGGCTCCACGGTACCGTTAAATTTAACGGAGCCGTGGGTCATTTAGTGGAGCCGTCCGTACCATTTTGAATTGTAACGTTCAGATTTTCTTTGCCTATAAATACCCACCTCTTTCACAGGTTTAGGCACCCTTCACACACAGAAAAATCCCTTAGTAAAACCCTCTCACACCTTTCACTTCTTAGGGTCAATTAGATTAGTTTTTCTTTGTTTCAAGAGTGATCCAATCATCCTTCAAGTGATCCTCTTCATACCTCTTCACTAGCAAGAGAAGAACACAAGTATCCAAGTTGATACAAGGTGTTGTCATCCCTCTTCATTAGCAAGAGAAGAACTCAAGTAATCAAGAAGATACTAGAGTTGTAGTTGATAGGTTTTTGTAACACTTGTTACAACCTTGTTGTATCTTAGCATACATCAAGTATACTTTTCTTTTTGTGAGTGAGAGTGAAGATCAAGTGTGATCTATAGAGATAGTGAACATCTCTTGAAGCCATTGGGCTTGTGTGATTGATCAAAAGATCAAGGGTCATTAGGTTAGTGTTAGTTGAGTAGAGTGAAGTGAGTGTTGATCATTGTGATCGTGTTGAGATCTTGGTGATCTCTTGAAGCCATTGGGCTTGTGTGTTTGGTCACGTGGACCTTGGTAGATTGGTGCTAGCTAAGATTAGCACTCGACATCTAGCTTAGTGTCGGAAATAGGATAAGCGACGTGTACGGTTTTCTCCGCCTGAAGGGAGGTTGTTGATATAGTGTTTGAAACTCTCGAGTGTGGTACTCGGGGAGTGGAGTAGGGCGAAGAAGAGCTTCGTAGCCGAACCACTATAAATCCTTTGTCTCGGTTTGATCTTTCCAACTCTACTCTTTACTTTTATTTGTTATTTTTACGTAGCTTAGTTTGTAGTTCATATTGGTGTTGTTTGATTACACATAGAGTTCGAATCAAAGTTTCCAATAGCATACTTTTAAAACAAGATTTTTAAAAGAAGTTTTTAAACCGGTAAACTATTCAACCCCCCTTCTAGTTTCCCACAATTGGTATCAAAGCCAGGTTAGTCAAGTTTTTTAAAGTATATTGTATTTTAAAGCTTGAACCGATCAATGGATTCCGACAAATATCTAGAAGGGCAATCTATGCAAAGACCACCACTTTTCGAAACCGATTGTTTTATTTATTGGAAAACAAGATTCGAAACGTATGTGAAATCAAAAGACATTGATCTTTGGCATGTTATTACCGAGGGTGACTTTCAACCTATTCAAAAGAATCCGGAAACTAAAAAGGATGAAATAGTTTCTTATGATAAACAAAGTGATGAACTAAAAAGGAAATTAGCCAAAAATAATGAGGCTAAAATGATGATTTATAATGCTTTGCCTAAAAAGGAATTTGAAAGAATTTTTATGTGTAATACGGCAAAAGACATTTGGAAAACTTTGTTAGTCACTCACCAAGGTAATAACCAAGTCAAAGAGAACAAGATAGATCTTCTTGTTCAACAATATGAACAATTCTCCATTTCGGAGGATGAGTCAATTGATAATGCTTTTGCTAGATTTAATACTATTATCACTAGTCTTAAAGCTCTTGATGAAGGTTATTCTAGTAAGAACTATGTTAGGAAGTTTCTTAGAGCTCTACATCCTAAATGGAGAGCAAAGGTCACCGCCATAGAAGAGTCAAAGGACTTGGCGGCATTGTCACTCGATGAACTTATAGGAAACTTGAAAGTTCACGAGATGATCATCAAGAAGGATTCCGACATTGTCAAAGGCAAAAGCGAGAGAGTTAGATCTCTAGCACTTAAAGCCAAGAAGGAGTCTAGTGATGAGGAATGTTCAAGTTCCGATAGTGAAGATGAAGAGTACGCACTAGCCGTTAGGAACTTTAGAAAGTTCTTTAGGAGGAAAGGTAGATTTTCTAGACAATCTCGAGATGAGAAGAAGTCATCTCAAAGAAATCATGATGAAAGAAAAGGGACAAGTGATAGGAGATGCTTTAGATGCGGAGACCCTAATCACTTCATAGGAGAATGTCCTAAGCCACCTAAATCCAACAACCAAAGAGCCTTCGTAGGAGGTTCTTGGAGTGATAGCGGTGAAGAAGAAGAGAAGAAGCCTAACGATGAAACGTGCTTAATGGCTCAAGCTTCTAACGAGGTACAATCCGACTCTTCTTATTATAGTGATAATAATTCGTCAGTAGATGATAATGAATTACATGACGAATACAACAAACTATGTGTAGTTAGCACTAAGATTTTAGGTAGAAACACAAAGCTAAAATTAAAATTAAAAGAACTAGAACTACAAATCTTAGAACTAAATGATCAAGTCAAGAGACTTGAGAAAAACAAGGAAGTAGATTTAGGATGCGGGTCATGTATTAGTCTTCAAGTAGAAAACGAAAAACTTAAAGAAAATGCTTTAAGAATCATTAGGTTTGATGAAGGAACTAAAAAGCTTAATGATATACTTGAAAATATTAGATATAGTGAACATGACCGTTCGGGTTTAGGATTTGACCCAAATCAGGCTTCTACAAGTAGTACTAAACAAGTAAAATTTGTAATGCCTGAAAAGTCCATGTCTGAAGGTGACGGCACCATTAAAGATACAGACGGCACCACTAAATTTAGTGGTACTGTGGTACCGTGTGGTGCTGAGGACAAAACTGGGTCAATTCTGAAAAGTAACTTAAGTCCTAAACCAAGTCAAGTAGTTGTAAATAGAACTAGAGTGTCTACTCCAAGTAGAGAGGAAACCAAAGGCTTTAACAAACCATTGTCATCTCCCGAACATGGATTTGTAAAGCGTGACACTAGGTCAACTACTCCTCCACCTAGAAAGGTAAACTCTCCCAAACCTCGGTCTAGAACTCCTCTACCGAGAGGTAACTTTAGAAGACAAAATCATCCAAAGTAACTTTTCCGTAACTTGGAATGATCGTCCATCACAAAGTTACTTACCATGGGAAATGTGTCCTCCATTCTCACATCCTAAACTAACGCAACAAATGCGTAGGATGTTTAACTCTAACAACTTTGGACCCATGAGATATATTAGGGACCAGATGTTTGAACATTTGTTTTGCTAGGAAAACAAGAGTGTAAATAAACTTTGGAGTACAACAAAAAGGAGTATGATGCGTTATCATGCATATCCGGTGACGCAATAGTCAAGTAGTGTTTTTCATGCTTAACATTCAACAAAGGTACCTTAGTCTTCTAGTTTTAAGAGC
Organism: Artemisia tridentata subsp. tridentata; assembly: GCA_021014915.2. NCBI lineage: Eukaryota > Viridiplantae > Streptophyta > Magnoliopsida > Asterales > Asteraceae > Artemisia > Artemisia tridentata. The sequence goes on along the minus strand of CP139501.1, from coordinate 73,475,687 downwards.
AAACACCTCAGGCACAGGTACGCTTTCTTAAAACACCCTTTGTTAGTAGTAATGTTTGGCATGAAATAGTGTAGTTAGAATCTAACATGGTAGGCACTATAACACAGAAACTCTATTCACATCTCATCATGCCAAATTCAACTTGTCCAGAAATGTTCGATGATCGCTTGAAGATCATGCGTGACAAGTTTGAATTAAGCATCGATAAGTAAATCAAGTTCCCTTCCTTGCACATTCGTAATCTTGCCTAAATGAAGTATCCCTGTAAACTTATATATACTATATGTATAAGATACATAGTTTAAGTAATAGTCTTTATTGACAATAACGCCCATATCTGCAAATGCGAAACTCACAAGAGATGAAGAAGGTGAGTGCGCGGATATAACTAGATTAGGGGCATAATAGGTAAAGTAGTTTACCTAACGGCAAGTAGGTCCATTATCATGAATAGTGTTGGCTTCGTGCCCACTTGTAAGAAGTATCCCAAAACTTCTTACATCAAAGTGTTTAATGTATCATACCATACATTAAAGATACTATACACTTGAGATTACGATATCTTGAGGAGATTGATGTAGAAAATGTTTCTATACCAACTCTGATAATGTGAGAGTTAATGTGGGTTGAAACATAATGAGTAATGTTTGTACCTTCATAGGTTAATTAACAAACATCTTGGTTCCCCAAGAAACAAACTACTCTTATTGTCACCACGACCGAAACCGAGTTCACAAGCGCCGGAAAGGCATGACAACAAACACTATAGATGAGACAACTCCCTGTGAAGAGTAGCAGTCAAGATGCCATTAGACTTGTCTGGGAACCCTATAGTTTGCTCATGAATGAAGCTCGTCGAAGTACGTCATCTCCCCGCGGAAAGACATCTCCTCCGTCATGATAACGTCGAATGAGAAATCTTTTCTTTGAAAAGTATTTCTTCTCACCTTAACCTTTACATTCTCGTCAAATGACCTCTTAATACTCCATTGGAATTATTAATGTCATTTCTCACGTCTCATCATATGACTTTTCAAGTCATTCCTCATATCCCGCTCATGACTATTTCAATATTTCTATGGAAATATTAAAGTCATCTCACACTTCCATCCTATTCTCGACTCATGACTCTTGAATATTTCATTAGAAATTTCAAGTCATTCCCTAAGCCTTATCCCATGTCTTCGTAATATTTCACTGGAAATATTAACGTCATTTCTCGCGTCTCGTCATATGACTTTTCAAGTCATTCTTCTCATCCCGCTCATGACTATTTGAATATTCCTTCGGAAATATTAAAGTCATCCGTCACGTCATGCCTCATAACCTTTCATCCCTTCTATGACTCATGAATATTTCACGGGAAATATCTAGTCATTCCTTGTGTCGCGTACTCCGACTAATTAAATATTTCATGGGAAATATTATAGTCATCCTCCTAAACACAACTCATAACTTCTATTTATTTCACGGGAAATACTAGAAGTAAATCCTCATCCAATGACATCTTAGTCAATTTCCTCGGAAACACTAAGGTCATTTCCGGTCATCCCATTTAATCATCTTTCGTCAAAAAGTTTATTAGGTATAAACTTTTTCCTCGTGTCAAAAAGTCTTACTAAATAAGTAAGATTAATCAGCCAAAAGTCAAAACAGAAGAAAAACTGGACAATCAGATATACGGCTCCACTAAAGAGCCACGGCTCCACTAATGTTTAGTGGAACCGTGGAGCCGTGCATCTAAAAAACGCACCCAGTCACTCCTTTCTTCTGCATAAACTTTCCAAACACACAAAACCTCTTCCACCTGCTGTCATAATCGAACCATAACACCATAATTCAACTAAACTCTTGCAAATCAAGATTGAGGCATTGGAATTAACAAATCCTAACCACAACATCATCAATTGTAAGTAATTTACTCTTATTTTCTTTTAATTTGAGTCTAGGGTTTGTTCTTGAGTATAAATCCGAATTGGGGATTTTCAAAATTAGTTAAACCCATGTGAAATTAAGACTAGGATTAGACAATGTAGTATTCACATGATTCCCTAAACCTAGGATTTTCAAAAACCCATTTATATTGCAAAACCTAATCCGAAATTAATCACTAAATTCGGATTATGATTGTTTATTTGTAATGGAATCATGTTTAGGATAATTAAAATTGGATTAGGAACGTTCTGCATTAAAGCTTTTCAATCTTAAAGCTTGATTAGCACCATGTTGAAGCATTTGCCAAACACCCCAATTCGATCATATTTTTGGAAAAACTTCACAAGTCTAGGATCATGAAACCTTTTTCATGCATTGTTGATGCAAATTAAAAACGTTTTTGCATGCATACATGAACTCTCAAAAATGGCTCGAAGTACATAATTGATATGTATTGATCGACATATTTGATTGAGCAAAAGTGAAGTTAGGAGCGTTTGGGTAATCTCTTTAGGATAATTTTAGAGTCGAGATTGCCGCACCTCCACATTGTTTGCATTTAGGCACACACACTAGAAGTATAATCATTAAAATGCAACGAACTAACATATACAAAAATATTTTTTTTTGTAGACGAACAATGCCTCGAAATGATTATCAAGATACCAAATCCTACATTCTTAGCACTCTTGAAAATCTAAACATTCCCGTTGAGCAAAGAGCTTATCTCGCTAAAGTCCAAAATCGATACATACACGAAGGACGTGTAGTCGATGCTCTCTATGTCATGACAGACAACATTAATGCCTGTTTCCCTTCTATCGAGTTCGATTGTTTATACAAAATAAACGATCAAGTCTGTCCCCGTTTCATTCTCGAGTTCTATAGTCGTGTCCGTACATACACCGATCTTGACGGAAACGTCTTCCTTGATTTTTGGATTCGACACCAAAATATCATATTGTCTGTCACCGAGATTGGTCACATTCTAGGTATTCCCTCTTATGGTCAGTGTGCATTCACTAAAGACCATTGTCTAGAGTCTCTTTACTACAATCTTGAGAACGAAGGTGCCTATTGTACCGAAGTTCCCGACATTGAAGTAATTAAACAAGTAATTCAAATCCCTCGAGTCACCAACACGTATCAAAAACGTGATGGTTCCATCGTATACCTCGACCCAAACAAAATCTACCTTAAAGAGCTCCGTCCTGATATTAGAAATTGGGAACTTCTTCTGCGTGAAAACGCGTTAAGCCTAGCAGGCAACCGTGATCACGTTCCGGCAAGTCTTGCCCACATGCTCTACTGTCTTAGCATCGAGGAACCTTACAACCTCGCATACTACATGGTCAAACGGATGGCCAGTATTCATCGTCGTTCCGATGAGCTCATGCCATACGGCATGTTGCTTACTCGTTTATTCAGGTGGGTTATGCAAACCTACCCATCTCTAAATGATGTCGACTATGTCCTAGTCAATCCGATTATGAAACCTCTTGGTGGACCACGACGTCGCACAAAGCAACGTAAGGACAAAGGGTCCAAGCGTGGTCGTAAATCCACTTCCGACATTCCTCTCTCATCCTCTTCCTTCGGTCACGAATCATCATCTGAACCCATGGATGAGGACGATGATGAGGTGAACGAAGAAGGAACGTCTAGTTCTCAAATCCCTTCTCCCGACACCTACTTTCGTAACCTTGATACCTCATCATTTCGACGTACAACCGACGCCGAAAACGGGATGGTCAACCTATCCTACATGATGAGAAGGCAAACTACAATGTACAATAGACAAGTGGAGATGCATGAGCAAACTTTCGGGGGTTTCAAGTCTATTGGGAAGACTCTAAAAGGGCTTGGGAACAAAATTAAGAAGTTGGGGAAAAGAAAGGATTAGATGGAAATAACTTAAGTAGTATTATCTATATAAGTATTATGCTTAAAATACTACTAATAGTTTGTGGCATTGTTGCCTAATACATTAACTTGCTTGATGTGTTTCCTTTGAACATGATTAATTCTATTGGTAATTAATCCTCTTGTTAGTTTATCTTACCTAAATCATGCATGTTAGTTTATTTTATTACATGCACTAGATGTTAAAAATGCTTGAATTCATGCATGCTTAATAGTTGCCTAAATACATAGATGATCACATGATCATGTTAGTTGCTAGTTGAAACTAGCTTTAGGAATTCTATGTGTTTAGTAATTTGAGGCTTTGAGATTTGCAGCCAATGGATTCCCCAGAAATTTCCCCATTTAGGCTGCCTAAAACCTGCAGACCTGAAAAGAAGGTCAAAAGAGCCCACGGCTCCATTAAATAGGCCACGGCTCCACTAAATTTAGTGGTGCCGTAGAACCTTTAATGGTGCCGTGCCTCTGGAAGACGAAAACTGCTATTCTCTTCCACTTTTTGACTATCTTTTCCAGAAAATCTGCAACCAAAACCTAATTCCCATGCACCCAAATCCCCAAATCAAACATTTCAAACTTGCATGCTTATGTTTTGGCTATTTAAGCTAACATTATGCATTGCCATCCTTACATCCATCCTTACACCTTCACACTCACCATATCACAATCATGGGATCAAGGGTATTCAAGAAACAAAAATTCTACATCAAACCAACAAATGAAACCACTCAAATTGATCAATGGATCAAGAGTACTCACACATCACAAATCTCACCAAACACCAAAGAGACAATTTTCATTGATCTCACCTTGGATGATGATGATGATACACACACACCCATAGCCTCAACCAAATCATCATCTTCTTTCACTACACCCCATGCTCCATCCAAGGCAACATCAACCAAACCAACATCCTCATCCTCCACAACAAGAATCAACACACACTCATCTCCACCTAGTCCCATTCACCCTTTAACCCTAACACTTAACTCATCACCATCAACTTCCCTTGAATTGGGAACTCACACAACACCCTCATCTCTTTCAGCATCACCACAACCTCTAACTCTCACCCTCACCCTTTCACCAAACACTCCCTTTGAATTTGGGAGCAACATATCATCACCTTCACTATCACCATCACCTCAACCCTTAATGGGTTATCCAATCATGTATCCCCTTCACTCACACACCTTGAGTTGCCCTTGTTGCAACTACAACCTTGAACTCATCATGAACCTTAGAGATGAGCTTAGCTTTAGGTTTTCATATCTAGAACACCTTCTCACACCACCCATAGGACCCATCATCCTTCCACCACCTCCACCACATAATAGCCCAAACTAAACATGGTTATGTTTAGTTCCTCAAAATAAATGACTAGGAACCCTTTTGAAGTTGGAAGCAAATCTAGAAGCCTCATGTTACTTTAGTAGTTTATGTGTCTTCTTGTTAGTTTAATTTGCTTTCCTATTGTAGTCATACTTATGTATGACATTTATTTCATATTTATGTAATGGGCTTTTCATTTTGGTTTCTTAGCCATAATTTTTCTTGTGGTTGGTTATTTGTCACAAATGTGCTACTTGTTAGATATTGTATATTTGTTGTCTAACTTTGTTTTGTAGCACGATCCATTGCTCGATTCCTTTGTGTTCTCCAAATGAGGGGGAGTACACATCAAGGGGGAGCCTTAACTACCTTTTTGATTTGACAAAAAGGGGGAGAAATGGGAGTAAACTCATTAAAAACTTGTTAAAACTAATTTTAACCTAAAATGAGTTTATATTTTGTCATCATCAAAAAGGGGGAGATTGTTGATGCAAATAATGTTCTAAAAACGTTATTTATATCTTTCGATTACTTCACGTTTTGAGGATGACAAAATGTGAACTCACGTTACGTTAAAATTAACGCTAACAAGTTTTTAATCGGAAGATCCCGTTTCTACGCAAATCACTCTTGAACAAAGTTACAACTTGGACTAGTGATCAAAGAAGTGAATTCATGTTTTGAAAATTCACATTTTAAATGGGACAAAACATTTTTTCAAAAATACACATGACAAATTATTTTTGAAATATTAAGAAATGTTTTAATGGAAAAATAAGTTTGAAAATCACAACAGCTATTTTTCCCCCCAAAATCAGCTCCAACCTTCCCCAAATAAGTTTTCACCAGAAAAGACAAAATTTGGAGCGTCCTAGTCTACCACGGCTCCACGGTACCGTTAAATTTAACGGAGCCGTGGGTCATTTAGTGGAGCCGTCCGTACCATTTTGAATTGTAACGTTCAGATTTTCTTTGCCTATAAATACCCACCTCTTTCACAGGTTTAGGCACCCTTCACACACAGAAAAATCCCTTAGTAAAACCCTCTCACACCTTTCACTTCTTAGGGTCAATTAGATTAGTTTTTCTTTGTTTCAAGAGTGATCCAATCATCCTTCAAGTGATCCTCTTCATACCTCTTCACTAGCAAGAGAAGAACACAAGTATCCAAGTTGATACAAGGTGTTGTCATCCCTCTTCATTAGCAAGAGAAGAACTCAAGTAATCAAGAAGATACTAGAGTTGTAGTTGATAGGTTTTTGTAACACTTGTTACAACCTTGTTGTATCTTAGCATACATCAAGTATACTTTTCTTTTTGTGAGTGAGAGTGAAGATCAAGTGTGATCTATAGAGATAGTGAACATCTCTTGAAGCCATTGGGCTTGTGTGATTGATCAAGAAGATCAAGGGTCATTAGGTTAGTGTTAGTTGAGTAGAGTGAAGTGAGTGTTGATCATTGTGATCGTGTTGAGATCTTGGTGATCTCTTGAAGCCATTGGGCTTGTGTGTTTGGTCACGTGGACCTTGGTAGATTGGTGCTAGCTAAGATTAGCACTCGACATCTAGCTTAGTGTCGGAAATAGGATAAGCGACGTGTACGGTTTTCTCCGCCTGAAGGGAGGTTGTTGATATAGTGTTTGAAACTCTCGAGTGTGGTACTCGGGGAGTGGAGTAGGGCGAAGAAGAGCTTCGTAGCCGAACCACTATAAATCCTCTGTCTCGGTTTGATCTTTCCAACTCTACTCTTTACTTTTATTTGTTATTTTTACGTAGCTTAGTTTGTAGTTCATATTGGTGTTGTTTGATTACACATAGAGTTCGAATCAAAGTTTCCAATAGCATACTTTTAAAACAAGATTTTTAAAAGAAGTTTTTAAACCGGTAAACTATTCAACCCCCCTTCTAGTTTCCCACAAACTTAGTATTGTTGAATCTTTCTATTAACACAAGATTTAAAAATATGTATGCTGTTCATATTACCGTTTGTGTTATTTTATATGTTCAATTAAAAAACAGGGTAATGAAGATGGACTTGAAGAGGATGCATATGAACTACATGAATCTGAAGATGAAGATCAAAATGTTGAGAAAGCCGTGTATGATTCTGAAAATGAACTGCAGGAAATGCGGGAAGACCTTGATGATTTTGATGCTGATGCTGAAGTACTTGGAGTAGATATGGACGGTTCCGAAGCAGGAAAAGAAGGAATTGTAGAAGACCCGGACAATTCTGAAGTTGATGAACAAGAACGCGGAGAAGACCTGGGTTTTCCCGAAGCTGGTAAAGAAGTAATTGATGGAGACCTACGTGGTACTGAAGGTGAACAACATGTTATTGGTGATCAATTGCATGATTCCGAAGACATTTTACATGATGATGAACATGAGTTACAAAAATCAATATGTGTGAATAAGGTATTATTTACTATACGTTGATATAAGTCTAACCACTATTCGTGTTTGAAGATAAATAGACTAATAGATGTTATTTAAATTTATTAAACATCATAGGTTTCGACAAGATGGTTTTGACTCCACATCTTGGAACACTAATGCACTAATCATTAGTCTATTGAAAACATATACCACACAACAAAGTAAATTATTGTAATTAATTTTAACCTTTTTTGTAGGATGAAGCATCTAACATTTTTGGGAGAGATAGGAAGAGACAACGTGAAATGATTTGTGGAGAAGATAATGAAGCACAAGAAAACTCCCCAACAAAGAGGCTGGTGTCAGAAAATTTGGAGAACGATGAATGAAAAAACTCGAAATTCGATGTGTTTGCTGTTATTTGAAAAAATAGTTTTTTTGAACACCATATTTGAATTGAACAATGTTTTTTATTATGAATTCTGTTAGACAGTTTATACCATATGTTTGATTGATTTTTGGATAGTTTGTTACACAGTTTATACTACATGTTTGTTTAATTATTGAATAGGTTGTTATTTTTACAAAAATAATTATAAACATAAAATATACAGATTTATGCTGCTGGTGTCAGTGGTTATCAAACTACTCCAATTTGGAATAAGCAAAAACAAAACAATACATACATATACAACACATCTGATGATGATGTTGATTTACATGATACTGATGATGAGGTATTATATAAAATTTTAATCACGTGCTATTTTGCATTGTAGTGCAGGTAAAAAATTATTGTTTTTTTATTTTATGCATTGCTCAGGTTGTTTGTTTGAAACACAACAGCCTGAGATTGTCAAAGGCGAAATCAGAAATTGGTAAAAATACATGCAATCTTAATTATTTTGGATATAAATCTGCTAATCGGGTATTTTTATTAAATTTCGATGCTATGAATCAAAAAGCCTAAATATGTGCATCGAGAAGGTATCGTGCATTTAAATTGTGTTTATCGTATATTTACATCTTTTAGTTAATTAAATTGATTGTGTGTGTCAAACAAACAAACTAATATCGATATTTGATAACAAACAAAAATATGTTTGTCTCAATAATCATATATAACACAAGTAGCACAAAAGCATAAGCAACATTATCCATTCTACTTGGCAACACTAACTAATAACATCAAACAGTAATAACTTCTATACCGAACAATACTAAATATCTAAGTATCCGCGATAATCGTAACATGTCTGTATTAAAACCAAACAACCAGTATTAATCAACTATATATCCAAACAAGTGTATCATTGATTCACGATATATCATAAAATTTTAAACAAGTTAGAAAGATACCATCATATTATTTTAAATAAAAGAATTATTATCTTTTAATATAATTTATTAATTATTTTGTATTTTTAAAATCACATGAAAAATAAATTCTCTTTAACAGATGAATGTTTGAGAGTGGCATACCTGGAAGTAGATCTAAAAGTCATGGTTGAGACTCCATACTGCTATGGTAAAAAAATTTCAAAAGGTTCGTACTGTCACTTAAAAGTTTAGTACTGGTAAGAATATATTTGTACTGCTAGATAGACTTAAAATATCCGTTGAGGACTTTGTTGATATTATTATTAATATTTATTTATCTTTAAGGGGTTACTTTTTGTTTATACTGAATAACTTTCGAGATGCAGTTAATACATATGTTACCCTTTATCATACAGTAAAAAAATAAATGTAAATTATAGACTTAATAAAAACTTTAATAAAATTAAAAAGACTGATCATTGATTAGTTATTTCCATTACGTAGCATCATAGTATTTGCAACCAAAAAAAAATAATAAATAAAAATAAGATAAAATAAAATCCATAAAAACATCTTAAACATCTTCCGAGTATGTTTCAATCTCCATCTGTTCCACATGAGCTTCCTTCTCATCGATTCCTTCGCGAGCCAACACCAGTAATTGAGACATTAAATCAAGTTTTCGATGATCTCTCATGTGAGTTTCAAGCAAGCAATCATATCCAGTTGTAGCAACCCCATGAAAAGGGCCAAACGAATCAGCCTCATTGATGGTTTGTTCACATTTTTTGATCTTAGCCCTCAGCTGCGTACATTCGTCCCCAATCCGGATGAGAAATCCCTCCTCTTCTGTTATGTCTTGGAAGAACAAAAACTTAAATGCATCCGATAGGTTGTCTGAACCACATGCTGCTTTCAACTCATTAATGTTTGGGGTAGCTGCCATTGATCAAATATTTAGTTGTTTTACCTTGCTCTTTTAGCTAACAATGAATGTATCACAATTTAGCATAAATTATGAATAGATAACTTATAGAAAAATTAAAATATTGGTATATTCGGTTTCTATAAATATGTACAAAATAAAGTCTACAATTATGTTCAAAATATATATGTAATCTAAAATATATATGTAATCTATATCTATATTAAAAATATAATGTATAACAAATCGAATCCTAAAATATATCCACCTACGTGTTATATAAATAACGGAATTCGGTATGTATTGTTCAATCCTAAAATACGATTACTTTTATCAAAAAACAATAACAATGGTGAAGGCAAAGGCATCGAAGGTATTCATGTTTTAATCAAAATTAGTATATTGATTATGTGCTAAGTTAAACTAACTGTTTATAATATCAAATAGTAAGACTCTTTTATGTTAATTATATGCAGGAAAACAAAAAAGCATTAGCCAAAACCAACTCTAACCACTCAAACCATAATGATGGTTTCACAAAATATAATCAACCTATTGTTATATCTGACGATGAAGAGGTATCACTAATATGGTAAATTAGTATTATGTAAACCTCATCAATAAGAAAGTCTAAATATCTTTCTAATTTTTGCAGGTTGTTCCATCAGATGATGAGGTATTATAACATAAATATGTTTATTATTGTTGTCATTTACTTTGTGTTAGATTTGCAAAATTAATTGTAAACATAAAATATACAGATTTATGCTGCTGGTGTCAATGGTTATCAAACTATTCCAATTTGGAATAACCAAAATCAAAACAATGTATATGTATACAACACGTCTGATGATGATGTTGATTTACATGATACTGATAATGAGGTATTATATAAAATTTTAATTACACGCTATCTTGCATTGTAGTGCAAGTAAAAAATTATTGGTTTTTAATTTTTTATGCATTGCTTAGGTTGTTTGTTTGACACACAACAGTCGGAGATTGTCAAAGGCAAAATCAGAAACTGATAAAGATACATGCAATATTGATTATTCTGAATATAAATCTGCTGATAAGGTATTTTTAATAAATTTTGATAATATTTTATTATGTGAGAGTCATGAATCAAAAAATCTAAATACCTTTCTAATATCTGCAGTCTGTTCCAGTTACACCTAAACGATGTAGGCTGACTAAAGACAACAAGTTAGTCAGCAACAAAATTTTTGATGTTAGTTCATCAGACGATGAAAAGGTGAAAAAAAAATATATGACAATGTAGAGCTATAAAAAATAATTGTAATTCATATTATGTAATACTTATCAATAAAAAAAAACTAACTAAGTTTGTGATAATTGCAGCCTATCCCAGTTATACGTAAACGCCGTAGGTTGACTAAAAACGGGAATTCAGTCAACAAGATAGATATTGATCTGATTTCATCAGACGATGAAAATACATGATCAGACAAAATTGTAGATCTAACTTCGTCTGATGATGAAAAGGCACAATCAACGGTTGTGAAAATTCTGGATGCTAATCATCTTGGGGAAAAAAACACGATGGTAATAATTTACAATTGCACATTATATTTTTATAAAACATACATACTGTACGCAAATCAATGTTCATACTTATTGTTAGTGTAAGATTTAAGCTATTCCAAACAATCCTCATAGTCTACATAATAAGCTAAACCAAACAGTCCTGCTAATCCCATGTAATTAAGCCACCATAGACAACAATATAAATCAAACAGTCCCGATAACAGATAATTTGTTAGTAAGTACTAACTTTGTTTTTGTTTGTAGAACCCCGCTATCCCACGGGTTCTTGCTGCCGATGAAGAACCAAATGCGTTAACGTGTTCAAAAACAACACAAGATTTTGTAGTATCAAATCGACCAAAGTATATGCTCTATGATGAAAATACAGATGACGAACACGAGAACAACAACAGCGTATCTGAAGAAGGTGTGTGGGTTAATATCAATGATCTAGACTATCCTTTCTATGATTTAGTCGTCTACAAACCCAAGTATACTAATCTTGATAAAGTTATCATTGATGAATCTTCAACAGGTTATTTGTTAAAAAGTAGTTGCATGTACAATTTTGTGTCTGAGTGGTGTTTAGAAAACTCAAATTTGAACTTATATATATATATATATATATATATATATATATATATATATATATATATATATATATATATATATATATATATATATATATATATATATATATATATATTTTAATTATTATTTTTATTTATTTTTATTTTTTAAAAACATTAATAGGTGAAGAATATCATAATAATGTTGGACAAGGCAAAGATGCACCCATGGACGAGAAATATGAAAGCGAGCTTTTGATGTGGGATGACATGGTTGATGTTGATGGTAGAGTGCGCGGAACACATGTTTCTAACAGCTACATCGATGACGAAGTATGGGAAGTCGATTCGGATGCATATAGTGTTAGATATGTATCTTCTGGCGATGATATAGCAAGTTTTATTAATGACGGCTCAACTGATTATGAAACTACCAACGATGAGAATAGTGATGACGATTTTTGATCAAGCATGCGATGAATCTCAAAAGCGGCAGGTATTAAGCGGGATGCTGGGATTGAGTGATGAGAGTAGGAGATTTTAGTGGACTGACCCAACCTTAGTTTTCCTTGTCATCTGAATTTAGTTTGAGATTTATGTTTTGGTTATTTCATTTCGTTTTAGAATTTGAATTGATTTTTATTTCTTAGAAGTCATTTGTCATAATGTGACATGCATACAAAATTGATACCATGCCCACAATCCTTTATGAAATATAACCATTTTAACTGATACTTCTATTCAGCTGTTAAAAAACTTTAGACGTGATAAGTTTAAATGATCATAGTCAGAAGTAATAACGTCCAGATTAGTATTGTTCCTACCATAACCAGCAGTACTAACATTCAAATTGGTACTGGTCCTAAGCGGTTATTAAAATAAAATACTCATCAAAAACTTTTTTAATTTAGCTAATTGCAAAAGGAATATATCCAATACATATTTAAAAACAAATATACGGATATTCTAAGAAAAATTACGGCCATATAAATTTGTGTTTATAAGTATAAATTATTTATACATGATTTCGTAGAGATATTTACCAATCATATACTAAGTATAAAGTAATCATAGCATCGTTTTTTGAATTAGAATTTCGACCAAAACATTTATTTATTATTAGATAACTACAAATATAAAATATCGGTAAGATATATATATATATATATATATATATATATATATATATATATATATATATATATATATATATATATATATTTAAAAAAAAGTATACATATATTTAAGAAATTATACATCCCTATAAAATAGTTTTTATAAGTATGAATTATTTATATTTGATTTCGTTTAGATACTTACCAAACATATATAAAGTTCATATGTACCAAACTTGGGTAACAGTATAATTTTAAAGTTCATCTTTTTGCATGTGATATCACAAAGCAAATCATTGATTCAACAATGGAAAACAGTGCCAACGACATACGTATCCGGCGTAGGGGCAGACCTAAAAAAAAAGATATACAACAAGGTTAGACAAATAATCCATTTTTTGGTTTCGTATTAATAATTATTAAACAAGGAACTGTTTATACAAATTACTATATTTTGTTTTGAAGATAAAGTAACAGCAGTACCTCAAGCCGTAGCTGATGCTCACAAAGGAACACCTGTTTGCAAACATATAACACCTGCGACAGCTCCAGAAAAGGGAAGTCATAGCGTTCAACAAAGCGAATCACGTCAGTCAATTGAATAAACATACATATCTTTATTGACACAAACATGTGATAATAGTTTAGCTGTTTAAAATCATATTAGTTATTAACAATTTAATTGTTGGTCCTAAATAGCATAGCCGAATTTACAGTATTTTGGCATTAGCGCTTTTATGATCTTAACAATTTTGTTATGTTATATTTTTCACAGAGTTAAACGATTTTCGACTCCGCAAAAGTGGGAGACCTCCAACAACAATACTTCCACAATGGATGAATGTGGATACAAGTATTGAATACGTCAATAAAAAACCTAGGCCAAGGGGACGTCCTTTCAATAACGTAACCCACCAATGTAAGGAAATCAATGCATCATAAACACGCGCATGTTAATTTGTTTTTTTGATATTTTCCATATTGAGCTTAATAATATCAATAACAGAAACACCTGTGAGCATTGATCATAACCAATCCGGTGCACATTCTTCTAAAAGCAATTCAGAAAGGCTTAAGCAAAAAACAAAAGTAGTTACACAAAAGACATCCCATCAATCACAATTTAGTGATACACGTTTGGCAGACGAGGATGTTATAGAAAATGATAACTTCGTTGGAATATCAAACGGTACACAGACTATATATTTCATTAACACAATTGTTCAGCACAATTTCTTGGCATGTATTTATAAATTATTTATGCTTTAACACTATATAGCTGTACATATTACATTGACCATGGAGATCCAATTTACAAATGCGGTTCTTGTGACGCACTATTATGGCGAGCTGAAAGTATGGCAGGACATACAAATTCTAATTCAGAGTCATATTCACTCTGTTGTGGGAGAGGAAAGGTGAAATTGGGAAATGAAATACTTAATCCACCAAAGATGTTGATGGAGCTTATCAGTGGAAAACATCCAAAATGCGATACATTCCTTGAAAATATCAGACGCTACAATTCAATGTTTGCATTCACATCAATGGGTGCTAGGCAAGACACGTCAGTAAATAAAGGATATGGTGCATATTGTTACAGAATACAAGGTGAAAATTACCACTTAATGGGTTCATTATTGCCAAATGAAGGTGAACCTCCAATGTTTGCACAACTATATATTTACGATTCTGACAATGAAATCCAAAAAAGGATAAATTGTTTCAGGTATGGTGCCAAATCTTATGATGTAATATTAAATGTAACAATTCGCATTTTCAGGTTAGTTTCTATTCCCGAAAATTTTACTATTCATGTACTATTCATTTTTACTATTCACTTGTACTATTCATTCCCGAAATTTTTATTTCATATTCTCGTGAGATAAATCATTTCTATGACAAAATAAAAGTTTGACGCTGGTCGGGTCATTTTCGCAAAAGTTAAAAAGAAATTATACGTTTGGTTTAAACGTCGTTTAAACATCCCGCGCATAACGAAAACAAACTGCGACAATTTTCCTCGCATCAGATTTATGTTTGGTACACTCACAATTAATTATGGAATTTTTAAAAATAAAAAATTCTAAGTTAAAATGTCACCAAATAAGCCTCGTGTCTTACAAAACAGAAATTGCGTTTTAAGCACTTTCACTTATCCGCAACCTTAGCCTTCACCTGCACCATATTTTCTAAGGCATTTAGAAGCTTTTATATTATTGGAAAAGTCAACATATTTTCCCTCCTCCTTTGATCAAAAATCATTCATTGATTATGTAAATCATTCCTTGATTTTTAACACTTTCGATTTTACGTCTAAAGGATATTTAGCACCAACCGACACTAGACTAAGCCTAGCCTAGACATCTTAAGTCTTTTAAGTTCATTATAATCATATTAGAAAAGTTACATATTACTTTTATCAGTTTTACGCAACTTTTGTACGTTTTACGTTTAACACGTTTTAAACCTACGTTTCCAGCGTTATCAGCGTTTTCGCGACCCATTAAACTTATCACTAATTTTTATAAGATAATAATGAGTATATTGACAAGTTTAATCATTCCTACAAGTTTCATATTTTTACGATACCCGATTTTACATTTCGTGATTTAAATACATAAAGTTAGCAATTACCGGGACAAAACTGACTCCGTAAAAGCAAGATAATGCAAGAAACATATCAAGCTTCTCATGAAAGCTTCATGAAGCTTATCAAGGAAGGAACTAAAGGATTTTTGGCTTGATCCTAGCCATTGATTCATTATATGTTTACATGTGTAAATATTTATTTACTAAACTATCCTAAATTTTTCCTATAAATACTAGCCAAATCCTTCATTTAAACTTGCACCACATCTTCTTATATCTTCAAAGTCCTAAAACCTAAGGCACTTCTCTTATATTTCATAAGAAAGTTGATAAGTTCTTGAGAAAGAACTAGCTTTTGATCTTGTTATCTTCAAGTTTTCAAGAAAGAGGCGTTATAATCTTCAAATAATCTCAAGTCTCCAAAAAGACTTGTTATTATCTTCAAATCACTTCGAGTTTCCAAAAAGACATCGTTATAATCTTAATTTGGTTTCGGGTATTTAAGGATTCCAAGGGAGGAATTGTTCCGGTTCTTGTTCTTAGGTCCTTTATTTCCTTTCTTAAGTGAAAGCCAAAAGTTGTAAGAAAACTATCAACCACTCTTGCTCAATATCAATTATATGTTTCTTACCATTATTTCATGCTATATATGGTTCTTATATTATGTTCATGATTTAAATACTTATGGACTTTGTTAAGTTTATTTATTGTATTTATAAACTCTTAATGTGTCATATAATCAAGTAAGCAAAATATATTTTCTATCAAATACTACAACACTAGGGAACTTTGTGTGAGGGGCTTCATTTGGGTAAATGGATCGACGAGTTATGGATTTACGAGTTAAAGTGTCCTGGCTCCTCGAACGTTTACTACATGACCTCTGAATTACGATGGCCCGAACGGTAGTACGAGATATACAAGCGAAAAATGTTTCATAAACCATCTTTATAAAACAACCTACTTGACACACTAAGTACTACATCATGAACAAGAATGCAAGGCATATATAGGCACGTCTTTGTATTCTTAGACATTATTCCAAACCTAAGTCGCAACGTTCTATTGTAGGTTGCACTTAAAGAATTCCCGACTTATCCATCGAACTCATTTAAGCACCATAATAGCATCCAACTCACGGTGAGTTCCATAGCCCCTACTTTTAAACGTTTTGAATTACTTTTGGGGGAGATACATGATCAACTACTTGCTTTTACTTTCACAAGTACTCTTAACTTTTACATATTACTGTGAGTTCCATAGCCCCTACTTTTAAACGTTTTGAATTACTTTTGGGGGAGATACAAGCTCAACTACTTGCTTTTACTTTCACAAGTACTCTTAACTTTTACATATTACTGTGAGTTCATAACCCCACTTTTCATTACTTAATTGTTTTACAAACCCTTGGGGGGGATACATGCTATTTTAACCGAACACAATGCTTTGAAATTATATACTATCTGATTGTTTTATTATCACTAAGTACCATCATTGCCACTCAAAGTCCCCATATCATGAACCATTTAATCACTAGGATAGTGAGCGCGAATATTGTGAATAGGCCTATTGGGATTGACGAATCCCGTTTGTATTGACTGGGTCCGGTAATCAAACGCACTATATTTGAGTCTTAGGTATTTGGCAAAGTACCTACAGGGGCAATCAGCCGATCGATATTGGCACACGTTAACGTATTGGTTACATGAGATTAGTGAATAATAATTGTTTTTCTATGAATGTGAGACTAATTACCTCACATCAACTTTCGGGTGTATAACAACGTAACCCACTTTCTTGGAAACTTGACATATTGTGTTCAACTACATAAACAAACTCTATGAATATCACTCAACCTTTGTGTTGACAGTTTTAAGCATGTATTTCAGGTGCATAATGATCAAGGATGGCACGGAGGGGCACAGACTAAATCAAGAAGGCTATAACATATTTTATCATTCAAAAAGACATCAAATGACTTTATATTGATGTACTTTGTAAACATGGAACCTTATGGGACCTCATTTTGTAAACTCTGATATTTATATAATTTGAATGATAAATCTTTTAAAAATGACTCAGTTAGAGATCGTTTTCTATTATTATGACTGTTGTACCGTCGAGTAACACCCAGTTTGAATTCCGCTGCATATCACGAAATTGGGGGTGTTAAAGATTGGTACCAGAGCCATGGTTATAGAGAAACGGGTCTAATTGAGACCTAAACTATAACCACCTTTACAAACAAAAACATTTTATAGCCTTCCTCTCTTCGTGCCTTCCATCCTCCAGACGATTATGTGACT
The DNA here is from genome assembly GCA_021014915.2 of Artemisia tridentata subsp. tridentata. NCBI lineage: Eukaryota > Viridiplantae > Streptophyta > Magnoliopsida > Asterales > Asteraceae > Artemisia > Artemisia tridentata. The sequence continues at coordinate 73,457,741 of CP139501.1, read as the reverse complement.
TTTAGGCATGTTATGCTACACGAATATCTAGTATATTGATATATACACACACGACACACTTTCGATCATTTTATATGAACGATGTACTAAATATATCTGCGTATGCCTATTCTAGGGCATTATGGCACAACCACATTTCTTCAATCATGTACCTACTCATATATTAGCAATGGGTTGTAAACACACAGGTTGCAAGTCTTGTATGGTTGGGACTTGGGACTGAGTGGATTTACAATGCCTTTGCAGTGGAAACTTTCTCAAGACATTGTAACTGATTACAATGATCTCTCTATTATTTCCAAGACATTGTGAGTTACACAATGGTCTTCATTATTTCCAAGACATTGTGAGTTACACAATGGTCTTCATTATTTCCAAGACGTTGTGAGTTACACAATGGTCTTCATTATTTCCAAGACGTTGTGAGTTGCACAATGGTCTTCATTATTTCCAAGACATTGTGAGTTACACAATGGTCTTCATTATTTCCAAGACATTGTGAGTTACACAATGGTCTCTGTTATTTCTTAGACATTTTAAGTTGCACAAATGGTCTATCCTATTCCTCAAGCATCGTAAGTCCTGCAGTGGTCTCTGTTACATCCTCAGACACTGTGAGTGATACAGTGGTCTCAATTACATCCATAGACACTGTAAATAAAACAGCGGTCTCATTTACTCCCAGACATTGTGAGTTGCACAATCGTCTCCCCTATTCTCAAACCATGTACTCACCAACTACTTTAAACACCAAGGATCATAAAACTACTTGACTAAACCGAACATCACATTATTGGTCCTTAATTATCCATAGCCTAATTACCTATGTCTAATTAGGGAGAGATCATGTTATGTTGGGAGCAGTCACTTGTATGTTTTATGAAAAACAAACTTTTCACTTATATCCTTATTGTAGACATCATGTCTGTACCTCCATCACCCAATCACATTTCCACTATGCCCGCTCACTTACCATTCCTTCCCGAACTCAATGATTCCTATCTTGAAGCACTTGATTATGACAATGAGGAAGAACCTTATAAGGATTTAGTCAGTAACCAAGAGGACCAGATACGTCAGAAAGACCCCACGTCTTCTTATCAACGATGCTTCTACTCCTAACACAAATTGATCTCCAGGACGGAGCTCTCTTAAGGGGTGGAGACTGTAACAATTCGCATTTTCAGGTTAATTTCTATTCCCGAAAATTTTACTATTCATGTTACTATTCATTTTTACTATTCACTTGCACTATTCATTCCCGAAATTTTTATTTCATATCGAAATTTTTATTTCATATTCTCGTGAGATAAATCATTTCTATGACAAAATAAAAGTTTGACGCTGGTCGGGTCATTTTCGAAAAAGTTATTAAGAAATTATACGTTTGGTTTAAACGTCGTTTAAACATCCCGCGCATAACGAAAACCAACTGCGACAATTTTCCTTGCATCAGATTTATGTTTGGTACACTCACAAATAATTATGGAATTTTTAAAAATTAAAAATTCTAAGTTAAAATGTCACCAAATAAGCCTCGTGTCTTACAAAACAGAAATTGCGTTTTAAGCACTTTCACTTATCCGCAACCTTAGCCTTCACCTGCACCATATTTTCTAAGGCATTTAGAAGCTTTTATATTATTGGAAAAGTCAACATATTTTCCCTCCTCCTTTGACCAAAAATCATTCGTTGATTATGTAAATCATTCCTTGATTTTTAACACTTTCGGTTTTACGTCTAAAGGACATTTAGCACCAACCGACACTAGACTAAGCCTAGCCTAGACATCTTAAGTCTTTTAAGTTCATTATAATCATATTAGAAAAGTTACATATTACTTTTATCAGTTTTACGCAACTTTCGTACGTTTTACGTTTAACACGTTTTAAACCTACGTTTACAGCGTTATCAGCGTTTTCGCGACCCATTAAACTTATCACTCATTTTTATAAGATAATAATGAGTATATTGACAAGTTTAATCATTCCTACAAGTTTCATATTTTTACAATACCTGATTTTACATTTCGTGATTTAAATACATAAAGTTAGCAATTACCGAGACAAAACTGACTCCGTAAAAGCAAGATAATGCAAGAAACATATCAAGCTTCTCATGAAAGCTTCATGAAGCTTATCAAGGAAGGAACCAAAGGCTTGTTGGCTTGATCCTAGCCATTGATTCTTTAGATGTTTACATGTGTAAATATTTATTTACTAAACTATCCTAAATTTTTCCTATAAATACTAGCCAAATCCTTCATTTAAACTTGCACCACATCTTCTTATATCTTCAAAGTCCTAAAACCTAAGGCACTTCTCTTATATTTCATAAGAAAGTTGATAAGTTCTTGAGAAAGAACTAGCTTTTGATCTTGTTATCTTCAAGTTTTCAAGAAAGAGGCGTTATAATCTTCAAATAATCTCAAGTCTCCAAAAAGACTTGTTATTATCTTCAAATCACTTCGGGTTTCCAAAAAGACGTCGTTATAATCTCAATTTGGTTTCGGGTATTTAAGGATTCCAAGGGAGGAATTATTCCGGTTCTTGTTCTTAGGTCCTTTATTTCCTTTCTTAAGTGAAAGCCAAAAGTTGTAAGAAAACTATCAACCACTCTTGTTCAATATCAATTATATGTTTCTTACCATTATTTCATGCTATATATGGTTCTTATATTATGTTCATGATTTAAATACTTATCGAATTTGTTAAGTTTATTTATTGTATTTATAAACTCTTAATGTGTCATATAATCAAGTAAGCAAAATATATTTTCTATCAAATACTACAACACTAGGGAACTTTGTGTGAGGGGCTTCATTTGGGTAAACGGATCGACGGGTTGTGGATTTACGAGTTAAAGTGTCCTGGCTCCTCGAACGTTTACTACATGACCTCTGAATTACGATGGCCCGAACGGTAGTACGAGATATACAAGCTAAAAATGTTTCATAAACCATCTTTATAAAACAACCTACTTGACACACTAAGTACTACATCATGAACAAAAAAATGCAAGGCATATATAGGCACATCTTTGTATTCTTAGACATTATTCCAAACCTAAGTCGCAACGTTCTATTGTAGGTTGCACTTAAAGAATTCCCGACTTATCCATCGCAACATATCATTAGTTCATAGCCTATTACGATTATTAGCACCTAATACCATTCCAAACTCACGGTGAGTTCCATAGCCCCTACTTTTAAACGTTTTGAATTACTTTTGGGGGAGATACATGCTCAACTACTTGCTTTTACTTTCACAAGTACTCTTAACTTTTACATATTACTGTGAGTTCATAGCCCCACTTTTCATTACTTAATTGTTTTACAAACCCTTGGGGGGATACATGCTATTTTAACCGAACACAATGCTTTGAAATTATATACTATCTGATTGTTTTATTATCACTAAGTACCATCATTGCCACTCAAAGTCCCCATATCATGAACCATTTAATCACTAGGATAGTGAGCGCGAATATTGTGAATAGGCCTATTGGGATTGATGAATCCCGTTTGTATTGACTGGGTCGGTTAATCAAACGCACTATATTTGAGTCTTAGGTATTTGGCAAAGTACCTACAGGGGCAATCAACCGATCGATATTGGCACACGTTAACGTATTGGTTACATGAGATTAGTGAATAATAATTGCTTTTCTATGAATGTGAGACTAATTACCTCACATCAACTTTCGGGCGTATAACAACGTAGCCCACTTTCTTGGAAACTTGACATATTGTGTTCAACTACATAAAGAAACTCTATGAATATAACTCAACCTTTGTGTTGACAGTTTTAAGCATGTATTTCAGGTGCATAATGATCAAGGATGGCACGGAGGGGCACAGACTAAATCAAGAAGGCTATAACATATTTTATCATTCAAAAAGACATCAAATGACTATATTGATGTACTTTGTAAACATGGAACCTTATGGGACCTCATTTTGTAAACTCTGATATTTATATAATTTGAATGATAAATCTTTTAAAAACGACTCAGTTAGAGATCGTTTTCTATTATATGACTGTTATACCGTCGAGTAACACCCAGTTTGAATTCCGCTGCATATCATGAAATTGGGGGTGTTACATTAAAAATATTTTGTGTTTTGATTATATCTTAGTAAAACTTGCGATTGTCGTTGCATACATTATGTTACAAATCCATATTTAACTTGCTATATTTGTAACTGCGTCAGCGGCACCGCAACCCCAACAGAGAACCACGGCATAGACCACCAACTAACAGTTGAGTTACGTGACATGCTTGGTTCCATCAACCCATTAGTTGCTCAATTTCGAATGGAGGGTGAACGATTTGTATCTGAAAGAGACAGGAATAAATTAAAAATACGTGTCATTGGTACAAGAGAGCGAGATGGTAGGAATTATAACCTACCGACTGCTTCTGAAGTTGCGGCACTAATTGTGGGCGATTTTGACAGCACAACAAATAAAAGGGACATTATTCTACACATGTAGGAGGGAGGTAAAAGAAGGATCAGCGAATTACATCCTTCATATCTCGCACTACAATATCCTCTGTTGTTCCCGTATGCTGAGGATGGTTATCGAACAGACATATACCATTTTGGTATTACTGATCACACACCAACAAACAAAAAAACAAGGGTAACAATGAAAGAGTATTTTTCATACAGACTACAAGAAAGGCCAGGTGTTTTTTCTATGTGTCTAAATGCAAGGCGGCTTACTCAGCAGTTCATTTTCGATGCATACACTATGGTTGAATCTGAAAGGATGTCATTCATACGAAAGCAACAAAAAGACTTGAGAAGCGAAACATACTTGAAATTGGCAAAATTGGCTGAAGACCAAAATTATGGTGGGAAACTACGAGGGAAAAAAGTAATCTTACCTTCATCATTTACTGGGAGCCCAAGGTATATGATGCAAAATTATCTGGATGCCATGACAATTTGTAAGGTTTATGGATTCCCAGACCTCTTTATTACATTTACGTGCAACCCGAATTGGCCGGAAATTTCACGCTTTGTAGCTGAGAGGGGCTTGAAGTCAGAAGATAGGCCAGATGCAATTTCTCGAGTTTTTAAACAAAAACTGGACACCCTTATGCGAGACTTTAAAGATCGGCACTATTTTGGAAAGCTCAAAGCGGGTATTTACTTTACACCTATATTCCCTAACATGATTATCTCCCAACAAGTATTCCTTTATATATTATATATCTGATATTATGTTATTAATGCAGCTGTTTACACAATCGAATTCCAAAAAAGAGGACTTCCACATGCTCACATATTACTTTTTATGGAGGCAGAACATAAAATAACGACCCCAACACAAATTGATCGCTTCATTTCTGCTGAAATCCCGGACAAGCTTGAGGATCCGGAACTATACAAAATTGTAACTGATCACATGATGCATGGTCCGTGCGGCCCTCAGCGACCGACCTGCCCTTGCACCGTAAAGAACAAATGCACAAAGAAGTTTCCAAAGGAGTTTAATGAAACAACATTCATTGATGAATCAGGGTATGCTATTTATAAAAGAAGGAATGACGGGTCTACTATAACAAAAAGTAAAACGGATTTGCACAACGGATTCGTCGTTCCATACAACCCCGGACTGCTTCGTCGATACCAATCACATATTAATGTAGAATGGTGCAACTAGCTTGGGTCTATAAAATATCTTTTCAAATACATAAATAAGGGATCTGATCGAGTTACTGCTACTCTCGAAGACGAAGAAGCCGATGAAGTCAAGGATTTTTACGATTGTAGATACCTTTCTGCATGTGAAGCAGCTTGGAGAATTTACGGATTCGATATACATTACAGGTTTCCGCCTGTTGAAAGATTGCCATTTCACTTAGAAGGGGAACAGTCGGTTATATTCAATCCAACGGAATCTATTGATTTCACATTGGACAAGCAATCGGTTAATGAAACCAAGTTTATTGCATGGATGGGAACAAACAAGATAGACGAAGAAGCTAGAAAACTACTCTACCACGAGTTTCCAGAACACTATGTATGGAGGCAAGAAGAAAGGCAATGGTTTAAAAGGCAAAAAGGGACGTGTATTGGACGTGTCCATCATGTCCCTCCATCTATGGGTGAATTGTTCTATTTGCGAGTATTACTCAACAAAGTTAGAGGTGCCACGGACTGGATTGACTTTAAAAAATATGAGGGTGTCACGTATGGTACATATAAAGACGCTTGCCAAGCGAGAGGGCTGTTGATTGACGACAAGGAATACATCGATGGATTGTTGGAAGCCAGCCATTGGGGAACAGGAACATATTTGCATACATTTTATGTCATGCTACTCATGACAGACAACATGTCTCGGCCAGATGTTGTTTACGAAAAAACATGGGAAGTAATGGCAACTGATGTCGAGCATATCGAGCAAGTCAAAAGGAACGACCCAGGTGATAAATTACTTCAATCATACTCATAATTAACATTTAATTCCAATAAAATAAAATAACAAAAATATAAATATATATATATATATATATATATATATATATATATATATATAATATATATATATATATATATATATATATATAAAAACAAATGGACAACATAACTATTCAAAGCAAACACACAACAACATAGAAGCTAACGTTTTTTTTTGTTTTTTTTTTGTTTTTTTTGTTTTTTTTTTTTTTCAGATTTGAAACTGTCAGATATTCAAAGGAAAAACATATGCCTGACATATATAGAACACATGCTTCTTTGTAACAACAAAAGTTTGAGAAATATTCCAAACATGACATTGCCAAATGAAATGTTCACAATGGCAAATTACGACAGACTGGTATCGACCGAGTTGGGATACAATAAATATGAGTTACGTGTTCAACACAAAAAAATGTATCGTTCATTAACAGATGAACAAAAAGGGATATACGAAACAATAATGGATGCTGTTCATTCTGAACATGGAGGTATGTTCTTCGTGTACGGTTGTGGAGGGACTGGAAAGACATATCTTTACAAGACATTGTCTGCTGCACTAAGGTCAGATGGACATATAGTGTTAAATGTCGCATCAAGTGGGATCACAGCGCTTTTGTTGTAAGGTGGTAGGACTGCCCATTATCGGTTCGCTGTCCCAATAAATATAGTAGATGATTCTATGTGCCATATCTCAGCGGACAACGAACTGGCTGACTTGATAAGGATGTGTAAACTAATAATATGGGATGAAGCTCCGATGACTCATAGAAATGTCTATGAGTCATAGCAATGTCTATGAGTTTACACATCCCATATATATCTTGTTATTATTAGTTTACACATCCTTATCAATGTCTACCTGGATGAGTTTGGACTCTCGTTTTGCATTCCGTTGACCTCAGTTATATATCTTGAACTCCTTGTAGAACTCTTCTACTGATGGTACAGTTAATCTGATTTGAAGTTCTGTTGTATTCCATATAAGCTTTTCAGAAGATTCGCCTATCATCCATTTTATATTGTATGGTTCTTTTGATCTGAATCAACCTAATTTGTCTCCTCCTGAGGAATCTGAACCCACCTTGTTTTGATCTAGTCATGAGAAACCATTTGTTTTGAAGAGCTTTTTGGAAGAACCTCCCCGGGCGTGAGGTTGTTCGTGACGATCTTTTGCGCATTGCTACGTCTCCGTCTAACTTTGCGACTCAAATTTTGAGGACGAAATTTATCTTTTAGAGGGGAAGAATTATAACGACCTAAAAATCTGAGAATAACTTTTATCGATCAATAAGACTTAAATTAACATTGAGACGTGACGTTATGAATTTAATTTTTGAAATCGTGAAACCATTAACTTACATAATAAGGAGATGACTAAATCTAAGTTTTAAAAACTTATATCACACGTTTAATAAGTGGACTAAAACCGATTCCCATTTTTTTATATATTGCGTACATGTTATATTTCAAATATATGGAAACTATAATTTCGGTCTTATCATATTCCAATCACCCATGATATTCGGATAAATCACAATCTCCATCACCCTAAATTACGTTTCAATCTCCATTAAACCACACGACTTTCCAATTTAACTCAACAAGTTGCCTTTTGTATTTACACGTCTTGACAACTAATAGGCAGGGCATTCTTTTTCTTTTCTCTACACATTTACATCACTTCATGCGTACAAGGCTATTTTTCCAATAACCATATATCGCCTTCTCCATTTTCCCCACACCGAATCACGAACACAACAAGAAGAAAGGTTCCCGTTTCGACCTCGTTTCGATTTATGCATAGGTTGGAGAGTGGTGGAACCCAAGCCTGGGTTCACGTTTGCCAATACTCAAGTATACATGTCTAGTCGATTTTCGGTTTCGTCTCGTGCAAGTTTATAGTTTGTGAGTGCAGTGGACACAATTTTGGTTTCACTGTTCGTATATGGGTTCAATCCCATTTCGTTGATCTATAGGTATTCATGTTCGTAAGGGTGTTCCTACTCGGGCTCGATTTCGATGTCGACTCCTCGTCGTTTGGCATGGAGGTAAATCTTGAGCCATTTTAAGATCCATAATACTTTACGTCAAATATTACATAATACATTATTAAGAAAGAAAGATATTGTGAATGTTTAAGATATTGATTTAGCATGCATGGACGTAATGTTCATGGAGTTTAATTCTAAATTACATATATGAGGCGCTTAAAACTATTTTCTTATAAAATCAGCAGATGGGCTTATCATATAAGCTATGGAAATCACCTTAAAGTTAGTAAAAAGTTTCAAAATTATCTTGTGTCAGACTGTCAGTGTCACATAGTATCTAACAAAATAAGTTAAAATGTATGTACGTAGCAGACTAGCAGGTTGGATTCGTAGCAATAACACATATAGTCCCATTATTTAAACTAGAATTCAAAAATATGATAACGTTACATATTAGGGTGCGATCTTGAGTTAGCTTTGGATTTATCATATTAAACCCCAAACTATTACAAGTCTTGTTATTAAATCCTAAACAAAAAGGTTGGTCTTAATAAATCATTGAATTTACACAATTATCAATTATAACCTTAAAAGTTATTAATCGGAAAACTTATTAATTTGGAAACTTACTATTTTTGGAAAGCTGCTATAAAAGGAAAGTTACTAAATATGGAAAGCTGACTAAAATGAGTAATCTGACTTAAAATAAGTTATTAATAAAACGACCATGAATTCGTGTAGATTCGCTGAAGATGGAGTTTGCTTCCGACCTTGATATTTTCTGTTGTGTTTTCATTTGCGGTATAAGGTACAGATATTCTGACCTTCCTTATAAGGTTTCTCATGATCTCTTTCATTTTCTGATCCGTTAGTTTCTGAACTGATGTCATTGCTATGATTCCCTTTGCTTGAACCTTCTCTGTTGATCCCATTTGATATGACCTCTGTTATGAATCTATGTTATGAAAACCTTTTTAATTATACCATGGAAATGTTTTGAGAAAAACCAATTTAAAAAGATGTTTATAGATGATGCGAAACTACTTTTATATGAAAGGTTACTAACTTTTATGAACACCATATTTTGAAGACTAGCTTTATTAAAAACCGTTTTGAAAGACTATTTTTATGAAAACTACTTTAAAGGATCGTTTTATGAAAATCATGAATTAAAGGATTGTTTAAAATGGACTTTTGATAGAAACTTTTGAAACGGACTTTTGATCTGAACCATGACTTGATTATTGAATATGAACCTTGATCTGATAAACTATGATTTGGACCTTTGATATTACTTCTGGGATATTTGATACGAACCATCTGTTTAGTACCATTTGATATATGAACCTTTTGATATGACACTCTGATTTGATATGATATCTGACTCTTAGTTTGATACCCGAGCCAAAATCTGTGACCCTAGGCATGGGGGTTGCATGTCCGTGTCATTGATGCATCAATGGTATGACTCTAGTGTGGTTGAGTGATGTTCCACACCGTCCCTTATCTGTTATCTGATATGCGCATTATATTATTTGGCCACTATTTTATCTGCTAGGGCGTATGGATGCATCCTAGATCTGTTCTGTTTAGTGGATTATCTATATATGATTTATTATTGTCTGGTGACTGGTGCTTGTGTGCAATACACACCTTTCACATATATCTGGGAGCTAGCTACTCCATTTGAAGAATGAGGACACCCCTCATATTATCTGATTATCTAAGAGGTCTCCCCTCTATATGATTAGAAGATTTATGGTTACGATATGATATGATCTGTTTCTAGGCTCGTGGTGGATTACTATCCCTTTTTTCTCTTTCCTTTTTACTTATTCATTGACTTATCCCTTGAACCATATTACATCTGATTGACCTTTGTTTCTGTTATTCTGTACTATTCTCTATTACTGTTTGTTACCGTTATATCTGTTCACTGAGCTCTCGTAGCTCAGCCGCATTTCTTTTCCTGCGACAGGTTTTAGTAGGAAGCTGGGAATGAGTGGAGAGTACCTTTGGACTTAGAAGAGTTGATAGCTATTCTGGATTTAGAAATGACTATAAGTTATCATTACTTCGGAATTAGTATTTATTGGAAGTTCATTTGTAATCTTGTAGTATCTGTATTTCATTTGTAACCTTTGAGAATTCTTGTATTACTATAGATGTATGCTTTGTTTTGATCTGATTTGAAACCATTATTGTGATATCTTTACCCTTGTCGGGTTGAGGTGTTACACCTTCCTCATACGTTTTTGGAGGAAAAGTTGTTTTGTTTGGCAGAGACTTTAGACAAATCCTACCGGTTATCACAAACGGCTCCAGGCACAATGTTGTTCACGCAGCTATAAACTCTTCATATTTATGGCGGCATTGCACTGTATTGGAGCTTACCGTTAACATGAGGTTGAAAACAGGAACGGATAGTACCGAACGAAAAGAAATACAAGACTTCGCTGATTGGATTTTATCAATTGGGAACGGAACAATTGGAGGTAAAAATGATGCGCAAGCAACCATCGAATTCCCAGATGATATGTTAATTCCGGACTCAAATGATCATATCGGATCAATAATACAAGAAACATACCCTAACTTAAAAGACAACCTTTACAATCCAACATTTTTCCAAGAAAAGGCAATCCTTGCACCAACGCACGAGCTTGTGGATATGGTAAACGATAGAATGCTACAACTCGTTTCTGGAGAAGAACATACATACCATAGTACTGACACAGTTGGCATTGTTGATCAAGATACGAATTTCAATGAGTCAATATATACGTGCGATTTCCTTAACAACATTCAAATTGCTGGTATTCCTCATCACATATTAAAATTAAAGGTGGGAACACCAGTTATGTGTATGAGGAACATTGACCAAACGGCTGGGTTATGCAATGGAACAAGGCTTCAGGTTCAACGGATGGGTGTAAATATAATTGAAGCAAAGATTATATCCGGAGGAAACGTTGGTACCATTTGCGCAGTACCACGTATGATTCTCAGCCCATCAGATAACAAGATGCCATTTAAATTTAACCGACGGCAATTCCCAGTTTCTTTGTGTTTCGCAATGACTATTAACAAAAGTCAGGGCCAAACATTAACACAAGTAGGGTTGTTTCTGAAGTGACCGGTTTTCTCACACGGTCAATTGTATGTGGCTGTATCTAGAGTCAAAAACCGAAAGGGATTGAAAATCATCTGTTGTGACGAAGAAGGTAAATACACCAACTCAACAACAAACGTTGTATATAAAGAAGCTTTATTTCGTATTTAGTTTAAATAAATTTTCCTATAAGCCAATTGCATTAGCAAAATAATTGATTATCACATATACTTTGTTCTTATACATCAAACGAAAAAGAGTTACGTTTAAAACAAAAAATCGTCAGCCGTAAAACTCTGCAACACAAACCATATAACTATTATTCAAAATATAAAAACACTCCCAAAACCAATAAAACCCTTAACACGAGTAATCGAAAACAAAACTTGGTCGATAGCCATGTAAAGAGGTGCAATATTTCGATTAAAAGGCAATTAATAATAAGACTATATCTTAAACACTCGTGTAAAGTGTTTACAAAATATGTGATGCAATTACCAATCTGTTTTAGAACTTGATATGTACGTAGTTCTTACATAAACTAAGATATCCTTTTCAAAATCATTCGTGCTCAGTACAAACATATTCCTAACAGTATTAAATATCAGTAAACAGCAATGCATACCAACAGTCCAAACCCCTAAATAGCAATACTAATAACTATAAGCAGTACTAATTTTATCGGATATCTGCATCCCCGTACCATTAGCAGTATAAATCAACATATACCTTCGATAACCCCTCCATCCTAAATACGTTTTTACAAAAAATTCAAAAACAAGCTGAAAATCATTTTCTATACTTAGATACACATTCAACTAATCCTAAAGCTACAAATATTCATTTCATTGTAAGGACAACATCACCTTTGCTTGACAACACTCCAACATCAAGAGCTTCACTTCTTGATTTTCAGCGAACCCAACTTCATTCATAATATACTTCCATTCTCCAACCATGACAACGTGGTCATCAAACTCTGTGACTTTTGATTTAACAATCTATTTTCTTAACACCAGTACTAAATAAGTTAAACGTATAAGAAACATCAAAATATAAGTTCAAGATTGTATATATATTTTTTTTTATCCGGATAACAATTTTTACATCATAAATAATTGCCTCTATTTTATTGTATTTAATATAACAAACTTAAAAAACCATCAAAATTATAATTAAAAGTCATGCCATTTTATATGTCATTAACAATTGTAATAAAGAGCGTGTAAATTACAAAAAGTAAAATCACAGAGCGTGCCCGCCCATTGGGCGGGCTTCGACAACTAGTATATATATATATTAAAATATATATATATATATATAATATATATATATATATATATATATATAAAGAAAAAAAATTGAAAAAAGAAAAGAAGGAAAAAAATGATAAAAATTATAAAAAGAAAAAAAAAAAGTAGAAAAAGACAAGAGAAAAACCATACGAACTACCATCCCGTCTTTTATTTTTGTTTAAGTCAAAATAGTGTCTTGAAAAATATAAAAAGAGTTGAGTCTTTTCTTAGCAACGCCTTATTGTACATGTAATTAACTAAGATAATTGACTTGCCACCAGTACATTTCCTTTTATCCAACAAAAATGTGTTTTCTATATCCTTATACCTAACGTTACAACCCTTTAAAAGACCTCTTTGATAGTTTATCCTATGTGCTTACGCCAAAGTGGTGGAGGTTTGATCCTGTTGGGAATTAAAGCTTCTTGAGTTACTGCTGCTCTACGATATTAAGACTGCTCAGGTACTTAAATGGAAAATCTGCTAAGTGTGTTTCTGCTGCTGGTATAATATTAAGACTGCTTTTGAAAGTTAAGACTGTTGTGAACTTCATGGAAAATACACTAAGTAGTTAGTGTTGCTAGTACAAACTTAGTGCGCTAGTACTAAGTTACAACTGCTGAAGAGTTATTACTGCCAGAGTAAAGATTAAGACTGCTGGTTGATTATTACTGCTGCTCATGTTATTAAGTCAGTTAGATATGTATAGAATATTTTGATAAGTATAGAAAATATATAGAAAAGATTTATCTTGTAGAGAAAGTTATTGTAAGCCGACTATGACTCTTTAGTCTATAAAAGGAGGTCCTAGGGCATTGAGATAGATACGTGTTATTAGAAAGTCGATTAGCTTCAAGGTTGTATAACCCTAATACTGTTGAGTATTCTTATTAATAATATTGAAGCTTTGTTTGTTAATCTTGTGTTTACTGTTTCATTAAAAGTTCTTCTTAAGATTAAAGTTTAGATTCCTCATAAACTTTAATTTATTCCAAGACAGTTTCTATGCTAGTTGTGTTAGATTTATCTAGCATAGCTAAAACTTTACAAGCTAAGGGAATTCGATCAAGTATATAACTGGGACCAACAAGTGGTATCTGAGCTTGTGATCTAGAAGCTGTGATCAAGAACAACCTGTTTTAATACACAAGATCTTACTAGAAGACATCGATTCAGAGTCTGCACATAAGGTTGTTGAATCTAAGGTACCAATGCTCAAGCCTGGTGAGTATGAGATCTGGAGAACGAGAATTGAGCAGTACATTCAGATGATTGGCTATTCTCTATGGGAGGTCATAGAGACTGGTAATACCTTGCCAAAAACATCAACATCTAATGCTGGTGTTGTGACTATTTTGCCTATTAAAACTGCTGAAGACAAGGCACGAAGAAGACTAGAGGTAAAGGCAAGAAGCACTCTTATGATGGGCTTTCCTAATTAACATCAGTTGACTTTTAATTCTATCAAGGATGCTAAGTCATTGTTAGAAGTTATTGAGAAGAGATTGGGAGGGAATGTTGCTACTAAGAAGACCAAGAAGAATCTCTTGAAGCAACAGTATGAGAACTTTTCTGCTTCAAGTTCAGAGAATCTTGACCAAACTTTTGACAGGATTTAGAAGCTTGTAAGTCAATTAGAGCTATTGGCTGAAAGTATTTCCCAAGAAGACATTAACCAAAAGCTGTTGAGGAGTTTGTCTCCAGAGTGGAACACACATGTTGTTGTGTGGAGAAACAAACCTGATCTGGACACAATGAGCATAGATGATCTTTACAACAATCTTAAAGTGTATGAACCAGAGGTCAAAGGGATGTCCAGCTCAAGATAAAGTTCACAAAACATAGCTTTTGTGTCCTCCTCAAACAATAACAGTTCTAGCAGCCCTAGTGAAGCAGTTAATACTGCTCATGGAGTTACTACTGCTAGCACTCAAGTTAATGCTGCTAATTCTACAAATGTTGATAACTTGAGTGATGCTGTTATCTATGCATTCTTGGCTAGTCAACCTAATAGTTCTCAGATTGTACATGAGGACTTGGATCAAATTCATCCAGATGACTTAGAAGAAATGGATTTGAAGTGGCAGATGGCTATGTTGACTATGAGGGCAAGAAGGTTCTTGAAAAATACTGGAAGGAAGCTCACAGTCAATAGCAATGAAAACATGGGGTTTGATAAGTTCAAGGTTGAATGCTACAACTGTCACAGGAAGGGACACTTTGCTAGAGAATGCAGAGCTCCAAGGAACCAAGAAAATAGGAATAAGGAAGGCTCAAGAAGGAGTATACCAGTGGAAACACCTTCTTCAATAGCCTTGGTGTCATGTGATTGTATTGGTGGCTATGATTGGAGTGATCAAGCTGAAAAAGGACCCAACTATTCTCTTATGGCCTATTCATCTTCATCTTCAAGTTCTGATTCTAAGGTATCTAATGATTCTGGTTGTTTTTATAAATCTTGTTTAGATACTGTTGAGTTACTTAAAGCTTAGAATAATAATCTAGTAGAAGATTTAAAGAATTATGAGTTACATATTTTAGGCTATAAAGTAGGCTTAGAATCTGTAGAACAAAGACTTGAATTTATAAGAAGAATGAGGCTGAATATGTAGAAAAGGTTAATGTTTTAGAAGGTGAACTTTTTGTAAAAGAATCACTCATTACAGAGCTTAGGATGAGGCTGGACAAAGCTAAAAAAATAAATGTAGTTCAACAGGAAAAAGAAAGCATTCAATTTAATGTAGAAAGATATGAACATGCATCTGAAAGTGTTAACAAGTATGTAGAGTGTCAAATTGTTAACAAGTGTAAGAATGGTATAGGCTATAAAGTAGTTGCACCTCCCATTACAGGAAAGTTTTTGCCTCCAGCTGTTGAATTATCTTTTGCTGGTCTAGATGAGGTTAAAGAGACTGTAGGTGAAAAAATTAAAGCTAAGATTAGTGAGGAAAAGCCTAAGATTGTTACGAAGTATCTTGATGCACCAATTATTGAAGATTAGGTGTAAGATGATGAGGATCAGGTTGTGTCTACACCTAAGGTTGAAAGTAAAATAGTTAGACCTAGTGTTGAAAAGGGTAAGTTTGTCAAACCTAATTCACAAGGAAAAAATACTATGAACACTGTCAATCAAGCTGGGCAACCGGGGGAGAACACTAACAGGCCTAGAGGAAACCAAAGGAATTGGAATGACATGATGTCTCAAACATTAGGAAGTAATTTTGAGATGTATAATAAGGCTTGTTATTAACGTGGTAGTTTTGAACATTTGCAGTATGATTGTCATTACTACAAAAAACTTGTGTGGAACTATGCTCAGAGGGTGAATCACCAATGTTTTTCTAAAAATACACACTCCAATGCTAAAAGAAATATGGTTCCAAGAGCAGTACTAATGCGGTCTGGTCTAGTATCACTTAATACTACTAGACAAAACTTTGTTAATACAAATATCGTCCTAAAAACGTTATTTATATTTTACGATCTTTGCTTAATTTTGTTAATGACAATCACAAATTCTATCTTTAAGCAAGGCATAAATATAAGATTAAGTCTTTTGAATTTATAGTAACAAGTGTTTTATAAACACATTTTACACATTACATACATTTTACATTTACAGGTTTTACTTTTATTTCTTCAAATAGAAATATTAACACATAACATCATGGCATACCTTATTAGAAAATCTTTGGAAGATTTGAAATATTTTGGAAAGATTCTTAATCAACAAAGTTGACTTTGGAAGATATGGGAAGATATGGCAAGATATGGAAAGATTTGTTGAAATCTTAGCTATCCTGTACCCGCGGATCCAAACCAGTACAAGGGCGGATCCAAATTAAGGGATCCGCCGGATCCGCCACCTGTTGATCAGCTTTGCCTATAAATAGCAAGCTGATCATTCAGGCACAATATCACTCATATAGCTTAAAACATATATTCATTCATTTGTACATCACTAACCCATATCATTCATTCATTTCATTTTGATCTTACTTTTGTAG
Organism: Artemisia tridentata subsp. tridentata; assembly: GCA_021014915.2. NCBI lineage: Eukaryota > Viridiplantae > Streptophyta > Magnoliopsida > Asterales > Asteraceae > Artemisia > Artemisia tridentata. The sequence continues at coordinate 73,440,858 of CP139501.1, read as the reverse complement.
AAAAGAAGATCACGCATACAAGCTTCAACATACATGATGTTGCAAGTGTTATTAGTTAGATACTGTGTGATTTGTTAGTGTTCACACATCATTGTTATACTTTCACTCAGTAGAGTTTGGTTAGTGTTTTAGTCCTTAAAACACAAAGAGTGTCGGGAGTGGTTGTACCCTTGTTAAAGAACCACGGGGAGTGGTTGTACCCTTGTAAAGAACCCGGTGTTTAGCTTAGTACCGGATAAAGAGTAAGCGACGTGTAAAGGTTTTCTCCGCCTAGAAGGGAGTTTGTTTCTTAGTGAAGAATAACTCTCGAGTTAGAGACTCGAGGAGTGGAGTAGGGAAAGGAAGAGAGTCCTTGTAGCCGAACCACTATAAATATCCGTGTTGTGTGGTTTGATCATTCCTTTCTTTACTTACTTAACTTATATTGCTTGTTTGTGTATATTTACTTTGAAATCACGATAAGTCTCAAAGCAAATTAATATTTTAAAATGGTAAAACTATTCAACCCCCCTTCTAGTTTTCCACAATTGGCATCAGAGCTACGTTACTCAAGATTTTCAAATATATTGTATTTTAAAACTTGAAACGATCAATGGATTTTGAAAACTTTAAAGAAGGGCAATCTTTGCAAAGACCACCACTATTTGAACCAAATTGTTTCATATACTGGAAAAATTGCTTTGAGACATATGTGAAGTCAAAGGACATAGATCTATGGTATATAATTGTAGAGGGCGATTACAAGCCCATAAGTAATAATATTTCAGGTGGTTGGGATGAAGGTGCTTCTCTTACTCATCACAGTGATGAGCAAAAGAAGTTGATTGCCAAAAATAACGAAGCCAAAATGATGCTTTATAATGCTTTACCTAAGAAAGAATATGAAAGAGTTTTTATGTGTAAAACGGCTAAGGATATTTGGCAATCATTGATTATCACTCATCAAGGGAACTCACAAGTCAAAGATAACAAAATTGATCTTCTTGTTCAACAATATGAACAACTTGTTATCTCTGAAGATGAGACCATTGACAGTGCGTTTGCTAGGTTTAATACTATTATTACATCTCTTAAAGCACTTGATGAATCTTTTTCTAGTAAGAATTTTGTCTGGAAATTTCTAAGAGCACTCCATCTGAAGTGGAGAGCAAAGGTGACAGCTATTGAAGAATCTATGGATCTTTCAAGCATGACACTGGACGAACTCATTGGAAATCTCAAAGTTCACGAGATGGTGATGGAAAAAGACTCAGAAATAGTTAAAGGCAAAAGGGAGAAGATGAAGTCCATTGCCTTGAAAGCTAGGGTAGAATCAAGTGATGATGAAGAGTCTTGTTCTAGTAGCGAAGACGAAGAGTATGCCATGGCCGTAAGAGATTTCAAGAAATTCTTTAGGAGACGAGGAAAGTTTGTAAGACCACCTCGTAAAGAAAAGAAATCCTTCCAGAAAGACCGTGATGATAGGAAAGGAATGGTAGATAGGAAATGTTATAGGTGCGGGGATTCTAGTCATCTAATAGAAGAATGTCCAAAGCCTCCAAAGAACAAGTCTCAAAGAGCATTTGTTAGTGGAGCTTGGAGTGATAGTGAAGGTGATGACGACGAGCTTAAGAACGACGAAGTTGCTCTCATGGCTCATGACACAGAAGAGGTACATTCTGACTCGTCATATTTTTCTATAGATGATAAAACTTTAGAAGTAGAATATAACAAACTGTGTGATATCACTTTAAAAATCATAAACAAAAATAAGTTCTTAAAAACCAAAACGACACTTTTAGAAAACGAAGTTTATTGGTTTAAAGAAAAAGAGATACGATTGGAAAAGGGTAAAAATAGTAAAGAAACCTGTGTCTCTTGTCAAGAACTTAAACTAAAATTAGAAACTCTTAAAACCACACAGGAAGATCTCATTAAGCAAAATTCTAAGTTTAAAAAGTTTGATAAAAACATAAGCTGTATAGATAAGATAATGAAGATGTAAAAATTACCTCACGATAAAACCGGACTAGGTTTTATGAAACTAGGAAGCTTAAGTAACATTAATAAACAAACAATGAAAGAAAAAGAAACTGTTCCAGCTGAGTCTGACACCCACGGATCTGACGGATCCAAAATTTTGGATCCGCCAATTGTACCTAAAGGATCCGCAGGTACAGTTGATGAACAGAAGGTTCGTAATTCGAATCGTACTGAATTCGTTAAGGTCACTAGAAAACCTAGCACTAGTACAATTGTTAAAAAACAAAAACCATCAGTTTCTATAAGAAAAGGTCAAGTTAATAATGAGTTTAGAACTAAAACGGTTCAACAGAGACCTAAAACTAGTTTTCCCAAACAACCCTTTCCAAAGAGTAACTTTAACTTACAACATCATTATCAAAGAAATTGGAACCAAAACATGTCTAGGAACTTTCAAGGTCCCAACTACTTGCCATGGAACACTTGTACACCATTTTCATACATGAACCATGATAATGTTATGTTTAACCCAAACGGACCCATGAGATATTGGGGACCAAACGCTTGAGTTTTTCTTGAACTTAGGTATGCTTAAAAGTTGAGTTAGAACCAGATGAGTGGATTAAAGATAGTGGGTGTTCAAGACACATGACGGGGAACAAAAGCCTTTTCTCATCCTACCAAGTGTACGACGGAGGTAATGTCACATTTGGTAGCAAGCTTAAAAGTAAAATCATCGAAAAAGGTACAATCTCTCATGACTTTCTCACTATTGATGATGTTGCTCATGTAGATAATTTAGGATTTAACTTGCTTAGTATTAGTCAATTGTGCCGCAAAAAGTATAACGTCCTTTTCAGTGAAAATGGAAGTAAAATACTTAAAGACGGTATAACAGTAGGAAAATGTGTTTTAAAGAATAACGTTTACGTTATGAAATTAGACAAAACACCTATGGACAAAAATTTTCTCACTTCTTTGGACGAAAACTCAACTCTATGGCACAGAGTAAGTCATGCCAATATGAGGTTAATCCAATCCTTATCATCTAAGGAACTTGTTAGGAACCTACCCAAGTTGAAATATGACCAACACTTTTGTGATGCTTGCAAAATTGGGAAACAAGTTCATAATAGCCATAAGGCTAAAAACATGGTGTCTACATCTAGGTGTCAAGAATTGTTACCTATGATTTGTTTGGTCCATCTGCTATACAAAGTTACGGGGGAAACTTCTATACTTTGGTAATAGTAGATGATTACTCTAGGTATACTTGGACAAAGTTCTTGAAAACTAAAAACGAGGTATTTGATAAGTTTGAAATTCTAAGTAAGTTAATTCAAAACCAAATAGGAAATAGCATAGTGTCAATAAGAACCGACCATGGTCGTGAATTTGACAATGAAACCCAATTTGGAGCTTTTTGTGATGCTAATGGCATAACACATAATTTTTTAGCTCCTCGAACTCCTCAATCTAATGGTGTAGTAGAACGGAAAAATAGGACAATTCAAGAAATGAGTAGAACAATGTTAAATGAACAAAATATACCTCAAAAGTTTTGGTGTCACGCCGTAGATACATCCACATATATCCTAAATCGAGTTCTAATTAGACAATTCTTGAAAAAGACTCCATATGAGTTATATAGAGGCAAAAAGCCTACTTTAGGATATTTTAGAGTATTTGGAAGCAAGTGCTTCATTCTAAACACAAAGGATTATCTCACCAAGTTTGACCCAAAGTCGTATGAAGGTGTATTTCTTGGGTATTCACAAAATAGTAAAGCTTACATAGTTTTGAACAAAGAAACCTCAAGAGTCGAGGAATCGTTGAACGTAACATTCGAAGAAAGTCCACCTCCCTTTAAGACATCACCTTTGGTAGATGATGACTTAGTTGAAAGTCAAATGGTTGAAAACCAAGAAAATGTTGAAAATGACAAAGAAGATGAACCGGTAAAAAGAGAAATAGTTAATATCAAAGAAACCAAAAGTCATCCATTAGAAAACGTCATAGGAAAAATCAACGAAAGAACATTAAGATCTAAAGCTCAAAATGAAAGTAATTTCTTTTGTTTTGTTTCAACAATTGAGCCTAAAAATATAAATGAGGCTAAAGATGAATCTTGGGTTACAGCAATGCAAGAGGAATTAAATTAATTTGTTAGAAATGACGTTTGGACATTAGTTCCACAACCTAAAAATCAAACCATAATCGGAACAAAATGGGTTTTTAGAAATAAAATGGATGAAAATGGCGTAGTATCTTGAAACAAAGCTAGGCTAGTAGCACAAGGCTACAATCAACAAGAAGGTATAGATTACGATGAAACATTTGCACCCGTAGCTAGACTTGAGTCAATTAGGATACTACTTGCATATGCATGTGCACATGATTTTAAACTATTTCAAATGGATGTCAAAAGTGCATTTCTAAATGGTTTTATAAACGAAGAAGTGTATGTAGCACAACCTCCCGGCTTTGCCGATTTTGAAAAACCAAATCATGTTTACAAACTTAAGAAAGCTTTATAGGGACTTAAGCAAGCACCAAAAGCTTGGTATGATCGACTTAAGACTTTCCTAGTTGACCATAAGTATACCATGGGCCTAGTAGACAATACTCTTTTCACCAAGAAAAAGGGATCACATATTATCATAGTCCAGATATATGTGGATGACAATATATTCGGTTTAACTTGTCAAGAGTTATGCGACGATTTCTTAAAAATCATGCACGATGAGTTTGAAATGAGTATGATGGGGGAACTAAACTTTTTCTTAGGTCTCCAAATTAAACAATTAGAAGATGGGATATTCTTCAACCAATCCAAGTATATCAAAGATATGCTTAAGAAATTTGGTTTTGAAGATTCCAAACCAATGAAAACACCCATGTCCTCCGAAACCAAACTCACCAAGGATGACGAAAGTGAATCCATAGATAGCACTAAATATAGAGGAATGATTGGTAGTTTACTCTACCTCACGGCTAGTAGACCAGACATTATGTTTAGTGTTTGTCTATGTGCACGCTTTCAAGAAGATCCCAAAATATCCCATCTTGAAGCCGTTAAACGGATCTTTAGGTACATAAAAGGCACTACACATTTAGGATTATGGTATCCTAAAGGAACGGGTGTAGAAACCATAGTGTATGCCGACTCAGATCATGTCGGTGATTATGTTGATAGGAAAAGTACAAGTGGTATTTGTACTTTTGTAGTACATTGTCTCACCTCGTGGTTTGCTAAGAAACAAACGGCCCTTGCAATGTCAACAACTGAAGCCGAGTACGTGTCAGCAGGAAAAGCTTGCCAACAAGCACCGTAGATGGAACAAGCTCTCGTCGACTATGGAATTGAACTCAACGACATTCCCATTCTTTGCGACAACAAAGGAGCTATCGACCTCAGCAAAAATTCAGTCCAACATGCTAGAACCAAACACATAGAAATACGACACCATTTCCTACGCGACAATGTTCAGAAGGGAAACATCTCAATTGAGAAAGTATCCTTAGAGGACAACATTGCCGACATCCTCACAAAACCCCTTAAGAGAGAACCTTTCAACTATCTTAGACTAGGTTTAGGATTAATGGAACCAAGTGAGTAGATAAAACATTAGCTCAACCCTTAGATTAACCAAACACGGCAATAACCAAATTTTATGTTCTGATCCTGCGGATCCAAACAAAAACAAGGGCGGATCCCTTGTTTTAGATTCGCCGGATCCGTGGACTGCTGAGCAAATTTTCTGTATATTAAATAAACTCCTTGTACTATTCATCACACTTCCCAAAAACATACTAGCTACTGGAACTCGACCATTATCACACCAAATTCACAATTTAACTCATCTTCGACAACAAATTTGTGCTCTAATCATCACTGTAAGTATCCTTATCATATCTACATTCCTGATCTGCGTCTAGGATATCTATTTCATGCACAAAATCAAAACTTGGGGTTTATGCATATTTTTAGCAAAATCATGAAACATAGTTACTGAATTGCATCACAAACCATGTTTTCCTTAGTTAGGAATTGCATCTTGTAGTACATTATCATAATTAATCAAAAACCCCATGAGAAATTTTTATCAAAATCTTCTCACGACTAGGAAAAACGGTTTTTGAACATTGTTCATACAAATACAAAAATGTTATGTTTTTACACATCACTTGCATAATGTCTCTTGAATGCTAAAGGGAATACATAACTAATATGTATTTTCGGGTACATTCAATCGTAGACACATTGAAGTAGGAGCGTTTGGGTTATCTCTAATTTCGTTATAAAACTTGCATTAACAAAATTTTCATGCATCAAAAGGAGTCAAGATAACCGCACCTCCACATTGTCCCCATGTAGGCACACACTAGAAATTAATATACGTATTTTCGATAGTTTTAATTAAATTATGTAATTTTCATGTCTAGGAAAATCATGCCTCCCGCGACAAATTATGATCACAAAGAGACCACCAAATACCTACCCAAACACCACAAAACCAAAGGTCTCTCCGAAGATCAAGTCAAAATCTTTAAAGCGTTAGAAAAACGCTATGTCCACGAGGGTAGAACCGTAGACCCCTCATTCTATGAAGGTACCATTCTCCGAGAACAACTAGCCACGATTCACTTCGATAGCCTTCTAGACATCGATGAGCCCATCATCCCTAGGTTCATACTAGAGTTCTATGCTTGTGTAGGACTTAGTTCAAATGACTATGGTTACATGAATGTCCATTTTAAAGTCAGCGAAACCCAATTCAACATTCCTTTAGATCAATTTGGAGAAGTCTTAGGAGTTCCGAATCAAGGAACTTGTTTCTATTCGGACAAGTGGTCGTTGACCATTCTAGAATCCAACCTTGATCGTTCGGCACCATATGCCACACCATTAACCGCAAAAGAAACCATTCGTGAGCATCTCTTTGTGCCTAAGAACAACCAAACTAGGTTAAGTCGAGGTCGTCAAGTGGATAGGGATCCATTTGCCATAGAGCTAAATGAACTTAGGCCCCAATTTAAGAAACTAGAAGAAGTTCTAAGGGCTAATGTCATAAACACAATAGGGAATAGGGATCATGTTAACGCAAGCCTTTGCTACATGATGTATTGCGTGTCAAACCATCAACCCTTCAACCTCGCTTATTATATCGCCAAAAGAATGGCCGATATTCCAGTTCAAGGTACCACCGCAATGCCTTACGGGATGCTTTTGACCCGTCTCTATAGAGCTTTTGCACCCATTCCTCGAAATGCTTTAGGATTCGTTCCCGACTACCTCAAAATTCCACACACCTTTGTTCCTCTAAGTGATCATAGGGTAGCCGTGGCAAAAGAAAAACGTCCTCATCCTCCTACATCATCATCATCATCATCCATTAGTGAAGAGGATGGTTTGCCAAACTCAAGGATCTCTCCACCCGAGTACTTAAGCCAACTTCCTCCTATCCCGAATGAATCGGTGGAATTTCGACAAAAAAAGGGTATGATGAAGAATCTTGGATGATGGGTAATGAAGCTCCAAAAGAAGCTTAGCAAGAAGTGAAGTTTAAGGAGTGTTTGGTATTAGACTTTTTCAAACAATGATGTGTTGAACATATGTGTTTCTTGAGATATTATGTTAGTACTTAACTTGTATATGAACTAACTTAACATTGCAGGACGATAATACGTGTTGTTATCAATTTTCCAAGATTAAGCCACTGTTTGGCTTAACTCCTTTTATGGTAAGATATTATCTTCGGATTAATCTATGTGTAAACGCGTGTTAGAATTCGTGTTTTTAGTTTTATTGTATTACATATTAGTAGTTATATATGTTTGAGAACAATTTTCGGAATTTGAACAAGTAACGAAAAATTCGACATATGTTCTGTTAAGAATTAAGATCTCCATATGGCGGATATGGCGGATCCCAATTTTTGGATCCGCCTAGTGTAAGCTTTGGATCCGCCAGTCCTGATCTTGCGGATTCTGCGGAACCAAAATTTTGGTTCCGCATTTGTTGTCGATTGGATCCGCCAGCTCTAACAGTAACTTTTTCAAAATTCCCGACTTATCCCGATCCTTAGATTATTGATTCTAGTGTTTAGAATTCCTCTATTGATCATTAGACACATTTGAATGATTTAGGAACACTTAGAATCATAAGAAATCCATTTCCCACCAAAATTTGAATTTTCAAATTTTCCATGTGAGTTACCTTTCTGTAACAAGCAAGGAACCCTTCAATTGGATCCTTGAAATCCGTGGGAACATCACATCAACAAAATTTCCACTCACTCCTTGCATTTACTGCAAATCTTCTAAAATTCACTCAACTTAAGCTCTATGGCTTGACTTAAATGATGTGACTAGCACAAATTTTTGTTCCAAATCATTAGGAACCAACATTCCTTATTGGATCAATATCAAATCCAAACACAAAGTTCAATATTCTTACTGTCTATAAATTAGGAAGATCAGGATCATCACAACTCACTTACTCACCATCATCTCCAACCATCATTCCTGTACTCTAGAACAAATCTTCTCACTTTTCAAATGACAAAATCAAGTAACTCATCCACAAGCAGACCCGCAAGAAGGACAGCTCGTATGAGTGTCCGTCCTTGTTGCTTCATGAACTTAGCTAATTCATCATCAGAGGAGTCATCTCCACTTAACATATCCTCACCAATAGCCAATGAGAACTTTCTCAATCTTGCTACTCCAACACCACCTAACACCATCATCAATAGACCACCTCTAACAATCACTCCTGTAGCAACCACACCACCACCCGCTCCATCACAACCTACTAGATCACCTTCACCACCACATTCACCACAACTTCAGCCCCTAGAGTTGTTTAGAACTCCACCTTCATCACCTCATCCATATTTGAATGATTTGGAAGACCTTCCACCAAGGTCCACCAATCCTCCTCCCATGACCTTTGAAGGTCAAGTACCTATGCTCTTTCATCCCATTTATCGGGACATCCATGATTCACCTCCACCTCAACCACAAACACAACCCCTCTCACCAACATCCACACTCATTTCCATTGATGAGGCAATGTGGATCAATGCACCATAAACCAATGAAGAGATCAATGAGGAGCTCACCCGCCTCTATGCTCTCTCCAATATAGTAGATCCTGCCTTGGTGAAGCTATGGATCTTCAATCTATCTTGCTCAACTCCATCACCCCTCCAACATCAAACAACCAACCACCACCACCAAACAACCAACCACCACCACCACCACAAGTCATTGAGCCTACTCTTCCTCCCAACTTTCCAAGGCATGACTGCTCACAATGTGAGAGGACCACTCACTTGGCCCAAAGGACTAACATTTTGGTCCATGAGCTCCAAAATGAAATGAGGTTCATTTTGAACCATATTCTCGAATGCCTAAATGCAATCTTTCATCCTCCGCAATAGGCAATTTTCAGTTTCTTCCTAGTCTCCTTTTATAGGATTTCATAGGATTGTTTTAGGAATTCTCTATTTTTAGGAACTTTTTCTTTTTATGTCATGGTTTGTGACTTATGTCAAAAACAATTTTCATGTAATGAATGTTATATTTATGTTTATGGGTGATCACTATTTGGCATAATATCTTGGTTTGTTTGATTTACTAACTTTATTGTATGGTTGGATTGAATTCTCATAATTATTTCACCACTTATACTTAGGCGCATATTTTTTGATCAGATACTTATTTTTGACTTTTTAAAGTCAAATGGGTTAAACTTTCTTGCTTGGTTGACCTATTCATATGCATTATTCTACTTGGTTGGAATTATTCATAACTAACCTTTATTTTGTAGCATTTCACATCCTTGAAAAGTATACGTTGGTACTCTAGCAATGAGGAGTATACATCGAGGGGGAGCATATCATATTCTAACCATTTGTTTTGTAGGTTCATGCATCATAACCTTGGCACTCCATTTAGGGGGAGTATAATCCAAGGGGGAGCTTTAAAGTTCTCAAAATCACATTCCGCTACGCATATCTTCTTTTTGTTTCGACAAAAAGGGGGAGATAGGATTAAGTTTTACATCACTGTGATGTATCACAGTGCATACTTTTATGATTAAAATAGTTTTTAAAACTTGCATAAAACTAACTCAATCTATATTTTTAAAAGACACATACTTTATTTAGATCCTTACTTAAAAATACACTTCATGTTTTGTCATCAACAAAAAGGGGGAGATTGTTAATACAAATATCGTCCTAAAAACGTTATTTATATTTTACGATCTTTGCTTAATTTTGTTAATGACAATCACAAAGTCTATCTTTAAGCAAGACATAAATATAAGATTAAGTCATTTGAATTTATAGTAACAAGTCTTTTATAAACACATTTTACACACTACATACATTTTACATTTACATGTTTTACTTTTATTTCTTAAAATAGAAATATTAACACATGACATCATGGCATACCTCATTAGAAAATCTTTGGAATATTTGAAATATTTTGGAAAGATTCTTAAGCAACAAAGTTGACTTTGGAAGATATGGGAAGATATGGCAAGATATGGAAATATTTGTTGAAATCTTAGCTTTCCTGTACCCGCGGATCCAAACCAGTACAAGGGCGGATCCAAATTAAGGGATCCGCCGGATCCGCCACCTGTTGATCAGCTTTGCCAATAAATAGCAAGCTGATCATTCAGGCACAATATCACTCATATAGCTTAAAACATATATTCATTCATTTGTACATCACTAACCCATATCATTCATTCATTTCATTTTGATCTTACTTTTGTAGCAAAGAAGATCACGCATACAAGCTTCAACATACATACTGTTGCAAGTGTTATTAGTTAGATACTGTGTGATTTGTTAGTGTTCACACATCATTGTTATACTTTCACTCAGTAGAGTTTGGTTAGTGTTTTAGTCCTTAAAACACAAAGAGTGTCGGGAGTGGTTGTTTGTTGTACCCTTGTTAAAGAACCAACGGGAGTGGTTGTACCCTTGTAAAGAACCCGGTGTTTAGATTAGTACCGGATAAAGAGTAAGCGACGTGTAAAGGTTTTCTCCGCCTAGAAGGGAGTTTTTTTCTTAGTGAAGAATAACTCTCGAGTTAGAGGCTCGAGGAGTGGAGTAGGGCAAGGAAGAGAGTCCTTGTAGCCGAACCACTATAAATATCCGTGTTGTGTGGTTTGATCATTCCTTTCTTTACTTACTTAACTTATATTGCTTGTTTGTGTATATTTACTTTGAAATCATGATAAGTCTCAAAGCAAATTAATATTTTAAAACGGTAAAACTATTCAACCCCCTTCTAGTTTTCCACAAACTTTTCAAAATCAGCAGTATTGACTAATGCTGCTAAACTAGTTAATACTGCTTCCACAAAAAGAACGGTGAATGGTGCTAAATCAATGTCCCAATTTTCAAAAATAGCACATTCATTTGTTAAAAGGCCCATTGAAAAGAAAACAGCACTTAACGCTGCTAAGCCAAAAGCAGTAGTTTCTACTGCTGAGGCAAAAACAGTTGTTAATGCTGTTAAGGGAAACTACATTCATGTTGTTAAGGCCTCGACTTGTTGGGTTTGGAAACCAAAAATTAAAGTTTTAGACCATGTTTCCAAACATGACAGCGCATCAATAATCCTAAAGAAGTTTGATTATGTTGATGCACAAGGCAGATCCAAGTCAGTAATGGCTTGGGTCCCCAAAAGAAACTGATTTTCTTACCTTATGTGCAGGGCAATCCACAGGTGGAGTTACAGGATCAAGGAGTGATTGATAGTGGATGCTCAAGGCACATGACAATGAACATGTCCTATCTTACAAATTATGAAGAAATTGATGGAGGATATGTTGCCTTTGGAGGTAACCCCAAAGGAGGGAAAATCACAGACAAATGTACAATAAGAACTGGTAAATTAGATTTTGAGAATGTGTATTTTGTAAAGGAGTTAAAATTCAATCTCTTTAGTGTCTCACATATGTGTGAAAAAAAGAATAGTGTTCTCTTTAATGACACAGAAGTATTGTCTTGTCTCCTGACTTTAAGTTAACTGATGAAAGTCAAGTTTTGCTTAAAGTTCCTAGAAAGGATAATATATATAGTGTTGATTTAGAGAACATGGTTCCCAAATGAGGTTTAACTTGTCTCTTTGCAAAAGCCACATCCGATGAATCTAAACTTTGGCATAGAAGGCTATGTCACTTGAATTTTAAAACAATAAATAAATTGCTTAAGAGAAATCTTGTAAGAGGTTTACCTTCCAAACTTTTTGAACATGATGAAACCTGTGTTGCTTGTCAAAAGGGAAAGCAACACAGAGCCTCTTGTAAGACCAAAACAGTGAACTCTGTCAGCCAACCTTTACAATTGTTGCATATGGATTTGTTTGGTCCAACTTTTGTAAAAAGTTTAAAGAAGAAAATGTATTGCCTAGTTGTTAGTTGTTACAGATGATTACAGTAGGTTTACTTGGGTTTTCTTTCTAGCTACTAAGGATAAGACTAGTGGCATTCTTAAGTCCTTTATAACTAGGGTAGAAAATTTATCAGGCAAAAAGGTTAAGGTGATTAGATGTGACAATGGAACTGAATTTAAAAATAAAGATACGAATCAGTTTTGTGAGATGAAAGGTATTATGAGACAGTATAGTGTAGCTAGAACTCCTCAACAAAATGGAGTTGCTGAGAGGAGAAATAGAACACTAATTGAGGCTGCTTGGACTATGATAGCTAATTCTAAGTTGCCAACTACCTTTTGGGCAGAAGTAGTTAATACTGCTTGCTATGTGCAAAATAAAGTGTTAGTTGTTAAGCCTCATAACAAGACCCCTTATGAACTTTTTCATGGTAGAACACCATCTTTAAGTTTTATGAGACCATTTGGGAGTCCTGTTACTATTCTCAATACCATAGATCACTTAGGCAAATTTGATGGTAAGGCTGATGAAGGTTTCTTTGTTGGATACTCACTCAATAGTAAAGCCTTTAGAGTATTCAATAGTAGAACAAGGATAGTGGAAGAGAACTTACATATTAGGTTTAGTGAGAGTACACCTAATGTTGTAGGTAGTGGACCAGACTGGCTGTTTGATATTGATGCACTAACAAAAACAATGAATTATGAGTCAGTTGCTGCAGGAACACAGTCTAATGGTTTTGCAGGTACAAAAGCAAATAATGATGCAGGTCAAGCTAGAAAGGAGACATAACCTGCTAAGAAGTACATCTTGCTACCATTATGGACTGCTGATCCACCAATCTCAACCCAATATCCAAATAGTTCTCAAGATGATGAAGTCAAGAATTCAAGTGATGATGACAAGAAGGATATGAAGAGCCAAGAACAGACAATAAGAGTGATAATTAGGAAAAGAATGATGGTGTTAACAGCACTAACAGAGTTAATATTACTAGGTCAACTGTTAATGCTGCAGGCATACAAGATGATGCCACTGGTAAAAAAGAGAGCAGTGAATATTCAGATGATCCAGACATGCCTATATTGGAAGATGTATGGGCTGAAACTGATGATGAAGATGCTGGTAAAGAGGCTGACATGGGCAATATGGATGAAACAATTCAAGTCAGTCCTATTCCAACTACAAGAATTCACAAAGATCATCCACATGAACAAATTATTGGAGATGTGCATTCTGTTGTACAAACAAGGAAGATGAACAAGAATTTGACAGATCAAGGGCTCTTTGTTAGAACTATTAAACAAAGAAACAGTCATAAAGATTTTCAAAATTGTTTGTTTGCTTGCTTTTTATCACAAGTGGAACCCAAAAAGACCATCCAAGCATTGACTGATTTAAGCTGGGTAGAAGCTATGCAGGAAGAAATTCTACAATTCAAGCTGCAAGAATTTTGGACTCTGGTAGATTTACCTAATGGCAAAAGGGCTATAGGTACAAAATGGGTTTTCAGAAACAAGAAGGATGAAAGAGGGATTATGATAAGAAACAAAGCTAGATTAGTTGCTTAGGGATACACACAAGAAGAAGGGATTGACTATGACGAAGTCTTTGTCCCTGTTGCAAGAATTGAAGCTATTAAGTTGTTTCTAGCTTATGCCTAATTTAAACACTTTGTGGTGTATCAGATGGATGTCAAAATTACTTTTCTGTATGGAAAGATTGAAGAAGTAGTATATGTTTGTCAACCACCAGGGTTTGAAGATCCTGACTTTCCTGACAAAGTTTACAAGGTTGAAAAAGAACTATATGGGCTACATCAAGCTCCTAGAGCATGGTATGAAACCTTTTCAACATATCTATTGGACAATGGGTTTCACAGAGGAAAGACTGACAAGACTTTTTTATCAGAAGATACAAAAATGATATTTTGCTAGTTCAAGTTTATGTAGATGATATCATCTTTGGTTCTACAAAGAAGGAGATGTGCATTGAATTTGAGAAGATAATGCATGAAAAGTTTCAGATGAGTTCTATAGGAGAACTTACTTTCTTTCTGGGTTTACAAGTAATGCAGAACAAGGAAGGCATATTTATCAGTCAAGATAAGTATGTTGCTGAGATCTTAAAAAAGTTTGGGTATACAGATGTCAAGACAGCAAGTACACCAATGGAAACTTCAAAGCCTCAGCTCAAGGATGAAGATGGTGAAGAAGTTGATGTTCATCTATACAGATCAATGATTGGTTTATTGATGTATCTTACTTCTTCAAGACCTGACATTATGTTTACAGTGTGTGCATGTGCAAGATACCAAGTCACACCAAAGGTTTCACACCTTCATGCTGTGAAAAGGATTTTTAGGTACTTAAAAGGTCAAACTAAATTGGGCCTTTGGTATCCAAAAGATTCTTCTTTTACTTTGGAAGCATACACTGATAGTGATTATGCTGGAGCAAGCTTGGATAGGAAGTCAACAACAGGTGGTTGTCAATTTCTTCCGTGCAGATTGATCTTATGGCAGTGCAAGAAATAGAATGTGGTTGCAAATTCCACAACTGAAGCTGAGTATGTGACTGCTTTAAGTTGCTGTGGACAAGTGCTTTGGATTCAGAATCAATTGCTTGATTATGGATACAATTTTATGCATACCAAGATTTTTATTGACAATAACAGTGTTATGTGCATCATTAAAAATCCTATTTTTCATTAAAAAAACAAAGCATATTGAGATCAGAAATCATTTTATAAGAGATTGAAATGAAAAGAAATTGATTCAAATGGTTAAAATCCATACTGACAAGAATGTTGCAGATTTGCTTACAAAAGCTTTTGATGAAAGTAGATTTCAATTTTTGATTGCCAGTATTGGAATGCTAATTCTTTAAAGTTTTTGATCTCTTTATGTTTTTGTAGAGTTTTATAAGGATTAGTACTTTTATTCAAGTCATAAGTTGTTTCTGCTGCTAAATATAATTGGTACTGTTAGTTATACTTAGAACTGCTGGTTTCTGTTGCTAGTTATACTTATAACTGCTAAGTATACTTAATGTTGTGATCATTGTGAAGGTGTTATTGCTTGTGTTTGTTTGGTGTTTGGACTAACATTTTGCAGGATAAGCAAAGACAAGTGATGGAGTGCTGATAAATAAGTTGTTTGAAGTGGAAACTGAGTTAATGCTGCTAGGCATAAGTTAATGCTACCAAGTTTAACTTAATGCTGCTAGGTTTCTACTGTTGAGTTTGAGAGTACAGGGTACTGTTTTATAAATTCAAATCGATTAAGGGTTTATATCCTTCAATCATTCATATAATCGATTTTATCCGTTTAATTACTCTCTCAAACGAAACCCTAACTCAATTTTATCATCTAATTGCAAAACCTAACAAAACTCAACACGACTTCACAAAATCACACAATGTCGAACCTTTCTTTTGCTGACACTCATAACATGATTGCCTTATTGCAAAAACCAAAAGAAAGGGAAGGTTTTACTAAGATAATTGATTTCTTAAATGCAAATCCTATAAGGTATGCATTAATAGTAAACCCTACTATATATATTTCTCACATTAAATAGTTTTGGTCTACTACTAAGGTCGAAACTATTAATGGGGAAGAACAAATTCATGCCCTTGTAGATGGCCAGAAGATACTTATTACTGTAACATCTATTAGGAGAGTTCTTCACCTAGCAGATGCTAAAGGAATTGAGTATTTTCTAATTCTACAATTTTTGAAAAACTTGAACTAATGGGATATGAGAGGAAAAATGATTCATTAAAATTTTTCAAAGCAAACTTCTCCCCACGGTGGAAATTCTTAATCCATACTATCTTACAGTATTTTAGTACAAAGACAACTGGATGGAATGAGTTTAGCAGCAATATGGCCTCTGCCATAATCTGCTTAGCTACAAATCAAAATTTTAATTTTTGATAGTATGGTTAAGAACATGGATAGTTCAGCAAACAAATTTTACATATATCCAACGTTTTTACAACTGCTTATGGATAAACAATTTACTGAAAAGAAAATGTATCAAAGAACATATCTTGCACCCTCTCATACTAAAAATATTTTTGCTAACATGAAGAGGGTGGGAAAAGACTTTTCAGGAAAAGTGACACCTTTGTTTCAAACAATGGTGGTACAAATTAAAAATCAGGGTGAAGGTTCAGGAATCCCCACTATAACCCAACACACACCCACATTTTTATCCATTTCCTCAACACAACAAAAGACATATACCCGTAGGAAAACTCAAAAGGGCACTGAGCTACTTCAGACTAGTGCTAGCATGGTTGCAGATGAAGCTGTGCATAAGGAGAGGGGTCACAGTTAGGAAAGGGCTACCACTACTGCTTCTAGCTTAGAAGCAGAGTAGGACAGTGGTAATAGCAATAAGACCCAATCCAAGGCAACATCTAATGGATCCAGTTCCCATGGAACTGATTCAGGTGATGGTCCCAGCCAACAAGAAACCATGGGGGGCTCAGAAGCTCAAACTATGTTTGAGACTGAGTCTAACATACCCTATGATTCAGCACTCATGAGAGGTAACACACTCCAAAGTGATGAGGGTAGTCTGGAACCTAAAATTACTGAATTGATGAAATTATGTACCACTTTACAAAAAAAAGTCCTTACTTTACAACAGACCACTTCCTCACAATAATTAGAGATCACTAGTTTGAGGAAGAGGGTCAAAAAGCTGGAAAAGGGAAAAATGTCAAAGACTTATGGGCTTAAAAGAATGCGCAAGGTGAGTACTACATTCAGGGTTGAGTCTTCTAGTGAAGCTGAACAAAGTTTGGGGGAGGATGCTCCCAAACAGGGGAGGAATGAAAGCAAGGCTTCAGGAGAGGATGAGGAAATAGTGAATGGTGAGGTAGATAAAGATGTAGTTGTTGAAGAGGAAACAAATGTGCTTGATGATGAAAATGTGGCTAGTGAATGTATTGAAGTTGCTAAGGATGTAGGAGTTAGTACTGCTAATATTGAGATTAGTGCTGTTGGCTGGAAGTTAATACTGCTAGTGCTGCAGAAAAAGTTAGTGCTGCTGCTGCAACAAGAATTAGCTTAGAGGATGATGTACAAGCTAAATGTGAGACTGATCAAGAATTTGCTCAGAGTATGCTACAGGAAGAACAGGAAGAGTTGTCCACGGAAGAAAAGGCAAAATTATTTATGGAAGTCTTGGAGAAACAAAGGATGTTCTTTGCACAGAAGAGGGCAGAAGCAAAGAGCAACAAGCCACCCACCAAGGCTCAACAAAGATCAATAATGTGCACCTACTTGAAGAATATGGATAACTGGAAGCAAAGTCAGTTCAAGAATATGAGCTTGGAAAGAATTAAAGAAGTGTTTGACAAAGTCTTCAAAAGAGTTAACACATTTATTGATATGGACACAGAGGTGGTGGAGAGTTCAAAGAGGGCAGGTGAAGTGTTAGAGTCTGAAGTATCTAAGAAACAAAAGATGGATGAGTAGAGTATGGATAAAAAGGATGATGAGCAGATAGCAGATGAGCAAACAGTGGATGAGACAAAGGAGTAACAAGAAGGTGATGACAAAGAAACAGCTAAAATGCAAGAATTAATAGTACTTGCTTCAGATAGTGAAGGGGGAATTGTTGATGTTGTTCCTTTGAAGACTAAAGTACCTATTGTGGACTGGAAGAGTTTCCAAGAGGGAAAGAAAATGCATTGGGAGATTATAAAGGCTGATGGCAAATCCCAGGTATTTATCACCTTTGGTCAAATACTCAAGAATTTTGATAGGGAAGACATTGAAACACTGTAGAGACTGGTAAAGGCTAGATTTGGATGTACAAGGCCAACTGATAGCATGGATAGAGTCTTATGGGGAGATTTAAAGATTATGTTTGAACCACACTGTGAAGATGAAGTATGGAGACATTGAGAAGATTTACTTTACTTTCATGCAAAACACTCCCGTCGCAACGCGCGGGCTACCCTGCTCGTTTCTTATATATACCCAAAAACACATTTCAAATTTCATATTTCCTCAATTTTACTTATTTTATCAAAGTCAAATTTTATTATGGCCATTTTACCCTTCATATTTTTCACAAAATGAATAATCTCTTTTACAAAGTATCTTAGGTTTTTTGTTTATCATCGAACTATATATGACATAGAGTGACATTCTTCACAACACAATTGTAGCAAAAAAAAAAAAAAAAAAAAAAGAAAGTAGAATGGCTCACAAACAACTAAATAATTTAAGTAAACATGGAGCAACTTCGCATATTCATTCAAATAATTTAAAATCAAAGAACATGTATCAATGGAACCATATAGATACTATGCGAGTACCCGCGCTTAGCAGCAGCGGTTCCTAGCTGCAGATAATTAACGATATGCGATATTGTGGTAAGTGGTTCATATAACGTTCAAAATAAATCTTGTAAAAGATCAAAATGTAATTACAAACGGTTGTAATATGTGACAATTCAACTCTAGTAAAAATTCTTAATATGTATGAAAAGACATATAAAAATATTTAGTGAGACTGAAAAAGAAAACATTATATCAATTATGAGATACTAACTAACATTGCACATTACTCTATATAGACAGGTGGTACTAATTAACATACCTTTTATCAAACAAAATACTAAAATAACACAAAAGAAAAATAAAGTTACACAAGGACATTATAGTTTCTTGAGTATAGTGAACTTGTTTTTGCCTCATGTATTACCTATTATGCATTTGTGGACGTCCCTTTGGCTTCGTTAATAATCAAACATATACATGAAGTGCCTGGAATCCATTAGACATTTATATATTCGATTAAGAAGATTTATATATATACATATGATTAGAACAACTTTAAGTTTGATTACCTATGATCACAAATTTTGTAGAAATTCTTTGTAAACCATGTTTCTAGTACTACTCGTGATGTTGCCACCTTCGTCACAATCCTTTTTTAGCTCCTAACACGACATACGACCACATATAGCTGGCGAAACTGGCAGAGCAATTACAAACCCACCTGCCCAAGAGGTTGTCCCTGGCCTTTGTTGACCGTCATAGTGCAAGATACAGACACATGGGACTACTTCAATACTGGTTTTGTTTATAAAACACTGCTGATTTTGACCATTATCCACGGACCTCCTGATTTTCTACCAACATACGCATATATTGTGGGATGACAATGCTTATCTCATGTTTGTTACAATACATTTATTTAAGGACATTGAATATGAGACGCCATGGCTTCCTCGTTGAAAGACCCCTGCAATATTACAAAAGTTAGTCTCTCTTCTTAAAAGATTATATAGATGCCATACATGTGTCATTAATATTCTCCAAAACAAAAGTTAAGGTTAAATAGACTAAACAGTCATGACAAACAAACTCTATTCCTTATGTGACAGTCTATAAGCACATCATGAACGGAAGCCAAATAAAAAGGTTCACTTTATTTTCTTTTTAGTTTCTCAGGGCATATGATAATACAATCCAAACACCCCTTCATTGTAGCGTTTCATAATTGCTAGGAAAGAATGCATCCAATCGAAACAGAATGTCACTTTCAGGAAAAAATGCTCTATGGTAAGGCATACTTTATGTACTAAAATCATGATATATGTACTAAAATCAATTAAATTAGCACAAAACTTATAGGGGTGTTTGGGATTGTTAATTGAAACTAGTCATGGCTTATTGCGTTTCGATGACAATCCCAAGTATTTCGATAGTAACAAACGCCTTTTGATTATCTGCTTGTTTAAAGGTAAAACCGAAAATATTAAATAAGTCGTTTAGGGGATGCTTATTCAATTTGCTTATTGGTCTTAAATAAGCAGGATTAAAACACTATAAGCAATTCTTGCATGTAAACAATAGAAATAGCCTTTATAAATGTAGTCCCTTCTTATTTGAAAGTAACAATCCCACAACCACTATAAACAATTCGAAATAGCCTTTAAATGGCCAAGTGTAGTTAGTCTCATGAGCAATCCCAAACAGTCCCTATAAAAAGTTTAAGCAATCCCAACACATTAGTTATTCTAATATATAAGTAATCCCAAACACTTCATATAAGCAGTTTTAATAAGAATCCTTCTCGTATTGGTTCTCAACTTTAATTCCAAAGTGATTTATCATCTCAAAATTAAACACAAAAATCATTCTTCATATAATCTCTTTTTGTAAAATAGGACTTACTTTGTGTCTACACAATATGAGAAGTTCCCATATGCTTGTTATTTAAAGACCCCAAATCAACTCCCAAAACACGCAACTGCATGTAATAAAAACAAAAATAATACAAACATTAAGAAACATGTTCTATGAAGCAATTCTGGGTTGACTTGATAACCAAAAACATCAAAAAACCAAACACCCCTTTAGACACCGCAGACCAAACAACCTTTTAAACACCCGTTTTCTGAGATTAAGTTGATTGGAGCCTGAGCAAGCAGCAAGAAGTAGTGCTACTGACACGTTAGCCCGAACCAACAAATGCTATTGATACGTCAACCCGAGCCATTATCCAATCTGTGTAAACAACCCCTTTAGCACACTCAAAAAGAACTGAGATGGAGGTCTTACGCAACATATAAATAATGAAGAGACTCATAAGAACATTAACATTTCATTTATAAACAAAAAACTAATTATCAGAATACTAAAAGAACGATTTTTGCTCAAATGATAATCTTGTTTTGTAGGTTATAAGTTTCAAGAGATACATTATGTTTTATGCATTAAGCAAATTTTGACCCGTTTCCTTTTCCAAGCTTGTTCTTTTACCCGTTACGACAGTTAATAACCTTATCCAAAATTGGTCCATTTCTCATGGATTAAAATTGATAACATCAAATTGACCAACAATGTTAAGCAACAGAAAAAGAAGACACAAGAATCAAGAATCAAACATATACGCACCTTAAACAAGTGAATGCTGCATAGATTGAGACCACCAAGGCCGAATTGTTCATCGTTTAACCATGCCAACGTGTCCCCTACGATTAGAATCATTTAAAGAAACTAAAACTAACAAACCATGCACAAAAATTCAAAAGATCCAAAATGGCAATACTTACTGATCGTGTATAGTACTCCTGGACCCAACATACTGGGTCAGGCATGTTCATAACCAACCGCGGCAGAGACAAGACGGACAAGCATACATCATAGACTCCAGTCTTGTTAAGCCGGACAAGAAACACGCCCCGGCCTCTCCAGGCCGGGCCGGAACACATCACCGGCCGCCGCCAGCCGCCAAAAGCCAGATCTCTTGGGATTATGTCCCCTACGTGATCTGACACCTACCTACTAGGGGAGGCGTAGTTCGGCTCGCAGAGTCCCGAGGCAGCTACAGTTCTTGTGTGGGTAGTATAAATACCCCCACCTCATTTATTACTCTCAACTAATAGCATTTACTCACACACAGTCCGCACATATACTTTCTCTCTCTAAACAATATACTTACTCTCACACCGGAGGCTAACCGCGGAAGCCCCCATCCACGGTAAGACTAACGGTGGTGCTTTTTCTTAGCAGCTCTACGAAGTACTTAACACAAGATCCGCCCCTGCCAAGAGCTAGTCTAACCTAGGTATTGCATTGAGCCCAAGATTTGTACTAACAAGTTGGCGCCATTCGTAGGACCAGTTACATAACTGCGTCTCTAAAGAACTTTGCCATGAGTAATCAAGTGAATGACTCCTCCCCAGCCCAAGAGCGTTCGACAGTACGGAACACTCTTGGGAAAGAGAAGGGTCGTGAAGGAGAAGAACATCCTTCAGGCTCTCTCTCGGAAGAGGCGATAAGGGAATTTTGCGACAAGTATTATGACCAATTATTGCCCTTAATGACTGAGAAAGTCCATGCGAAAAAATTGAAGCAAGTAAAGACTCGCCTCGACTTCGACGATGAGTCACAAGGGAACTCATACTCTTGGGGACGATCTCGAAACTCTAAGTCAAGATCCTTGAGGGAAAGGAAGGTCGAAAGAAAGCGGAAAACTAGCCCCAGTTATAGATCCGGACCTTCCGAAGGTTCCCACTCTCGAAGTGTCTTTTTCAGACTCAACAAGGAACCCGAAGACGATGGTAAAGGGACCAAACACCTTCGGTCCACCGTTTTCACTCATCTAGGGGAAAAACGGGGAGATTTCAAATCACGCCTGGGGGAGAGAAGACCGGATGTGTTTTCTCGACTTAGGACAAAAAGTCGCGCTCGAAGGGAGCGAAGGATTGAAGCCAAACGTAACAGGCGGGACCAACAACCCTACACAGAAGGAAGTCTGGATAGACTAAGAAGGAGAACCCCCAGTCCGACCCACAGCCACCCCCACCGCTCTAGGGAGAAAAGCGCCAGGAACAGAGATGCCTACTCTGGATCCGGAAGGCGAAGGGAACGGACACCCGTAGAAAGCGAAGATAGTGCTGGGGGTATTGGGAAGCCAGATCCGGAAAGAACAGAGGGGGTACGGATGATCTTTATCATCCATACGATATTGAAGACACAGACCCTTTCACACAAAGGATCAGGAATTTTGAGTTCCCAAAAAGGACCCGGATGCCCACAAACGTCAAAACCTATGACGGAACCGGGGATCCAGAGGACCACATGAATAACTTTTGCACCGCGGCCAAGGTGGAACGGTGGGCCATGCCCACCTGGTGTCATATGTTCAACTCCACCCTCATGGGCCATGCACGGATGTGGTTCGATGAATTGCCGACAGAAAGCATAGACAATTTGGAAGATCTCCGAAAAAACTTCTTGTCCTACTTCCTCCAGCAAAAGAAATATACCAAGGATCCGGTGGAACTCCACCTTATCAAGCAAAGGGAAGGGGAGACGACGGCGGCATTCGTTGACCGCTTCAAGGCGGAAAGCATGCAAGTGAAAGGTGCCCCAGAATGCATGAAGGTCTCAGGCTTTATACATGGGATTAATAATCCGGAACTAATCAGAAGGCTCAATGATAAAATCCCAAAGACTGTTGACGAAATGTGGAAGGTAACCACAGCCTTCCTCCGGGGTGAAACAGCCGCCGCAAACTTGTCAAGAAAAAAGCAAGACCGCTCTTCGTGGAAACCGCACGAAGGGGGGTCCCGAGCATCCAACAGTCAAGCTTTTGAAAGAAAAATGGAGTTCAAAGGGCGCTCCAGGGGAGACCGGAGGCGGAATGACAGATTCACGCCCCTCACGAAAACACCGAAGGAGATTTTGGCAATGGACTCAGTCAAATTCACAGCCCCACCACCCATGTCAAGCCCGGCCCAATCAAGGAACAAGGACAAGTACTGTGACTTTCACAGAGAGAGGGGACACCACACGGATGAGTGTTTCCAGTTAAGAAAGCAGATTGAGGAGGCGGTCATATCCGTCCAATTAGCACATTTGGTAAAGGAGGTCAAGAATGGGAGCCAGAAGGGTGGGGCCGCTAAAGGCGGTAAGAAAGAAACCACAGTCAAGGATAAGGCCCGGCCATATTCATGATAAAAACTTGGCAACAGAGTGTTAAACAGAAGGTATCCTCCAATACCGAGCCAAATTTGGAAATATCTTTCCCTCCGATAAAGGAAGATGATTGGGATGACCATCCGTTGGTATAAAGGCCGGAGTAGGCGGGCACCACGTACATCGGATGTATGTGGACAACGGAAGCGCCTCTGAGGTCCTTTATGAGCATTGTTTTAACCGTCTGAGCCCGAAAATCAGGAAGAGAATGATCCCCGCCACCGCACTGCTTCTCGGTTTCAGTGGCGAATTATCATGGCCTTTGGGACAAATTCTGTTAGAAGTTACATTAGGTGATAAAGAGAATTCAGCTAGCGCATGGATGAACTTTATGGTGGTCAGGTCACCCTCTCAATATAATGGTATAATAGGCCGTCCGGGGATACGACATCTTAAAATTATCCCTTCCACGGCTCACGGCATGATTAAATTCCCCGCCCAGGGCGGAGTAGTCACCTTACATAGTGACAAAGTCATTCCCGTAGAGTGCCAAATGGTCGCGGAACTGCAATCACAGCAGAGTTTCGAGGAAACTCTAACAAAAGAAGGAGTTAAAGTAGCAATACACCCAGAATTCCCGGACCAAACTGTCATTGTGGGAGGAAGCCTGACAGACCAAGAAAAGAAGGACTTGTGCGAGTTATTAAAGAACAATCTGGATATCTTTGCCTGGCAGCCGTCGGACATGACTGGGGTGCCACGGAGCGTGGCAGAACACAAGCTGAACATCCAGGAGGGGTATGCCCCGGTAAGACAAAATAAACGGGGCCAGGCTCTGGAAAGGAACAAAGCAATTAACGATGATGTGGCAAAATTGGTAGAAGCTGGCATAATGAGGGAGGTCCACTACCACGACTTGCTTTCAAACCCTGTCCTGGTCAAGAAAAGTGATGGAAGTTGGAGAATATGCGTGGATTTCAAAGATTTGAACAAAACATGCCCGAAAGATTGTTACCCTCTTCCGGAGATCGACTGGAAAGTCGAGTCCCTCTGCGGATACACTTTCAAATATTTTTTGGATGCGTACAAGGGATACCACCAAATACAGATGGCCACAGAAGATGAGGAAAAAACCGCGTTCCACACAAGCCAAGGGATTTTTTGCTACAAGAAAATGCCTTTTGGATTGAAAAATGCAGGAGCCACATACCAGCGTCTAGTGGACAAAGCCTTCGAGAAACAGATTGGCAGGAACCTGGAAGTATATGTGGATGACCTGGTCATTAAGAGCCATTCAGAGACGGAAATGTTATGGGACGTGGAAGAAACCTTTGCGACTCTCCGAAAGATAAACATGAAGCTGAACCCAAAGAAGTGTACCTTCGGAGTAGAGGAAGGAGTATTCCTGGGGCATATGATCAGCAAAAAGGGAATTAGGGCTTGTTCGGAGAAATCCGAGGTCGTTACCTGATGAGTGTGTAAATAATCATCATTTTATACCCATAATAGACACAAAAATGACCTAAAACACTGAATTATACTGCAGATATCCTTGGTTTGTGTTTTATGTGTCTCAGGTACTGAAAGATTGAAAACGGAGCGAAAACGAGCATTTTTTGGATCGACTCGACAATAATTGTGCATTTGATCAAGTATAGACGAAAGTCAAATACAGAGTCAAAGTCATCCCCCAAAATCCCAAAATGACACAAGTGGTCCCTAGAAATAATTTTCTGAATTGGCATGATTAGTCCTTGGATTTTCAGCATTGTACAACTTTGGTCCCTCAAAATTAAATCCAAATCCAATTTAAATCCTAAGTTAACTAAAACCCAATCCAATCCTAAAACTAAACCCAGTTACATACCCCGGCCCACACAACAAATAAAACCAAGCCCAATCCCAAAACAACCCAACCCCGATCCCTTAGCTAACAAAAGGTTTGACCCTTGGTCAAACCTTTCTTCTAAAACCGTTTGCCCGCCAAACCATACCAGAAACCACCATTGTGCACCACCCTTATCCTGACACACCCACCCCCTCCTCCTATCTCACTTCACCTAACATGCCAAAAATCATTAAATGCTTCTTCCCCATTTCACTCCATCAGAGATAGTGGATTTTTTCCACTATCTCAATTTTGGCGCCAAAAACTAGAACCAAGGGCTGAGATTCATTCAAGACCATCCAAGGATCAGAAATTGTTCAGAGATGATGAGAGGACACATCCCACTTTAGTTTAGTATATATAGAACACTTTGTAGCCTTAATTGGCAAGTAGTTAATTTTTCCTTAATCGTTTTTATTTTATCAGTCTTTACTTATTGTAATTTTCAAGTTCCAGTGTTAATTCAAGTCATTTACAGTTATATTGTTATAATTTCAAGCTCTCTTTTACTCATTATCAGTTTTTATAAATTTCAAGTTTACTTTAATTCGTATTAAATAATAAGTTGTTAAGAATCACTCAAAAGCCATAAACACCCTTCCAATAAGCTTATGAAAGCTTTTCATAGCTTTGTGTAAGCTTATATTAGAAATAAGCTGTTTAAATTTCAAATGATGAAGAAAGTCAACAAAGTCAACATAAGCTCACAATAAGTTGTTCTGGGGGTATAAGCTATTCTGGAAGGCTTATATTGGGTTTCTAGCTTGTTGTTAACAAGCTAGGGTTTCTGATCCTTAGTTTCTTTGTTCTATAATCCAATTCTCAGTTGTAAGCTTATTTTTCACATTTTGCATTTTACTATACAACTGCTTATTCATGTGCTTATTGTTGTTCTCATTACTGCTTTATTTTATTTGAGTTAAATTAAGTCAGTTTGGTAGTTTGTGTTAGTTCAAAATCTCATTTTCAGTTTTTAAGTCAAAAAGCCAAAAACAGCCAACTATAGTATAGCTTATTGTATTGCTTATTTCTGTTTTAAAAGTTGCTAATTATAGTTAAAATGAGTCATACAATCCATAATAATCAGAAGTTATAAGTTAAATTGGTCTTTGCCTTTGAAAAACCTTAACAGACCCTCAATAAGGACTGTTTAGGTCAAGAATCCAAAATGTGTGATGAGGCGAAAAGTGTACCGCTTTTAAGGGGTCATTTAAGCCCGAAATCGTATTTATTTGATCAAATATTGCCCTAAATCGTTCCTTTTGTCATTTTAGGTACTTTTGAGGAGAAATCTGGAAAAGGAGGCATTTTGGACGTTTTTGGAGCATCAAAGTGAAGAAAACGGCAAAGTCTCAAGAATCGGCTAAAAGTTACTCTTGACGGCGTCAGACTTAACTCTGGACGGCGTCATGCCTTGGCAAGAAAAGTGGGATGTGAAATTTACTCATGACGGGCCAGTGAGTTAGCATGTGAATTCTGACGGCGTCACGCTTTAACTAAATCAAGGGCGTCACGGCTTAATTCATAAGGGGACGGCGTCACGTTCAAGAGGTGAGGGCGTCAAGCCTTGATAGGCCAGAACGGATTTTGGAGAATTAAAGAGGGACGGCGTCAAGATGGTCATCCGAGAACCCTAAAAGCGGCGAGGTGACGGCGTCACAATCCATAAGGTGACGCCGTCAGATGCAAAAGTCTATATATAGTTTTCTAATTTTTTGTCATTAAGGGAGAGCTTAGTGTGTGGAATTTTGGGATAAAACCCTAAGACGATTTTAGCTACTTTTTCAGGGCTTTTAGCCTTGAGATCTTCCATGTTTCATTGAAAGATAAGTTATCAATTAATCATTCAATATGTCTATGTGTTGTTTGATTCTATCTTATGCTTGTCTTTTGTTTAACATGTTAGGCTAATTTTATCTTGTGTTTGCTTAGATCTAATGAAACCTAGCTATTGATTATTGGTTGTTAGTGTGTTGTTAGTTGTATTGGATGATTGTTTATCTATGTTAGGCTTAAGAAAACTGGCTAACTTCCTATTCGGTAACTTGCTTGAACGTCTTAAGAAACATGAACCAAACGCGTACTAAAGGTTTTTATGGTTGTATTTAATGCACAAGCGAATTCTAGTGATCCCATGTTAGGAGCTTCCTAGCCGGCTCGACATAGGAGTGAAGTAGGAGCTTGTAGAGTTTGGGGAAGTAAGTACGCCACCCCACGAATGGTATTAAGGAATACACCCGTCATCCACGCAACTAATACACACTAATTAACCGGTAAAAGATAGTTAGGGAGTAAGGAAATCTAAGTAAACACATTTCTCTACACATAAGTTTCTCACCACTTTTCATTTTTGTTATTTTATTTTATTTGCATTTGTAGTAATTTGGGTTAGTTGACTAGCAACTAATTCCGCCCACTCCTTCAAAACCGAGATTTTACTTGCTTTCATAAAAACTATAAAAACATAAAAAGAATCTTCCTCGACCCTTAGACCTAATTAGAGTAGCCTTTCACACCTAACGAACACTATTCCCTGTGGAGAACGATCAATCCCCCGTACTTACCACTACACTATACTACATCGGTCAGGTACACTGCCTGGTGGGGTTGTAAGCCTCTTGAGATCCCTCGAGAGGTAAAACCTGTTGTAAGGTTACAAAACCACGCAATCAAGTTTTTGGCGCCGCAGCCCGGGGAGTAGTTATTGCTTAGGTTGAAATTTTATTTTTATTAGGTCTACTCACAAGATTCCTATCAAGTGAGATATTTTCTTTTTATTTTGTAGCTTTCTCGTAGTCTATCTTTTCTTTGTGATTTTGTTTGTAATTTGCTTCAAATGGACTTTTCACTTAGATTTCTAAGATTGCAAGATATGGTTGAGTGGCTAGAACACCAAGAAGTTCAAAATACCTCATTTAGAGACACTTATGAATCATATGAGCCTTCACCTAGGATAGATTCTTATGAACAACCTCCATGTTTAGGATCTTGTTTTAGTGAGGCTAATAGGAAAAGCGACCTAGTTTGCCAAGGAATTGTGGATAGAGCCGTATCAATAAATCATAAGTTGGATGAAGCACTAGGTTTGTTATTATCACTACCTAAGAAAAAAATTGACGAGGATATAGGTGATCTTGACACGTGGAATAATGAGGTAAACACCATAAGCCCACAAAATACTCAACCATCATTTGAGGCACCCACACCGCCCGTGACTTACCCGGAAGAAGTAGAAGAGACTTTAGGAATCCCAATGGAGGTAGAACCCTTGGACCAAGCACAACTAGAGGATATAGGTTTGCACACTTTTAGTGATGACCTTACTCATAGTTCTAGGGAATTTCCTAGTGTTGATGAATTGGAACCTCAACCTTTACACAACTTTTCATCCTTAGATTTACATCTAGGAGAAAAAAGAGGAACCGACCCACCCATCAACCAATATTATCCGGGTAGTTTTAGGATGAAGGAAGCCATTCACTCACCCCCTTCACCTCACGTGGCATATTCACACCCTAAGGGTGTGTATCGCTACTTTCACCCGCACTTAATCCTAAGTGTAGGGAAAACCTCCCCTATTTTTGTTAAATAAGGGTAGAGTCAGGCTCGTGACTCGAACAAAAACAAGCGCTTCTTGGGAGGCAACCCAAGCTTTATTTGCTTTGTGTGTTTATTTGTTTGTTTGTTTGTCTTTATTTGTTTCCATATGTGTGTTTAATTTTTATTATTATTGATTCATGTTAAAAACTAATTTGTGAAAATGCTTTATGTTGTTTTTAACTTCGTCTTAACTACATATAAAGGTATTTTGCAAAAGATAAGTGTAAGGGAAATCTAAATCGGTTTATTAGAACACAAATTAACATGAATCATAATAATAATAAATTAACATACATATTTGTGTTTGTTTGAGTCAAATGCTTGTATCGAGTCATAGTGATGTTTTGCAGGATTTCCAGGAAGTAAGGTAAAGGTTTTTCCAGAAATTTTCCGGAAACTTAAAATGAAAATTTTTGTCAGGTCATTTCTGACGGCGTCAGGGGTTATAACCTGACGGCGTCAGATTTAATTTCCAGAAATTTTTGAAGGTTTTGTTT
This sequence comes from Artemisia tridentata subsp. tridentata, assembly GCA_021014915.2. NCBI lineage: Eukaryota > Viridiplantae > Streptophyta > Magnoliopsida > Asterales > Asteraceae > Artemisia > Artemisia tridentata. Next base: position 73,411,023 of record CP139501.1, on the reverse strand, counting down.
TCATAAAAAGTTTTTATTAAAATCTCCAACTTATAATCTCCAGGAATCTGCAAAATTATCATTTCACAAGCATTATATCCTTATATATAGATTTTATCCCGCCGATGTTATGCAGGTTTTCGTGTTTGCTTTCTCAGGTTTAACAGGTTATTTTGGACAAGGAGATGTTTATGGAATCAAGCTTATGGCGATGCATTAGTCATGGAGCTTCTACATTACCTTGGAAGAAGATTTAACCGTGTAATTTCATTATCCAACGAGCGAATCAGGGGAGTATTTGATTTCATTCTTTTACTTTATGCTTTTACATCTTGTTATTTGAACATTGGGGACAATGTTCATCTTAAGTGTAAGGGGAGGGTAAAAGTACGATTTTAGAGAATGCTATTACGCTTGATTTTTGTTTGGTTAATAGTAGATGTGTAATAAAACTGAGATAAATACCTGTTAGGGCAATTTTAGTGCCAAATTTAAAATTTTTTACAACATATAGGAGTGAAACTTTGATCTTAATGAGCGTCTCACGGATAGGAGTTATATGACTAGCACAAAAACCGTACCACTAAAAAATTTTCCACCCCCAAATATGTGAGGTTCGCCCCTAGAATTGGTAGGAAAAGCATTTATGCTATGATGTGTGTACCGGTAGCACTTAGATTCTAGAACTTGCGTTAGGACCATTCCAAGGCCACAAGTGAGACTACATTCGTGTAGTTAGATTTACTACATGATAAGAGGCATTAGGATTAACCCATTGTTTTACACCTGTGTTTTTGTTATAATTACATTGGCTACATTGGTCAAGTAATTCTCCCACACCCTTTGCGTTGTACTCATTTTTAGTACACGATACCCCTAGTACACCCCTCAGAGCCTATCTTTTCGTTTCAACCTTTAAGCATTTTACTTAAAGGAAGAATTTGTTACACCCCACTAAAATGTACACCCAAATCGCCTTAGCCTACCTTGTATGCACTCATTTTTAGTGCATTATTGTTACAACATTTGTTTAAACCCAAGTTAATTATCTAGTTGATTACATGGTTGCTAAGTCGAGTCATATCCTTGTACATATTGTTTTGGGACGATTGGGACTCATGGGTAAAGTACTAGTGTAATGGAGTAATGGGGAAGAACATCATTTATTACCCCCATATGTGCTAAATATTTTAAAAGTACTCCAAGTTTTTCAATTATCTTAATTCGAGTCATTAGATTAGTAATTGTAAAGTTATGTAAAAATTCAAGTGTAAGGGGAATGCAACGACCCTTTGATGTATTATTTTGGATGGTAGGGCAAAAGTGTATGCAAAAAAAAAAAAAAAAAAAAAAAAAAAAAAAAAAAAAAAAAATCGAAAAATCAAGAAAAATACAAAAAAAATGAGAAAATGAAAAATAGAAAAAACATACGGACTACCATCCCGTTTTATTTTATGTTTGTTTTATGTTTTTGTTATTTTGTTATTTCGTTTTTAGCTTAAGATCGAGTCTAGTCTTGGCTTAGCAACATTGTATAGTACATGTAATTAATCAAGATCTTTAACTCGCCACCAGTAAAATATCCTTTATCCAACCAAACCGTGTTTTCCTTTTCCCTACACCTAACATTACAACCCATTTAAAAGCCCTCTTTGATAGTTTATCTTAGGTGCTTACGCCTAGTGGAGGAGGTTTTCGATCCTTTCTCAAGCCTATGGTAATCTATTTGCTATGACAGGTAGTGAGAGATATTTTCCGTTTTCATTTATGAGATTTATTTTGATGACACTTGAGAGATGTGAGTATCTAAACACTACTTGTGAGGTGCTAGTATGTAATCTCCGTGCTTATTATGATTGAAGTGGAACGAATATTTGTTGTAATTACTTTTAGGTTTGCATTAAATGACCCCTAACTTGTATTTTGATTAGAATAAAAGCGCATTTGCTTGAGGACAAGCAAATCTCAAGTGTAAGGGTATTTGATGAGGCGAAAAGTGTACCGCTTTTAAGGGGTCATTTAAGCCCGAAATCGTATTTATTTGATCAAATATTGCCCTAAATCGTTCCTTTTGTCATTTTAGGTACTTTTGAGGAGAAATCTGGAAAATGAGGCATTTTGGACGTTTTTGGAGCATCAAAGTGAAGAAAACGGCAAAGTCTCAAGAATCGGCTAAAAGTTACTCTTGACGGCGTCAGACTTAACTCTGGACGGCGTCATGCCTTGGCAAGAAAAGTGGGATGTGAAATTTACTCATGACGGGCCAGTGAGTTAGCATGTGAATTCTGACGGCGTCACGCTTTAACTAAATCAAGGGCGTCACGGCTTAATTCATAAGGGGACGGCGTCACGTTCAAGAGGTGAGGGCGTCAAGCCTTGATAGGCCAGAACGGATTTTGGAGAATTAAAGAGGGACGGCGTCAAGATGGTCATCCGAGAACCCTAAAAGCGGCGAGGTGACGGCGTCACAATCCATAAGGTGACGCCGTCAGATGCAAAAGTCTATATATAGTTTTCTAATTTTTTGTCATTAAGGGAGAGCTTAGTGTGTGGAATTTTGGGATAAAACCCTAAGACGATTTTAGCTACTTTTTCAGGGCTTTTAGCCTTGAGATCTTCCATGTTTCATTGAAAGATAAGTTATCAATTAATCATTCAATATGTCTATGTGTTGTTTGATTCTATCTTATGCTTGTCTTTTGTTTAACATGTTAGGCTAATTTTATCTTGTGTTTGCTTAGATCTAATGAAACCTAGCTATTGATTATTGGTTGTTAGTGTGTTGTTAGTTGTATTGGATGATTGTTTATCTATGTTAGGCTTAAGAAAACTGGCTAACTTCCTATTCGGTAACTTGCTTGAACGTCTTAAGAAACATGAACCAAACGCGTACTAAAGGTTTTTATGGTTGTATTTAATGCACAAGCGAATTCTAGTGATCCCATGTTAGGAGCTTCCTAGCCGGCTCGACATAGGAGTGAAGTAGGAGCTTGTAGAGTTTGGGGAAGTAAGTACGCCACCCCACGAATGGTATTAAGGAATACACCCGTCATCCACGCAACTAATACACACTAATTAACCGGTAAAAGATAGTTAGGGAGTAAGGAAATCTAAGTAAACACATTTCTCTACACATAAGTTTCTCACCACTTTTCATTTTTGTTATTTTATTTTATTTGCATTTGTAGTAATTTGGGTTAGTTGACTAGCAACTAATTCCGCCCACTCCTTCAAAACCGAGATTTTACTTGCTTTCATAAAAACTATAAAAACATAAAAAGAATCTTCCTCGACCCTTAGACCTAATTAGAGTAGCCTTTCACACCTAACGAACACTATTCCCTGTGGAGAACGATCAATCCCCCGTACTTACCACTACACTATACTACATCGGTCAGGTACACTGCCTGGTGGGGTTGTAAGCCTCTTGAGATCCCTCGAGAGGTAAAACCTGTTGTAAGGTTACAAAACCACGCAATCAATGTGTCATTCTAGGTGAATACTGTTCATTTACCAATTTGGCTAATTCAATCTTGTTTAAAATAAGTTATTTAACCTGTTTATATGTTGTCATAAGCTGAATTGAAGCCTTTTGGAGTTTTGAATGGAATAGTGCAATCTTAGAACCTCAACTGTCATAATAAGCCATAATCAGCCATAAGCTCTTTTGGACCTTTTTCTTTGTGTTTCTGAGTCTCTTTAGGTAAGGTTAATTGGTTCACAAAAGATTGGATAAGTCTCTTTTGGATTGTGCATGTTTCCACAAAAACTGATCACTCAGAACAATATGTGCAGACCAGCACATACTGAGCTTTTCTCAGCCTTTTCATTGGTCTGAATCTGCTTATCCTCTTGACCATTGTGCTTGAAATTTGGTTTTCTTAGAGTTAGTATTACTGGCTTTTAGAATCTAAGTTTGGTTTTCAATTTTTAGCTTATCTCCTAGCTTATAATAGGTCTGCAAAAACCCTATTTCACTGATTCAAGCCTGCACATTGCCTGCAATCAGTTTTTATGTTTTTCAACCATCTGATCTACCCTCAAATTAGGGTTTAATTGGGTGGTTAAAATTGGGGATTTTTGTGTTTTAGTGTAGCCAGTAGTACTAGGAAGCTTTTGCCCCCATAAGTTCCCACTAATCAGCTTATTGGAGTGCTTAATTTTGATTTGCAAGTAGGTGGTTTTAACTTGTTTCTGCCCTAATTAGTGCGACTGCTCCAAACTGCTTATTTGCTTATCCCTTGTGCTTATTTGTGCTTTTTTAGTTGTTTTAAGCATCTATTAGTATAATAATCTGTTTCCTAGCCTTTGGTGATTTTTAGTGCTTTTTAGCTTATTTTTGGGCTTATTTCCAAACTGCTTATTATCCTATTAGCTTATTAGGGTTTCTAAAAGTTATAATTTTATTTTTCCTAGATTAAGAATAATATTTTAGATTTTCCTGCAAAGTTTCATATTTTTCTAAAGTCATTTACTATTTTTAAACCTTTTAATTAGTTTTAATAGTTTTTAATTCATAATAAAAAATATAAAAATCAGAAAAATATAAATCTTTTTTCTAAAATTTTCTTTTATTATTTAGCATTTAAGAAAAATAATTTTACACTTGTAGGATTAGTTTTCTAATATTTCACTTTTTATCCCGTTTTTAGATTTTCAGTTACGCGTTTTTTTTAATATAATTTGTTTAAACCTTAATTTTCCCGTTATAATTTGTTTCTCATTTGTTAATTAGAATATATAAAAAAAATAAATAAATAAAAGCAAAAAAGCAAAATTCCATATCATCAGTCACTCTAATCCAAACCTTACATGATTGTCCATTCACTCCTCGCTGGGACACGACCCGGGTAATCACTTACCTGGTATCACACACACAAACGTGAGTTTTTTCAAGTTAGCCTTTTTCCTAAAGGGTTGATTTGTCTTTTCTCACGTGTATCCGTCTGCATATTATTTATATATCTATTTAGCACGGATCAAAATTTTGGCGCCGCTGCCGGGGATACTAGGGCACTAGAAGGTACAATGTGACAAAATTCGAGAGAATTCCTTTTTACGTTATAAGTCTCGGCATAATAGCCGGTACTTTGAATATTGAGGGCAATATTCAATTCTAAGTGTGGGGGAGAATTCTCTCGAATTTTGTCACATTGTACCTTCTAGTGCCCTAGTACCCCCGTTTTGGCCAAAATTTTAAAATTTTTTTTCGTTTTTAGATAAGAAATTGCAATAAAAAAGAAGTGTTTAGTCTTGATGAGGTTAGAGCAAAGGGAATCCCGACTCTGCCAGAGTATTGATCTGGCTGCTTCCTTAACTATTAGACTAAGGTTTTACAATATGTGCAAATGAAAATGCTAAGCGTAGAATAGTTGGTTTTCTTTAGAGCTTATATAAGTAATCTATGGCTTTTCCTCACAGAAGATAACTAATCGGATTAAATACGTGTTGTTTTCAAACGTTTGAACGCCAAAATCATGTTGTTATGCAAAACAAATTTTTATACAATTTTGATATAGAGCCCGAGTTCAACTTTTTATTTTTATTTTTGAGAAAGCATATATGTATGTATATTATTAAAGTTTAAAAAAAAAATGAAAAAATGATAAAAAAAATGAAAAAGAAAAAAATAAAATAAAATGGAATGATATTGCAAAATGCAAAAATATAAAGATATTGCAAAATGCAATATGTTTTGATGTTGCAAAAATAAAGTTGTAATTGTTAATAAATGTAGGAAAATTGCTTTCTCTTAAATTTAAATCGGAACTTGAACTTGGATTCGTCAATTTTGTATAAAAGTTAAACGGTAATTTAGTAGATCGTTGATTTCAAAGATCCCGAAAGCTCCGGTATTATTCTCTGTGAGGTGTCAAAAGCCTGGTCACCTAAAACCAACTGGTTTGGGATGTGCCGAGAAGTAAGCCGTTAAATGGAGTGATCTCATCTTTGAGTCTCTAATCTCTAAATGATCGTTTGTTGTTATCTATTTAAGTATTTTAATTCTAGCTTAGTGGGAATATCTTAAATCTTTGATATCGAAATTCCGCTGATTCCGGTACTATTCTCTGTAAGGTGTCAAAAGCTTGGTCACCAAAAACCAACTGGTTTGGGATGTGCCGAGAAGAAAGCCGCTACATGGAAAAGGCCCTTTTGATCCTTAGATTTTTGAGGTTCCCGGTAAATTAGTATTTGACTTAAACAAATAACAACCATAATAAATGTCGATTTTCGCGGTCAAAATTTTGAAAATGAGCACAGTCGCCTAAACTTAAATATATGCGGGAGTGAAAAGTTAAGTTTCGACTTACATAGATTATTGATATAAGTAGTGTTAGCATTTTACAAAAGCATTTGCACATTGAGTTTAAGCTTAGTTGGGAGTATAAAAAGAGGATGACAATTTTAATTCCCTGGTGAGACCCAGTTTGTGTGAATCCTGTTCCGTGATACCATTTTTGGAAATCAAGCGTGTTATATATTTTGTTCTAAGTTTAAATTTCTTGCATTGTAGAAAAAATCGAAACGGGGTATACTTGGTATTCTTTTGATCCTTTCATTACTTCATATGATCGGATTGCTAGGGACTAGCAATAGCTTAGTGTGGGGGATTGATGAGTGTGTAAATACTCATCATTTTATACCCATAATAGACACAAAAATGACCTAAAACACTGAATTATACTGCAGATATCTTTGGTTTGTGTTTTATGTGTCTCAGGTACTGAAGGATTGAAAACGGAGCGAAAACGAGCATTTTTTGGATTGACACGACAATAATTGTGCATTTGATCAAGTGAAGACGAAAGTCAAAGACAGAGTCAAAGTCATCCCCCAAAATCCCAAAATGACACAAGTGGTCCCTGGAAATAATTTTCTGAATTGGCATGATTAGTCCTTGGATTTTCAGCATTGTACAACTTTGGTCCCTCAAAATTAAATCCAAATCCAATTTAAATCCTAAGTTAACTAAAACCCAATCCAATCCTAAAACTAAACCCAGTTACATACCCCGGCCCACACAACAAATAAAACCAAGCCCAATCCCAAAACAACCCAACCCCGATCCCTTAGCTAACAAAAGGTTTGACCCTTGGTCAAACCTTTCTTCTAAAACCGTTTGCCCGCCAAACCATACCAGAAACCACCATTGTCCACCACCCTTATCCTGACACACCCACCCCCTCCTCCTATCTCACTTCACCTAACATGCCAAAAATCATTAAATGCTTCTTCCCCATTTCACTCCATCAGAGATAGTGGATTTTTTCCACTATCTCAATTTTGGCGCCAAAAACTAGAACCAAGGGCTGAGATTCATTCAAGACCATCCAAGGATCAGAAATTGTTCAGAGATGATGAGAGGACACATCCCACTTTAGTTTAGTATATATATAACACTTTGTAGCCTTAATTGGCAAGTAGTTAATTTTTCCTTAATCGTTTTTATTTTATCAGTCTTTACATATTGTAATTTTCAAGTTCCAGTGTTAATTCAAGTCATTTACAGTTATATTGTTATAATTTCAAGCTCTCTTTTACTCATTATCAGTTTTTATAAATTTCAAGTTTACTTTAATTCGTATTAAATAATAAGTTGTTAAGAATCACTCAAAAGCCATAAACACCCTTCCTATAAGCTTATGAAATCTTTTCATAGCTTTGTGTAAGCTTATATTAGAAATAAGCTGTTTAAATTTCAAATGATGAAGAAAGTCAACAAAGTCAACATAAGCTCACAATAAGTTGTTCTGGGGGTATAAGCTATTCTGGAAGGCTTATATTGGGTTTCTAGCTTGTTGTTAACAAGCTAGGGTTTCTGATCCTTAGTTTCTTTGTTCTATAATCCAATTCTCAGTTGTAAGCTTATTTTTCACATTTTGCATTTTACTGTACAACTGCTTATTCATGTGCTTATTGTTGTTCTCATTACTGCTTTATGTTATTTGAGTTAAATGAAGTCAGTTTGGTAGTTTGTGTTAGTTCAAAATCTCATTTTCAGTTTTTAAGTCAAAAAGCCAAAAACAACCAACTATAGTATAGCTTATTGTATTGCTTATTTCTGTTTTAAAAGTTGCTAATTATAGTTAAGATGAGTCATACAAACCATAATAATCAGAATTTATTAGTTAAATTGGTCTTTGCCTTTGAAAAACCTTAACAGACCCTCAATAAGGACTGTTTGGGTCAAGAATCCAAAATGGGTCATTCTAGGTGAATACTGTTCATTTACCAATTTGGCTAATTCAATCTTGTTTAAAATAAGTTATTTAACCTGTTTGAATGGAATAGTGCAATCTTAGAACCTCAACTGTCATAATAAGCCATAATCAGCCATAAGCTCTTTTGGACCTTTTTCTTTGTGTTTCTGAGTCTCTTTAGGTAAGGTTAATTGGTTCACAAAAGATTGGATAAGTCTCTTTTGGATTATGCATGTTTCCACAAAAACTGATCACTCAGAACAATATGTGCAGACCAGCACATACTGAGCTTTTCTCAGCCTTTTCATTGGTCTGAATCTGCTTATCCTCTTGACCATTGTGCTTGAAATTTGGTTTTCTTAGAGTTAGTATTACTGGCTTTTAGTATCTAAGTTTGGTTTTCAATTTTTAGCTTATCTCTTAGCTTATAATAGGTCTGCAAAAACCCTATTTCACTGATTCAAGCCTGCACATTGCCTGCAATCAGTTTTTATGTTTTTCAACCATCTGATCTACCCTCAAATTAGGGTTCAATTGGGTGGTTAAAATTGGGGCTTTTTGTGTTTTAGTGTAGCCAGTAGTACTAGGAAGCTTTTGCCCCCATAAGTTCCCACTAATCAGCTTATTGGAGTGCTTAATTTTGATCTGCAAGTAGGTGGTTTTAACTTGTTTCTGCCCTAATTAGTGCTACTGCTCCAAACTGCTTATTTGCTTATCCCTTGTGCTTTTTCAGTTGTTTTAAGCTTCTATTAGTATAATAATCTGTTTCCTAGCCTTTGGTAATTTTTAGAGCTTTTTAGCTTATTTTTGGGCTTATTTCCAAACTGCTTATTAACCCATTTGCTTATTAGGGTTTCTAAAAGTTCTAATTTTATTTTTCCTAGATTAAGAATAATATTTTAGATTTTCCTGCAAAGTTTCATATTTTTCTAAAGTCATTTACTATTTTTAAACCTTTTAATTAGTTTTAATAGTTTTTAATTCATAATAAAAAATATAAAAATCTGATCACTCAAAACAATATGTGCAGACCAGCACATACTGAGCTTTTCTCAGCCTTTTCATTGGTCTGAATCTTCTTATCCTCTTGACCATTGTGCTTGAAATTTGGTTTTCTTAGAGTTAGTATTACTGGCTTTTAGTATCTAAGTTTGGTTTTCAATTTTTAGCTTATCTCTTAGCTTATAATAGGTCTGCAAAAACCCTATTTCACTGATTCAAGCCTGCACATTGCCTGCAATCAGTTTTTATGTTTTTCAACCATCTGATCTACCCTCAAATTAGGGTTCAATTGGGTGGTTAAAATTGGGGCTTTTTGTGTTTTAGTGTAGCCAGTAGTACTAGGAAGCTTTTGCCCCCATAAGTTCCCACTAATCAGCTTATTGGAGTGCTTAATTTTGATCTGCAAGTAGGTGGTTTTAACTTGTTTCTGCCCTAATTAGTGCTACTGCTCCAAACTGCTTATTTGCTTATCCCTTGTGCTTATTTGTGCTTTTTCAGTTGTTTTAAGCTTCTATTAGTATAATAATCTGTTTCCTAGCATTTGGTAATTTTTAGAGCTTTTTAGCATATTTTTGGGCTTATTTCCAAACTGCTTATTAGCCCATTTGCTTATTAGGGTTTCTAAAAGTTCTAATTTTATTTTTCCTAGATTAAGAATAATATTTTAGATTTTCCTGCAAAGTTTCATATTTTTCTAAAGTCATTTACTATTTTTAAACCTTTTAATTAGTTTTAATAGTTTTTAATTCATAATAAAAAATATAAAAATCTGATCACTTAGAACAATATGTGCAGACCAGCACATACTGAGCTTTTCTCAGCCTTTTCATTGGTCTGAATCTGCTTATCCTCTTGACCATTGTGCTTGAAATTTGGTTTTCTTAGAGTTAGTATTACTGGCTTTTAGTATCTAAGTTTGGTTTTCAATTTTTAGCTTATCTCTTAGCTTATAATAGGTCTGCAAAAACCCTATTTCACTGATTCAAGCCTGCACATTGCCTGCAATCAGTTTTTATGTTTTTCAACCATCTGATCTACCCTCAAATTAGGGTTCAATTGGGTGGTTAAAATTGGGGCTTTTTGTGTTTTAGTGTAGCCAGTAGTACTAGGAAGCTTTTGCCCCCATAAGTTCCCACTAATCAGCTTATTGGAGTGCTTAATTTTGATCTGCAAGTAGGTGGTTTTAACTTGTTTCTGCCCTAATTAGTGCTACTGCTCCAATCCGCTTATTTGCTTATCCCTTGTGCTTATTTGTGCTTTTTCAGTTGTTTTAAGCTTCTATTAGTATAATAATCTGTTTCCTAGCATTTGGTAATTTTTAGAGCTTTTTAGCATATTTTTGGGCTTATTTCCAAACTGCTTATTAGCCCATTTGCTTATTAGGGTTTCTAAAAGTTCTAATTTTATTTTTCCTAGATTAAGAATAATATTTTAGATTTTCCTGCAAAGTTTCATATTTTTCTAAAGTCATTTACTATTTTTAAACCTTTTAATTAGTTTTAATAGTTTTTAATTCATAATAAAAAATATAAAAATCAGAAAAATATAAATCTTTTTTCTAAAACTTTCTTTTATTATTTAGGATTTAAGAAAAATAATTTTACACTTGTAGGATTAGTTTTCTAATATTTCACTTTTTAATCCCGTTTTTAGATTTTCAGTTACGCGTTTTTTTTAATATAATTTGTTTAAACCTTAATTTTCCCGTGAGAATTTGTTTCTCATTTGTTAATTAGAATATATAAAAAAAAAAGAAAAAAAGCAAAATTCCATATCATCAGTCACTCTAATCCAAACCTTACACGATTGTCCAATCACTCCTCGCTGGGACACGACCCGGGTAATCACTTACCTAGTATCACACACATAAACGTGAGTTTTTTCAAGTTAGCTTTTTTCCTAAAGGGTTGATTTGTCTTTATTCACGTGTATCCGTCTGCATATTATTTATATATCTATTTAGCACGGATCAAAATTTTGGCGCCGCTGCCGGTACTTTGAATATTGAGGGCACTAGAAGGTACAATGTGACAAAATTCGAGAGAATTCCTTTTTACGTTCTAAGTCTCGGCATAATAGCCGGTACTTTGAATATTGAGGGCAATATTCAATTCTAAGTGTGGGGGAGAATTCTCTCGAATTTTATCACATTGTACCTTCTAGTGCCCTAGTACCCCCGTTTTTGCTAAAATTTAAAAAAAAAAATTTGTTTTTAGATAAGAAATTGCAATAAAAAAGAAGTGTTTAGTCTTGATGAGGTTAGAACAAAGGGAATCCCGACTCTGCCAGAGTATTGATCTGGCTGCTTCCTTAACTATTAGACTAAGGTTTTACAATATGTGCAAATGAAAATGCTAAGCGTAGAATAGTTGGTTTTCTTTAGAGCTTATATAAGTAATCTATGGCTTTTCCTCCCAGAAGATAACTAATCGGATTAAATACGTGCTGTTTTCAAACGTTTGAACGCCAAAATCATGTTGTTATGCAAAACAAATTTTTATACAATTTTGATATAGAGCCCGAGTTCAACTTTTTATTTTTATTTTTGAGAAAGCATATATGTATGTATATTATTAAAGTTAAAAAAAAAAAAAATTTAATGAAAAAATGAAAAAATGATGAAAAGAAATGAAAAAGAAAAAAATAAAATAAAATGGAATGATATTGCAAAATGCAAAAATATAAAGATATTGCAAAATGCAATATGTTTTGATGTTGCAAAAATAAAGTTGTAATTGTTAATAAATGTAGGAAAATTGCTTTCTCTTAAATTTAAATCGGAACTTGAACTTGGATTCGTCAATTTTGTATAAAAGTTAAATGGTAATTTAGTAGATCGTTGATTTCAAAGATCCCGAAAGCTCCGGTATTATTCTCTGTGAGGTGTCAAAAGCCTGGTCACCTAAAACCAACTGGTTTAGGATGTGCCGAGAAGTAAGCCGTTAAATGGAGTGATCTCATCTTTGAGTCTCTAATCTCTAAATGATCGTTTGTTGTTATCTATTTAAGTATTTTAATTCTAGCTTAGTGGGAATATCTTAAATCTTTGATATCGAAATTCCGCTGATTCCGGTACTATTCTCTGTAAGGTGTCAAAAGCCTGGTCACCTAAAACCAACTGGTTTGGGATGTGCCGAGAAGAAAGCCGCTACATGGAAAAGGCCCTTTTGATCCTTAGATTTTCGAGGTTCCCGGTAAATTAGTATTTGACTTAAACAAATAACAACCATAATAAATGTCGATTTTCGCGGTCAAAATTTTGAAAATGAGCACAGTCGCCTAAACTTAAATATATGCGGGAGTGAAAAGTTATGTTTCGACTTACATAGATTATAGATATAAGTAGTGTTAGCATTTTACAAAAGCATTTGCACATTGAGTTTAAGCTTAGTTGGGAGTATAAAAAATGGATGACGATTTTAATTCCCTGGAGACACCCAGTTTGTGTGAATCCTGTTCCGTGATACCATTTTTGGAAATCAAGCGTGTTATATATTTTGTTCTAAGTTTAAATTTCTTGCATTGTATAAAAAATCGAAATGGGGTACTTGGTATTCTTTTGATCCTTTCATTACTTCATATGATCGGATTGCTAGGGACTAGCAATAGCTTAGTATGGGGGATTGATGAGTGTGTAAATACTCATCATTTTATACCCATAATAGACACAAAAATGACCTAAAACACTGAATTATACTGCAGATATCCTTGGTTTGTGTTTTATGTGTCTCAGGTACTGAAGGATTGAAAACGGAGCGAAAACGAGCATTTTTTGGATCGACTGGACAATAATTGTGCATTTGATCAAGTGAAGACGAAAGTCAAAGACAGAGTCAAAGTCATCCCCCAAAATCCCAAAATGACACAAGTGGTCCCTGGAAATAATTTTCTGAATTGGCATGATTTGTCCTTGGATTTTCAGCATTGTACAACTTTGGTCCCTCAAAATTAAATCCAAATCCAATTTAAATCCTAAGTTAACTAAAACCCAATCCAATCCTAAAACTAAACCCAGTTACATACCCCGGCCCACACAACAAATAAAACCAAGCCCAATCCCAATCCCAAAACAACCCAACCCCGATCCCTTAGCTAACAAAAGGTTTGACCCTTGGTCAAACCTTTCTTCTAAAACCGTTTGCCCGCCAAACCATACCAGAAACCACCATTGTCCACCACCCTTATCCTGACACACCCACCCCCTCCTCCTATCTCACTTCACCTAACATGCCAAAAATCATTAAATGCTTCTTCCCCATTTCACTCCATCAGAGATAGTGGATTTTTTCCACTATCTCAATTTTGGCGCCAAAAACTAGAACCAAGGGCTGAGATTCATTCAAGACCATCCAAGGATCAGAAATTGTTCAGAGATGATGAGAGGACACATCCCACTTTAGTTTAGTATATATAGAACACTTTGTAGCCTTAATTGGCAAGTAGTTAATTTTTCCTTAATCGTTTTTATTTTATCAGTCTTTACTTATTGTAATTTTCAAGTTCCAGTGTTAATTCAAGTCATTTACAGTTATATTGTTATAATTTCAAGCTCTCTTTTACTCATTATCAGTTTTTATAAATTTCAAGTTTACTTTAATTCGTATTAAATAATAAGTTGTTAAGAATCACTCAAAAGCCATAAACACCCTTCCTATAAGCTTATGAAAGCTTTTCATAGCTTTGTGTAAGCTTATATTAGAAATAAGCTGTTTAAATTTCAAATGATGAAGAAAGTCAACAAAGTCAACATAAGCTCACAATAAGTTGTTCTGGGGGTATAAGCTATTCTGGAAGGCTTATATTGGGTTTCTAGCTTGTTGTTAACAAGCTAGGGTTTCTGATCCTTAGTTTCTTTGTTCTATACTCCAATTCTCAGTTGTAAGCTTATTTTTCACATTTTGCATTTTACTGTACAACTGCTTATTCATGTGCTTATTGTTGTTCTCATTACTGCTTTATGTTATTTGAGTTAAATTAAGTCAGTTTGGTAGTTTGTGTTAGTTCAAAATCTCATTTTCAGTTTTTAAGTCAAAAAGCCAAAAACAACCAACTATAGTATAGCTTATTGTATTGCTTATTTCTGTTTTAAAAGTTGCTAATTATAGTTAAGATGAGTCATACAAACCATAATAATCAGAATTTATTAGTTAAATTGGTCTTTGCCTTTGAAAAACCTTAACAGACCCTCAATAAGGACTGTTTGGGTCAAGAATCCAAAATGGGTCATTCTAGGTGAATACTGTTCATTTACCAATTTGGCTAATTCAATCTTGTATAAAATAAGTTATTTAACCTGTTTATATGTTGTCATAAGCTGAATTGAAGCCTTTTGGAGTTTTGAATGGAATAGTGCAGTCTTAGAACATCAACTGTCATAATAAGCCATAATCAGCCATAAGCTCTTTTGGACCTTTTTCTTTGTGTTTCTGAGTCTCTTTAGGTCAGGTTAATTGGTTCACAAAAGATTGGATAAGTCTCTTTTGGATTGTGCATGTTTCCACAAAAACTGATCACTCAGAACAATATGTGCAGACCAGCACATACTGAGCTTTTCTCAGCCTTTTCATTGGTCTGAATCTGCTTATCCTCTTGACCATTGTGCTTGAAATTTCGTTTTCTTAGAGTTAGTATTACTGGCTTTTAGAATCTAAGTTTGGTTTTCAATTTTTAGCTTATCTCCTAGCTTATAATAGGTCTGCAAAAACCCTATTTCACTGATTCAAGCCTGTACATTGCCTGCAATCAGTTTTTATGTTTTTCAACCATCTGATCTACCCTCAAATTAGGGTTCAATTGGGTGGTTAAAATTGGGGCTTTTTGTGTTTTTGTGTAGCCAGTAGTACTAGGAAGCTTTTGCCCCTATAAGTTCCCACTAATCAGCTTATTGGAGTGCTTAATTTTGATCTGCAAGTAGGTGGTTTTAACTTGTTTCTGCCCTAATTAGTGCTACTGCTCCAAACTGCTTATTTGCTTATCCCTTGTGCTTATTTGTGCTTTTTCAGTTGTTTTAAGCTTCTATTAGTATAATAATCTGTTTCCTAGCCTTTGGTAATTTTTAGAGCTTTTTAGCTTATTTTTGGGCTTATTTCCAAACTGCTTATTAACCCATTTGCTTATTAGGGTTTCTAAAAGTTCTAATTTTATTTTTCCTAGATTAAGAATAATATTTTAGATTTTCCTGCAAAGTTTCATATTTTTCTAAAGTCATTTAATATTTTTAAACCTTTGAATTAGTTTTAATAGTTTTTAATTCATAATAAAAAAATATAAAAATCAGAAAAATATAAATCTTTTTTTTAAAATTTTCTTTTATTATTTAGGATTTAAGAAAAATAATTTTACGTTGTAGGATTAGTTTTATAATATTTCACTTTTTAATCCCGTTTTTAGATCTTCAGTTACGCGTTTTTTTTAATATAATTTGTTTAAACCTTAATTTTCCCGTTATAACTTGTTTCTCATTTGTTAATTAGAATATATATAAAAAAAAAAAAAAAAAAAAAAAAAAAAAAAAAAAAGCAAAAAAGCAAAATTCCATATCATCAGTCACTCTAATCCAAACCTTACATGATTGTCCATTCACTCCTCGCTGCGACACGACCCGGGTAATCACTTACCTGGTATCACACACACAAACGTGAGTTTTTGCAAGTTAACCTTTTTCCTAAAGGTTTGATTTGTCTTTATTCACGTGTATCCGTCTGCATATTATTTATATATCTATTTAGCACGGATCATTACCCGATTGCCTTCCCCACGAACCGTTAAAGAGGTGCAAAGCTTAAACGAAAAATTGGCAAGTCTAAACCGCTTCTTATCGAAATCCGCGGAAAAATATTTTCAGTTCTTCAAGATACTAAAGAAGTGTATCAAAAAGAGTGACTTTCACTGGGTACCGGAGGCGGAACAGGCGTTCAAAGAGATGAAACAGCACATTGCCAACCTGCCTACCCTCACGGCTCCCAAACCAAGAGAAGAACTGATTATGTACTTGTCCGCGGCAAAAGAGGCCATCAGTGCAGTTCTGTTGGCAGAAAGAGGACCGCGCCAGAAGCCCATCTACTTCATCAGTCGCACGTTACAAAGTCCTGAGATAAACTATAGCCCAATGGAGAAGTTGGTGTTATCACTGGTTCATGCGGCAAGAAGACTCAAGAGGTATTTTCAGGCACACCTAATAGTGGTCATCACAGACCAACCAATCAAGAAAATGCTTGCAAAGACAGAAAATACAGGCAGGATGGCTAAGTGGGCTATTGAACTGGGAGAACATGACATCAGTTTCAGGCCGCGAACAGCCATAAGGGGACAAGTGTTAGCTGATTTCATTGCAGAAATTCCGGAGGAAGAGACCCCGCACTACAAGAAAAGTGGCTTTTTAGGACCCCCATAAGCGTCCTAAAATGGTACTTTTTAGGACCTTTCATTTAATAGGACCAAGGATGAAAGCGTTTCATGTAAGGCGGTCGTAATAGGTCCAAAGCGTCCTAATATCTCAAATACCTTATGAAACCAATTTTATGGTCGTATTATATGACTATGAATAACCCAAATAGCGTCCTAATAAAACCATATTAGGACACTTTTACAATGTTTTGACATGTGCTTACCTACTTTTAATCTTTTGACACACTTAAAAAGGTCCTTAAAAGTTTGTTAGGACGCATATGATGCAACATCATAGCTATTTTAGCAACCAAGAAAAGGGTCCTAATAACTCAAATAAGATTATGATACCAATTTTATGGTCGCATAATAGGTCAAATAACGTCCTAATAAAACCATATTAGGACACTTTTACAATGTTCTAACATGTGGTAACCTACTTTTAATCTTTTGATACACATACAAGCGTCCTTAAATGTTGATTCTTAGGACGGTTATCATATAACATTATAGTTACTTTAACACCAAGAAAAGGGTCCTAATATCCCAAATACGATTATGAAACCAAATTTATGGTCGCATAATATGTCCATGAACAACCAAATAACGTCCTAATAACAACATATTAGGACACTTTTACAATGTTCTAACATGTGGTTACCTAATTTTAATCTTTTGATACACATACAAGCGTACTTAAAATATAATTATTAGGACGCTTATCATGTAACATTATAGCTACTTTAGCACCAAGAAAAGGGTTCTAATATCTCAAAGAAGATTATGAAACCAATTTTTTGGTCGTATAAAATGTCTATTAACAACCTAAATAACGTCCTAATAACAACATATTAGGACACTTTTACAATGTTAAGCGTCCTTAAAAGTTTATTGTTAGGACGGTTAATAAGTTTAATAGGACAATTTCAAAGTCCTGACAAGTCATATGATATGACGCTATTTTCAGCATGCACGTCTATTTTACGATATGAATAAAAGATCAACTAATTATTAAATGAATAAAACGAAATTGTATTTCAAATAAGCAATTGTCATAACAAAAGCACTAAACATAAATAAGGTATAGACATTATTCAACATAAAGTCTTGTAACATTAAACAAGAAATTAAAGCAACAAGAAGCTTAGTCCGGGGTCATCATGCATCCTTTCTCAATCCTCACGGACCACCTACAAATAAACATCCATGTATAAGCATTAAGCTCCATGTTATTAAAATTATTGGTATCACAAGTTTAACAAAGACATACCGAGATAAAGGGACAAGGCCATGCTATGGTTGCACCAACACAGTCTGCAATTGTGGCAAATAACCCATATGGTCTCACCAACATTTCATCTCTTTTTGTTGGTACTTGAACGTTTACCTCACACCATCCTCGTCCAATCTCTGTACCACCAACTAGATCATTTGGGTCCAAGCTCCTCACCTATCCTTTTGCTATAGTATCGGTTGAGTTTAGAATGCTTTTAAGGAAAACTTCATCCCCGACCTAGATTTCAGTTTTCAACAAATATTTATCAATTTAATGAAAAAATAATAGGAGAGAAAAAGTGTTCACGGTCAACCTGAACCGACCAACCCATTTTGCCATCGCTAACATCTACTTTTGGACAGCCTAAAACTATGTTTATGCTCGGTCACTACTCACAAGACTATTTATATTATACGTACCTTTTCTTCAACCCCTGCAGAAGATCCGACGTTTCTCTTGCTTGAGTTTACGGATTATTTGGCCAGATTGTTCTTGGCCTTTCTTATCCCGTCTTTCTTTGGCATTTATAGCTTGCAAACAAGCACTGTGATATTCCTCACGAATAATCTCATAGCTTCTAGGCTCTGATGCCTAAAAAGATAATCATTATAAAGAAGATTAGTGTGGTTTCATAAACAGGAATTAAGTCCTAAAACATGTTAGAATGTGCTCATCTGACTTATCTATAGCAGGAACATACAATAAAGATACCGATTTCCATGCATCATTTAGATTCCTGACAACAGATCATGCTAGGTGACCAATATATACCATCAACAGTACCTTATCATCTGCATCTGCAGCATCTTCCCATGATTCATATTCATCCTACAAAATGATGCAGAACACAAACTCATTAGTTTGCATATTTAATTAGAGTTCGACGTGTACAAAAAAATATTAGGACATACTCAAGTGACTACTGCATAAAAGGTGAAAAGTATTGAAGTGTGCACGGTAATTTAATTGGTATTATTAGGTTTGGTTCTATAAGAAGGTAAATTATCTGATTGGGCACCTCTTCTTGTTGCTCCATATACTGACGGATCCAATCTGCTTGAGACTGCTGAAACATATCCAGTGTATCAACTTTTCGCTGACCCTTGCTCTTGATTGTAACTTCTGGCATTTCATTTACAATAGCAACCGGTGAGTCGGGCAAAGGGGCCCAGTCATCTCGTGCAGTTGATATGATGCTGACAGAACCACCTGCTATGCCAAAAGCAGCAGAAGATACATAAGAGTTGCTTTGACTAGGGATATCCAACTTCTAGAACAAGAGTAACAATAAAATAAAATAAAAAACATGTTGAGGTACACGAGAAATGGCCTTTTTGCTTCGCATACCGTCATCTGGAAGAGCTGCAGTGCTGCTGCGAAACTTCAGTGGCAGCTCATTTGGCGTATCCAGTGTATCAACTTTTCGCTGACCCTTGCTCTTGATTGTAACTTCTGGCATTTCATTTACAATAGCAACCGGTGAGTCGGGCAAAGGGGCCCAGTCATCTCATGCAGTTGATATGATGCCGACAGAACCACCTGCTATGCCAAAAGCAGCAGAAGATACATAAGAGTTGCTTTGACTAGGGATATCCAACTTCTAGAACAAGAGTAACAATAAAATAAAATAAAAAACATGTTGAGGTACATGAGAAATGGCCTTTTTGCTTTGCATACCGTCATCTGGAAGAGCTGCAGTGCTGCTGCGAAACTTCAGTGGCAACTCATTTGGCGGTAAAATTAATCATAGCCAATCTAAAGCACCCTCAAATGTAGCACTTTCCTTTTCAACAAATAAATAACAGAACAAATTAGACAAGTTTTGATATATTTAACAAAATATATACAAAAAAGTGCACTATAATAAACTCATGAAGCTAAAGCTCCCATAATCATTTGCTCACAAACCGTGTCATGTGTTATATGCGCTTGTAAGACAAACGGCGAACACTACAACAGAATGAAATAAACACTATATAAATAATACATATGAGTTTGTTTAGAAGGCTGGAGTCAAACAAATATGGATAGCAACAAATACTGTGTATCAGAAACTCTCTGGCTCAATAAGAAACATTTGAATGTGTATTCATTCAAAGTGTTTCTATCTCACACGATTGGAGGATGCCCACTCATAGTTGCATCAGTAGTAGTTATATGGCAAGATGCCTCCCACTTTGACAATGAAATGACCATGTGAGCAATTTGAACTATTTATGTTGCAAAACGGTACCCATTTTTTGACATGTGTGACTATATGAATACACTTGGACAATGATAGAATGAGGCATCCAATTCAGTGTCAAAGAACATGACTAGACAGGGTAGGCCGCAATAACAATATACATAATATAATGTCAATGAACCAATTCAGTGTCAAAGAACATGACTAGACAGGGTAGGCCGCAATAACAATATACATATAATGTCAATGAACATGACTAGACAGTGCATCCATGTTTATTAGTGCATACGTCAATATATGGCACAATTATAAAGTAATGAATGAGTAACGGTAACTTGACAGTCAAAACCTATGTTTCCGTATCTTTTATGGAGAAACGATATCAATCGACTTTTCTATTGTGAGCTGATCAAAATGTCAAACCAACTTTACATTCTGAACCAGCAAACTGGAAGAGGGTTAATCCAATGGTATACTTAATCAACAAAGCCACTTGAGTTGCTGGTTGGATGCTATAATAAGAAAATTCCATGAGATGAAAATTCCGAAGAAATGAATCAGAGGTTCACCACCATATGGCAATAGGGAAGTTCACTTGATTGGCACCTATAAATTGCTTTAGTTATGTCATTTCTTTATCCAAAAAAACAAGCTAAAAAAGGGAAGCAGGAAAATAATAAAGCGTTATGGGATATGCCCAGCCTCTACAATCAATTCAAAGATGAAACTAGTCGATTAAGATCAGTTACACCTACTAAAGGCAAATCTGAAAGCGATCTCTTCGCACACTAAAAAAAAAAAAAAAAAAATCCTAGTACTACTTGCTTCAAAACTCTGTCTGATTACATCATATTTTAACAAAACCTACACAGTCGGTTCAAAGATAAATTTGGTCAGCTGAGATCACTAAAACCTAGTTCAAAGATAAATTTAGATATCCATTACATCCTACACTCAACAAATTTTCTTATTCATTGTAGTAATTGCATTAAAATTGGATACACCAAGATCTTATTTTCTAAAATACATCTAATATTATCTCGAAGTTAAAAATTAGTCAACTGGTATTAGATTATTGGTTAAACCTAGTCCTTGCCAAAAAGGAAATTTACACTCAGCAATCTCCTATTGCTAGTAGTACTTGCTTGGAAAGTGAAGACAATTACATCTTACATCTTATTTAACTGATATTAGTCAAACCTAGTTCTTCCCAAAGGCAAAACTCAAACTCGATATGGCCTCATACTCAACAACATATAACTAGTTGCACTTGCTTGCTGCAAACTTAAATATTACTTATCTAACATTTGTTAAACACTTAAACCTAATTCTTCATAAAGGCAAAAATAAAAATAAATTTCATTGCAAACTCAACGATTTCCTATTCCTGGTAGAACTTGCTGCAAAATGCAATATGATTGGTCGACTGGCATTAGTTAGATCTAGTTCTTCCTAAAGGAATGTGTCAGATAGTAAAGAAAGATCAATTAAAACTAAAAAAAATCAACAACAATGTACAGAAACATAAAAATAGCATTGATCTTGCACCTTTTATAGTCGTCAACTATCTTGGTCATCTTTTTTTAATTTTTATCTTTAACCACCAATATATGGAATAGATCCGGCGGCTACAATCCACCAACAACTATGACCCTCCACCACAATCCGGAGGCCAGCTCCGCTTGACCTTCACCAACAACTATGACCAAATTCGGCGGCCACAAATTTATATCCTGGCTTTTATGTACCCATTGATAACATCATCTTCATTTTTTTTCTTGTCATTTTGAGGATAGAAGAATCGTTAAAAAGCCTAATAAATCTTGATGATGAGATGTAATGGGTGGTTTCTGGTTTTTGATTTTGAAATAAAGGGGGCGGTTTTTAGGTTAAAAGAAGAGAGTAGATGGGAAGGAGGGATAATTTGACTTTTGGGAAAAGTTAGAGCGGGACAACTGAAAATGAGATAGAGAAATTCTATTTTTTTTAGAGGGATAATGTAAGAATGTGAAAGTTTAAAAGTGAAATGTTGAACTTCTGGTCAATGCCGAAAAATGCCCCTATCCAATTAAGGAATGAACTAAATCTTCTTTAACATCTCGTGTACAACCATATCATCTCAGCTCATTCGTTTAACATCTTGTGTACAACCATATCATCTTGGCTCATTCGTTTAACATCTCGTGTACAACCATATCATCTCGGCTCATTCGTTTAACATCTCATGTACATTTGTATC